>PYHX02000494.1:82246775-82279661 GCA_004302925.2 Cochliomyia hominivorax | reverse complement strand
CTTTCAATGTCCGATAGCTACAATTTATATTGGTCCCAAACTCTTCTAAATATATCTCAGTGCTTCTGAAATCAGAGAATGGTGTTATTGTATCACTCGTCTATTGAATGATAAAATTAAATGCTGGATGATTACCCTGCAAAATACCATTTTTTTTATTAAGACTTAACGTTATATTATAGTTTTGCAACATAATTATTATCTTGTATAATGTTCCCAATAAATTATTGGAAATATGTTCTACACAAAGATTAAAATTTCGACATCAAATGTCATCATACGTTCTCGGTTTTTTTAATCAAATCTGTATTATCTAGAAAATTTTCAATATTCTTATTCGATTGATATTGACATTATAATTACACATATCAAATTCCATTTAAATGACATTTACTCATTTCAATTAAATTAGTCAACAACAACTACAACACCTCAATTCCATTTAGATTAAATTCCTAACTTCTGAATTAATTTATTTCAATATTCAATATTTATTGAATATTTTATATATCATTTTTACTATTTGCATTCTTGCGAACGTTAATTCTAAATGAAGAAAAAAAAGATAAAATAATCATAAATAATTTATATGTAAAACTTTTGTGTAAATAAAGTGTAAAAATACGCACAAATAAATTACAATTAAAAATTGAAAATTCTATATAAATGAGATAAATTGAAAATGAACTATAAATAAATTAAATGTACTAAATAAATAGAAATCAAGTATTAACACTAAAATATGGTTATGGAGAATTTAAAAATACCCCATCTTTTCTTACAGATAATACAAATATGTATTATATAAAACGATTCTAGTAATCGAACTTAAAATCGCTACCAAACTCAATGAGGAGCTGAATCTCATATCAGCTCGAATGTTTCCCATAAATTTAGAGGTTTTTTAAAACATTTCAAACATCATAACCATTGATTCTAAAATTCTGGTTTAAAATCCCTGCTAAACGACTCTATGAAAAGTTGAATAAAATATCGGTATATAACTATATTCATAATGAACTGATCAAAGTAGTTTATACACAATAAATTGTTAGAATTACTTCAAATATCATAAACTAAATTCTAAAAATCTGCTTTAAATCTCCTAACAATCATCTTTATAAGAAGATGCGCAAGATATCGGTATATAAATACATATTTCAGTCCTTATAAACTTAAGTTGACTTTTAAATAATCTGGTTAATTTTATTGAAATTGAGTCAATTACTTGGACGTTGGAGAGATATTAACAAAGAACAGCTTGTCTCAGAATTTGAAAAGTTCAATATATGTCTTTTCTTTGGATCGAGGTATTAAATACAACGTCAAACAAACAATTCAATTCCCTTTTAACCTTGGAGATATAATAAAAGTACAGGTGCCTCAGCATTTGATAAAGTTCTCAAGTAAGTACTAAGAGTCTTAAAGAGAAACTTAATCCTTATTTCATTTGTGTGTATGGAGCATCACACAATCCAATTTAAATTCATCTTGGACTTAGGATTTACTAGGATATTCTAGGTATTCTTGATTACCAAACAACTCAATTCCCCTTTAACCTTGTAGCTATAATAAAAGTACAGCTGCCTCAGCATTTCATAAAGTCTCAAAATAAGTACTTAAGGTCTTGAATAAAAAACTTTAATAGATTTTAGTAAAATGTCAGTGTATGGAACATCACACAGTTCAATTCCTATTCATCTTGCACCTATAGCCAAAGAACAGCTGCCTCAGGATTTGCAAAGTTCTATAACACTTACCAGGGTATTCTTGAATGACAAACTCAATATACTCTCCATTCATAAAAGCGATAACTAAAATAAACATTTATAAATAACTGTGCGTGCAATATATAAAACAAGATGATCATTATTTATCATCATTATCATTAGAAATCGTAATCGTTTAAAATTCAATTTTTTTTATAAATAAAATTTTAATTTATTTTTTATTATTTCCAAGCACGAATCATGTAGAATTTATGTTGCAACATGTTGTAATTTAGACTAGACTAAAACTAAGCAAAAAAAAAAACATTAACATACACATATACATTCCATATGTATAGATGTATGTGTTCTATAGAATAAAAGTGAAATTGATTTTAACACACCATATTGAGGGGTGTCAATCAAATTTGAAAGTGACCATAAGAATCAGATTTTTTTTTAAATCCTTTATCATGAAAGGATTTTTAAACCTCTGTCATGATTTCGATAAGGTAATCAAAATTAATTATAATGACGAAAATAGTTGTATTACTACATTTCTTGAACTTCTGGACTTGTTCCAATAAGTATAATAAATCTTCTAAAATTTTAATTTGGTCACTCTAAATGGAATCTATTTATTGGGTTGTAATGATTATATTAAGTTTATATTCAATTTATCGTTCCATATGTGACATTAAGGAAAACATAATTAGAATATTATATTCCGATATTCTAGAATCAGTTTTTGGGTTTGAAAACGATAAATTGTCTTGCCACATATTTTGGGCCAAGATTTAAATTCTAATAATCTGCATCACCATTTAACTTTGCCAATTCGTGTGTAAAGCCAAAAACATCATCATGTATAATTTATACAATGATTTGGTCCAAATTAAAATCGCAGCCACTTAAGCTATATCCATCTGCCAATCGGTTAACACATACCAGCTGCACTCTAAATGTTGGGGCTTAATGAAATTTTGTGAGGTTGTTTGTTGCTGTCCTGCAAAGATTGCTATTAAAAATAATCGAAATCGATTCAGAAGTTGTAAAGTTATAGACCAATATCTGAGATAACTTCCAAAACCTGAAAAATTTGAATATGGATCCCTAATAAATAGTTTATTCTTTACAGATATAGAAAATAATATAGATTATTTTATTAACAAAAAGCAAAATCTGATTAGATTTAGATATGTCCTTTAGTTTTGTTGGAAAGCTCATGTCTGATGTAATCGTCTGAAATAAATGAAATTACCCGAATTGTGTTAGTTTTCTGAAAATTTTACTTGAAAACAGCAAACTCGATAAAATATTGCAAACCGAATGTGGAATTAAAAGCATTACTCGACAAAGATTATCATCATGACACCATGACAAGGAAATGATCTGTATGAGAGCACAAGTTTTTATATTATAACGATATTTTGGTTATTTAGTTCCGCTTCAGAGTCGTTTAAAAGGGAAATCTGGCACGATATGAATATTCTAACCTCACTTCTTCTAAATGACTTTGTTTCATAGATCTAAATATTTTTCTAAAAGGAAAAAATATTGGACAGTATTTGTTTTCGTATAGCAAAGCTTAACTATATTACCGAGATATTTTGCTTGATCTTTATATGATCTTGCTGATCACCTAAGTTTAGTTTAGCTCATATTATATATCTTTTATATAGTTTTCCTTATCTTTAAGTATTATTTTTTAGGGTATTTCAAATTCGTTATATATCGCATTATTATCATTTTCATTTATTTTTAAAATTATAATCAACAAGTTGTTGTTGTTGCACATTGTAAAATTGTATAAAAGACATTGACTTCAAACACTTAAAACACTTTTGCATTTTTTTTCTCAGTTTTCTCATAAGACATAAAATGTGTTCGTTTGTTGTTGTCTCAAGTTCAGGGTCAATCGTTACAATTAATATTTAAACTGACATTTTACACCATATCTCATGAAATCGATTGTATTTTGGGGTTTCCCTATAATAATTCTAGTGTTGATTTATTAAATGTTTTAAAATACTCTTTATTCCAAGAAGGTCAAGAAAAGATGGCGATATTAGAGGCAATATATCTATCATTTTGCCCTTAAGAAACATCCGAAATTGAAATTTTTAATTTGATATTTTATGTTTTAAAACAAATAATAATGTTGAATGATTTATATTTCGACACAATATTTGGGGGTTTTAATTATGTTTAATATTTTAAAGAATATTTATTCAAATTTTTGGTTAAAATAAAATTATCGATTTTTTTAAGAGAAAATTTCTCTTAATTTTTGTATAAAGAAAAATTTTCTTAATATTTTTTCGTAAAGAAAAAAAATTTCAATTTTGTCTTAAGGAAAATGTCCCTCAAAAATTGTCCATTAAGAAAAATATCCCAAAAATTTTATGTAAAGAGATTATTTTTGGAAATTTGTATTTAAATAGAAAATTTGTCGCAATTTTCTATAAAGAGAACATATCTTAAGTTTCTCTGTAAAATAAATTCTAAATTTTCTTATAAAGAAAAAATATCTTTTAAATTTGTCTATAAATAAAAAAATGTTCTAAACTTTTACAAGAAGAGAAAATTTCCCAATAAGTTTTAATAAAACTTTCTAAAAACAGAATATTTCTCAAAATTTTTTTATAAAAAGAAAATTTTTCTTTAAAGAGAATTTTTTTCAAAATTGTCTATAATGAGAACATTTTTCCAAATTTTTCTATAAAAAGACAATTTTTCCAAATTTCTCTATAAAGAGAAAAGTTTCTATATAGAGAAAATGTTTCTATATAGAGAAAATTTTTCTATAAAGAGAAAATTTTCTATAAAGATAAAATTTTTCTATAAAGAGAACATTTTTTTATAAACAGAAAATGTCTCTATAAAGAGAAAAATTTTCTATAAAGAGAAAATTTTCTATAAAAAGAAAATTTTTCTATAAAAAGAAAATTTTTCTATAAAGAGAAATTTTTTCTATAAAGAGAAAATTTTCTATAAAGAGAAATTTTTCCATAAAAAGATAATTTTCTATAAAGAGAAATTTTTTTCTATAAAGAGAAAATTTTCTATAAAGAGAAAATTTTTCTATAAGGAGAAAATTTTTCCATAAAAAGAAAATTTTTCTATAAAGAGAGAATTTTTCTATAAAGAGAAAATTTTCTATAAAGAGAAATTTTTTTCTATAAAGAGAAAAATTTTTATAAAGAGAAATTTGTTTTCTATAAAGAGAAAATTTTCTATAAAGTGAAAATTTCTTATAAAGAGAAAATTTTCTACAAAGAGAAAATTTCTCTATAAAGGGAAATTTTATCTAAATTTCTCTATATTAGAAATTTTCTTGATATTTCTCTAAATTTTTCTACAAAGAAAAAACTACTCCAAATTATAAAATTTATCGAATTTTTTATAAATATTTAAGTTCTCAAATTTTTCACAAAAAATTTATCAAAAAAGAGAAAATTGCTTAAAATTCTTCTCGTAGAGAAAATTTTTAAAATTATTCTATAAAAAGAAAGTTAATTGAAATATTTCTATAAAAATTTTCAAAAAATAGAAAATTCTTAAGAAATTTTCTATAGAGAGTAATAATATCGAAATGTTACTAAAATGGAGAATATTTCTCTTAAAAAAAAGACATTTTTTAAGAGTATTTGTTAAAGTTTTTCTAAGAAAAAAACTTTGAAACTTTTCTATAAAGTGAAAAATTTTTGAAATCTTTCTATAGGAGAAAATTTTTCTAAAGTAAAACAATTAAAATAATGTTTTCCTCGACTAAAATTAAAAAAAAAAATCTAAAAAAATAATTTTGAAAATTTTATATATAATTTTATAAAAATTATTTTTTTGAAAATAAAATTTTGAAATTTTTATAAATAAACGAAGATCTGCCGAAATGTTCCTTTAAAGAGTTTTAAAGACTTTGAGAAATTTTTTATTAAGAACTAGAAATTCTAGAACTTTGTTTCAAGCAACAGTGTAATTTAGTATCAATTTTAATGTGCGATGTCATTTTAGTCATTTCAGTTGCAATTTTTTTTCTATTCGTTGGTGGGTGCTTAAATGTTTGTTGTATTTTTATATTTAACCTTCAAAAAAGCTTTAAATATGTTTAATTTCTATAAACAAATATTTGCGTACTACAAAATGTCATAAATTGTTTACTACAATTAAAACTGCAAAATACTCTGTCATATTAATAACATTTTAAATGACAATTGTTATGGCAAATAAACTCAAATAAATACAAAAAAATCGATATAAAAAACGCTTAAATTAAATATGTTCGAGAAACAATGTTGCGAATGTCAAACATTTAAATCAATTAAATTTTAGAAAAAAAATAATAATAATAAAAATAAAGAACAAAATAAGTTTATGAGTTTTAGAAAAAAAGCGAAAGTGCTTAAACTTTTGAAACAGATAAAAGATCTGAAAAAAATCCGATAATTTAGAGATTTATGGAAATGTGTCAAAAACCTGAAGTTGTTGCAAATAATCTGCAAACAAACAATTCAGTATTGAATTTTTTTTAAGTTTTATTTTATTTGATTTTTATTCAAATTCGTTTTGAAACTTAAAAATAGACGAAAAGGCAGGTGGGAATGTTGGGTTTGGCAATGACGAATTTAAAATGCCTTTTTCTAGCAGATACGATTGAAACCCTTTTCAATATAATTTCAATGTTCTTGGAATTTTGAGTGAATTCACTTCGATTTTTCATCACTTTCTGCTTAGAAATTTTATGTTGCAGATGTTGGAGGGAATGTTGCTGATTAGTACCCAAAAGAGGTCAAAATTTCCGAAAAAAGTTCTTGAAATGCAAGTTATTTACAGTTGTAACAAAAGAAACCAATTGTTTGTTATAACGGACTCTATAAAAACGAAATCTACTTTGAGAAGTGCTTACAATTCCATTCATAAAACTTCTTAATGCGTCCACTTATTTTTGGCGTGACTTGGCATCTTGTCAGTATGGTAAACGAGTCCTTGGATGGTACAAGAACAATAATGTGGTATTTGTACCAAAATTATACAAATAAATTGGTAAATTGTAATAATATTTTCAAGGAAATTAAAAAATAAAACTCTAAGTTTAGTTCTATCTTTTATATTAAAATCCATGTATGTTAAGAATTTTTCGATCTCACTTCTTAATTATAGAATATAACAAGATGACATTTTTGAATAAATTTGAACCACTTTACATTATACCTTTTTCCCCTTACCCTAGTGTAGGGTATTAGAAAAACTTAAAAATGAATTGTTAACCGATATTTTCAACAGTTCGTATTTATGTATGTTTCAGATAATAAGCGAACAGTTAAGCTTTCTAGCCAACATTTATAAACCGCAAATAAATTAAATGCACATTATGACCACAGAACGTTTTTATGTTAAAGACATTTTCTACTTTTGTTTGGAATTTGTTTTTTGTTGTTGTTCGACATTAAAAACCGAAAGCAAACCAACCAGCTTAACCAGACCTAAAAAGAGATAAAAATTTAGAAAAAACATAAAAATCAAATTTTATTTATTTAAGTATGCAAATGAAGGAATGAATGAATATCTCCTCCCACATGAAATCTTATGGATTTATGTATCTGTATGTATGGGTTAGTATCCGTTGAATTGCAATCTTTAAGCACGAACATAATCATTTTTGTTAGAAAATTATTACTGTTTTTTTCGTTTGTTGTTCACCCAAAAATTTGGTTGCAAATTTTTGTTTTCATCTTCTAAACGTTTCTTGCCAAAAGGGTTGTTTTCTTTCTCAGAAAACTTTCTTTGGGTCAGAAGCTTTAACACAGATTTGTAAAATAATTTCTCATAGTTTATGAACTTAAATGTTAGATAAAAGTATTGACCTAATAAATCATTCATTTTATTGTTAAGATCACTTTCATGATTTTGATTGCAAAAAAGTTTTAAATGCTCTTAATCTCTAAATTTATTGTGTGATTTTTTAATGTCTTTTTTTCGCAAAAAAAGTAAACGAATTTTTAATCGGCTTATAAAAGTTTGATTGGCCATTAAAGTGATGTGTCATCAATACTTTGAGTGCAAAATTAAATTATCAGACTGTATCAATTTTCCTTAAAAGTCTTCTGTACTAATCCATGATCATCAAATAAGATATATTTTGAAAAATCATTTATGAAATTAATAGTTATTTGATATAAAACCTTTGAAATTTCAAAATTACTTTCTATATTTTTATGTTACTCAACCCAAAATTCAGAACGGTTTAGGAAGTTTGTGAAAGCCAAGTCTCGCTGATAAATTCTTTCAATAATTTCTGTAGCATAATTTTATAAATTTCATTCATAATTTAAGTTTATATTTCATTTTTAACGGCCACAATAATTTATTATTTGAAATCCAAAAACCAAAGCATACTTTAAGGCTTTACAAAGTAAAAAATTAAAGAAATAATGATGCCAGATGAAACAGTTGCTATATGATCGTTTTTTATACTAGCCACCACTACAAGTGGTGAAGAGGGTATAGTTAGTTTGTCATTCCGAATGTAACGCTAAAAAGGAATTATCTTAGACCCCATAATATCTATATGCTTGCATTTAATCAAAATCTGAGTCGATGTAGTTATATCTGCTGTTGGAACTCTCGCATCCATAATAATTGATCGAGCTCAATGAAATTAGCCGTATATATTTATTATTATTCAAAGAAGTTTCCTATTTAAATCCAGTAAAATCAGTAAAATATATTAAAAAATATAGGACGATATCTGTGCAACCCCTTCGTTCAAGCAATGAATTTTCGTTTAATTGTCAATTGTAAATCAACAAATTAGAATAAAATTTTTGAAGTTACATATACACCATTTCAAAAAATTAGAGAAATCGGTTCAGTAGAAAACATGTTATAACCAAAAATAAATAACTAATTTTAGAATTACTGGAGGGTTTTGGAAATTCGGAATAGCCAAATGTAGCATTCTTATTACTTTATTTTTGTAAACTTTTAATGTATTGACGGCATTGTTGGTACCTTTTATAGTACTTTTATCAACAGAATATTAATCCTTGTTTTGACTAGAAGATGTTCATGGCGAACATATAAAAATCAGCGATATTAAAATTATTACTCAACAAATTAACAATATTCAACTTCTCTTAGACGGATATCAAAAGTGATACTTTATATTTATATTGATCCATTTTATTATTTTCCAAAAATTTCTAAATCATATATAAACAACTAAGAATTCTATATTCGGCTATGGAGAATCAATAAAACCTTCCATCTTATGCATACATGTATGAAGTATCAACAACATTATGATAAACACATACACTTCAACACATTTTATAGACTAATGATAGCAACAACGTTTTATAAATTTCTAATCGAAAAATTGGAATTTCGATATCAATCTTTATTTGTTACTGGACAGATTTTTCTGGTTTAAAACAGCAAAAAACAATCTGTATAATTTTTATTGAATTCGAATTGTTGTTGTGATGTCAAGAATGTTTCCAATATATATATATATATATATATATATATATATATATATATATATATATATATATATATATATATATATATATATATATATATATATATATATATATATATATATATATATATATATATATATACGAAAATGGCTATATCGGCTTAGATTTGGATGTTTTGCAAAAATTATATACTTTATGGAGTTTCGATATAATTTCTTCCTGGCGTGACAAAGTGACAAATTTAATTAAAAAGCGGAGTAATTTAAAAATATAATAAATTTTAAAAATTAAATTAAAAAATGTAAAGTAAAACAATACAAAATATTTTTGTTAATTTTAATTTTATTAAAAAAAAAGTTAAAATTTAAAAAAAAAAAAAAAACTAAAATTGTTAAAAGGTTATTTTTTTGTCCTAAAATCCAAATTTTTCTCTACATAAATTTAAAAAGATCTGATTTTTAGAAAAATAAAAAAGTTAAAAAATTTGAAAAAAATATTTACTTAAAAAAATATAAAATATAAAAAAATAATAACAATAAAATTATAATAAGAAAGTTAAAGTTGAAATCGAAAAAGAATTGAAAAATTCTGATTATTGAAAACAAAAACAAATTAAAATAAAATTTTTGACGAAAAATAATAAATAAAAATTAACATTTTAAAATTAATTTTGAAAAAATGTAATTTTTCGCAAAAATGCCAATTCCGGTACATAATGCATTAAAAATTCTATAAAGTCACTGTGTCCGCATACCAACTTCCCTACCCATGTCTTTACAGATAAAAATGCATTATTAAATCTTTAATTTCGGATCAGATTTTCTTTTGAATCGACATTACCGTTTCGGGATATATGTGAAGACAATAAATAAAAATAAAAAAGTAAAAATGTTGAGATACCAAAATTGAAGAAAGATCCAAATATACATCTATTTTCTAATTTATGTTTTCGTACATCGTTTCCTGCTTAAGTTTATTCTAATTTGACGAATTCTTATCACAATACCAATTTATAGGTGAGATTTAAGCCTTTCAAGTTGATATCTTTAAGGGAATTTGTGTGAGAACTATGAGAAATAATGGACCGTTTTAATGGCACATCATTTTAGAATATTATGAGACATTTATGATCTTAAAACCTCATTCCGGGAAGAACAATAATATGAGGGAGGGTATTTGATGGGCTTCGTCCTTGGATCAAAATAATGATAAATACCAAGTTTCATCAAGATATCTCTAAAACTTGTACTTACATTTTGTTTACATGATATACATGGCCACCCAACCGGCCAGACGGACGGACATCGTTTAATCGAACGGTATACTTTAAAGTGGCGGTAGCAATATTTTTTCTGCCCGTTACAAACATCTGCACAGACGCATAATAAAAAATTCCGTACCAATTAAAAAATCAGTTCTACATTGTTGAATTAATAATGACTTTAAAGAAATAAGTTTTTTTCTGATAAAAATGAATCTATAAATAAAACTCATTTTAAGAGAAGACTTAAACAATTTCTAAACTTAATATGATATTTTAAGAACCCTAAAATAAAATATTCTAATATATTCTAATAAAATTAAATTCAATATTCTAAATTATTTAATTAATCTAAACAAATTTACATTAAAATATTTTTTTTATATCTCTTATATTAACATAAAGTATTAAATTACACCACACTCAAGCCCTCCTCCAGATAAAGTTGCCAGTTAAATGGACTATAATAAAATTTATTTCTAATCAAATGTAGTCTTATTGGAATTTTTTTATCTCTCATTTTAAAAGGAAAAAATCTTATAGTCTGGCAGAGCTACAAAACAAGTTATAAACATTTAAACTAAAACAATTTTCTCTACTCATTCTCCCACTATTTCTCCCAATACTCAATATTTAAATGCCGACACAGAGCCAATAACGGTGAGTGTGAGAGTTATTGTCACATCACAAAAAAGTGCATTTTTAGAGCGAGTATCTCAAACACTTAGAGAAGTAGTATCCAACATGTTCAAAATGATATTTGTTATGTTGTGTCGCCGAGTGTTTGGTGGTGGTTGATGGTGGATTTATTAGATACAAGTGAGTTCAAATTGAATGTAGTCATTTTTTTTTTTGTATAAAGTTTAGGAGATACGCTCTGACGATCGGATCGTTTAAAATTTGTATGAGCAGAAATTCAATCAGTTGGAGTTAATACGTCGCGCGAGTACAAAGAACGTAGCGCATGGTTGTAAATGAAATTCAAAACTAAAATTTTTTTTGAAGAGAAAAACCAAAAAAATAAATGTTTGTTAAATAAAGTGTGAAAATAATTAAAGAAATTATAATAAAAAAAGAAATTAAATTTTAGAAATTATAAAAAGAATATAAAATGAACTAAAAGTGTTATAAAGACGAGTTTTAGAAGAAGGAAATTAAAAAACAAAGAAAAATTTTTCAAAATTGAAATTGTAGTAAAAACGCAACATTTTTTTGTGCTGAAAAGTTAAAAAACGCATTGGAATGTGTTAAAAAGCAACGTAAGCATTGTAGCAGCAAAACGTACGAAAAAAGTGTTAAAAAAGTGATCAATTTGTGAAAATCAAAGTGCAGTTTATACGTTGCAACCAGAGAAAACCCCCCTCCAAACAATACCACCACCTCCTCCTCCACCACCTCCTTCAACAACAACAAACACCACCAACACTCTATCGACAAGCAGTTCATACATGTTTGTTTATATGTTGGAATATCTATAAATGTACGTATGTTTGTATGTTTGTATGTATAGAATGTTTATTTGTAAAGTTACAACAACTACAATAATAACAAACAACTAAAGTAAACTAAAAATTAGTGGGGACTCCATAATTTGTTGATCTTTTATTTTTACGAAATTGTGTCTCGCACAAATCAACAAACAAGTAAATTAACGATTAAGAAAAAACAACAACAACAAATAAAAATCAATTTTCATTCGTTAGATAGATTTTTCTATTTAAAAAAAAACTCTCTAAAGTGAGCCAAGTTCAATAAAATTGCTCGTGTGTCAGTGTGTCTGTCATTGTTATCAAATTAAATGGATGGAAAAAAAGTACAATTTTCTTTTTTGTTTAAAATGTTCTCCCTCTGTGTCTCCAATTTAGTAATACAAGTGTATCTGTGTGTCTCTATGTGCATGTCTATGTATGTGCGTGTGTGTGTTTTGTAAATAACTAATGGCAATGAAAAATAATTTATTTAAACAATTTTTTGAAAAAAAAAAAACGTAAATTATAATTGAATTTGTATCGATTCTATTTTATCAATAAGAAATTAAAATTCAAGAACAAAAAAACGTAATTTCAGTTACACAAATACATACACTCATCGCTCTATTTATTATTAGTATTCGTGTGTATTTGTTGTTTTGGAGCCTAAAATCTAAAAACAAAATGAAATAAAGCTGTTTTTTTTTTTTTTTTTTTTGCAGCAGACTGGCGTTTTTAAGTCAATATTCATACCTTTTAGGTTGTTACTCGCACACAAGTGTGTCTTCCCCCATAAGTTTTTATGTTTTATTTTTCTTAAAACACTTTTTTGTTTTATTCAGTTTCTCTTTCTCTTGATAAATAGAAACGTGTTTCGTGAGATGCTAATGTAGCGATTTTTTAGAATATTCAATTATTGGAGTTGTTATGCCCAACACCAACGTAGGTGGTTGGAGTATTATACGTTCGTTCAGTAGTTTTGTAACGGACAGAAAAGATATTGCTTTCACCACTTTAAAATATCTTTCACAAGATCTGTAACCACAAGAAATAAAAATCTGGTTCAATTTAGCTAAGTCAATTAAAGCCAGAAAAATTTTTTTCTGGCGAATATAATTAAATGCCAATTAATCACTGCCTATGTATGTGTTTTTTTTTAACTTCAGATACCTGTTATTTATCTAAAATATACAACAGCATATCGGAAGCATGAAATTTTGGTTTCAACCACAGCCAGCACGAAACTCCCTAAAGGCCCTCACCAACAATCAGTCCAATATGACAAGTAGGTGTAAGTCTTGCCATATCTAAGGCCACTGATTCCCGTGCTACCAGACTTTAATCTCTAGTGAAATTTCGAAGATTCTTATTACCAATTTAAACATCAGAATGTTTGGGTATTAGTTCGCCCTATTTGTACCCCTCTTATTTCAAAAATTAGGCCACAATAGACTTAAAGATCCGTTACAGCTGCTTCTTTCGCTTTCACGTATAGGTAATGTTCAGTAGGGTCATTATCTCTGTGAAAGTCAAACCACGTGGTGGAACAAATGGTGAATTAGATCTATACGCGAAAATTGCTTCTTTTTTTGGACAAAATTAATTACATTTATTTATAAATTCCTTTGTATTTGACAGACCCAATTTTTAAATATTATACAGTTTCCTAAACAATTTTCTTATATAGAGCAAAGATTAACCCAACTTTTGATTCTGGACGGGCATGAGCAAGTGATTCAATATTCGATAGCATATAAATGTAGTTGATGCCCGACTAAGTTAAATTATTAAGCGCACTTCTATGTTTTTTCTCTTTTTTTGGCATAAAATATTCTTATTTAAAATACTGTAGGAAATTTTAGAACGATATCGAGAATTGAGAGCAATCATGTAGTAGACTATATAAGCTTTAACTGAGCGGAATATTATCACGAAAGTTATATTTTTTTTGAATTTATAAACTTTAGAAGTGATTTTCGGGAGTGGAATTTGTATGGGAGTACTATAGTGGGGCGAGACCAAATTTATTTGTGAAAGGTTTAATAAAAAATTATCACATTTAAGAGATTTTTTAGTTAAAACCCTAATTTTTGAGGACATTTTTGCTTCTGCTTCGTCTTTAAACCAAAGAAATTATTGCAAAAAATTTGAGAGTAAAAATAAAATAATTATGGATCAAGATTCTTTATTTTAAGAACTTCCAAGATTGAAAATATCATGTCCAATGTTTAAATATATGCTAAGAGTATACAATTTTTATTATAAATCTTGCGTTTCTTACAATTCGATAGTTTTGGCAACACTGATATTTCCTCCCGTACAACAAACAAGTCTGGGATTTATTCTCCAAAATACCCGTTGATTAAAATGAATTTCGTATTTCAATAAAAAATATTATATGAACAGAAAAATAAAAATAAAAGAAACAAAACAAAACACAATAACTAAAAATAAAATAAAAATAAAAGAGCAAAAACAAAAACAGAAAAAACGTATAAACAATTTTGGATGAGTAAGAAAACTTTCTAAGAATTGAGGAGCATATTATGCGATGAATACACCAAATTTTTTTATAACTTTAGAATGAAAAAAATATTAATGCAAACTTCCCGTGTAGATTATGAAAATATTTATATAAAAAAAGTATCTTCACCACTCGAAACGCATAAGAAATTAATAAAGAACGGAATTCGAAAATTAATGAACAGAAATGAAAAAAAAGTAAATTTTAAATCGGATTTTTAATTTATTAAATTATAAAAATAGAAACAAGTGAAATATAAACAGATAAATTATTTATATATTTAAGGAGTGAAATCAAAAAATTCTTAACATACATATGTTGAAATAAAGCACTTAATTTTTTATTCGATTAAAATTATTATAATTTATTTTTATAGTTTTAATCACTAGTGATGAAATATTGAACGTTTTTCGAAAACCCTGCTTTCCGTCACTTTGCTAGAACATCTTCGTTTAAAATCTTTCGCACACCTTTTTTTGTGCTCTTCAATCCTCCTTTAACAAGAGCTCAATATCTCTCCACCACTGAAAAACACTTGAAGCAAAATCAATGTTGAATATAATTGATTTAAGCTTGAAAAAAATTGTTCATTTAGTTTTACGTTTTTGGTGAAATTATATTGCATTTATCAGAATCTATCGATATTAATATATAAAATTATATAATGAAAATTGTTTAAAATTATGTTTTAGTAAAATTTGATGGCAAAATATTGTCAAGACACTGTCTTTATTGTGAAACAATGTTAAATTAACATTTTTTTATCTATGAATCAAAATCATAACTGTAAAAAGTTACGTTAATTTACATTAATTTTACATTGAGTTATTCTGTGTGCACTGGCCTTAGTTTCAACCAATTTGGGGATTTTTCTCTCCTGGTATGAAAACCACCTGTTAACCATAGTGATAGGATGCCAAGTCAGACCAATAATAATTGGACACTTTGTGAACACCTATAAATTGAAGTGGCCTTTTTTGTTAACATTTCTCGATATAAATTTCAGTACATTTAGAGCCCCTTGTAACAAATGATTGGGTTCAAGTGCTATATCAAGAACTATTTGGTAAGTTTTTACAGTTTTTTGGTTCTAAACTTTCCTTTAACATTCTCTCGAGCACAATATCAGCAATATAGAACATATGTTTTGGTTTTTAGAAAAACTTGATTTTACTTTCCGTACTTAGTTTGTGGAACCTACATTTTTACGAGACTTTGTACGTTTCTTAACCTGTATTAGATTCGAGCCCTGAGCTGCTGCTTTCCAACCGTATGTAGTGGGAGCTCTTTTGAAAATGCTTTCTATTTGTGGCTTTAAAAATGATTTGGGCAATTCCTTCTCCCTGAACCAGGTTTTCAAAACAAATTCTCCCGATACTGTTTAATAAAATTGGAAACAATTTGACGGCAGACTTTTGCATGTTTGACCAACTTTATGTAGGTCCAAGTTGAAAATATTTAATTATTGTAGTCATTTTGATCATTCGTTTTGATCGGATTAACAATATATTCATTGGTTGGATATTAAACATAATAACTGACATGTTTTACAAAGTTAACTTGATCAAAAAAGAATCAAATAATTCTGGGGTTAAAAATTTTAATGAAAAACGTGTTTTGAGAATTTTTCGATCTCAGTCCTTATATACAAACAATTATTTTTCTGATATTTTATAGATACTTTTTAATAAAATTTTCATAGTTTTTTTTGTTTTGTTTTTATTTAATGTTTACTTTGTTATTTTAAACCTCAAAAGATAAGATATCAAGAGTTTAATAATCAGAACCCTTTATCTATCTGTTAGTATTGAAGTTAGTAATGAACCCTAAATGAATGTGCAAAAAAGGAAATAAAATTAATTTCTAAATGTCTGTAGAAAAATGTGGTTCAAGAATTTTCAATGTACTTTTTACTTTTCATTTTGTATTTATTTTTATTTCAATTTTAAATATACAATTTTTTTGTGATTATTTTTATACCCTCCACCACCACAAGTGGTGAGGGTATATTAAGTTTGTCATTCTGTATGTAACGCCAAGAAGGAATCATCTCAGACCCAACAATGTATATATATTATTGCATCAAATCAAAAACTGAGTCGATTTAGCTATGTCCGTCTGTCCGTCTGTCCGTCTGTCCGTCTGTCTGTCTGTTGGAAACATTCTCACGCCTAGAATAATTGACTGAATTCAATAAAACTTGGTCACATTGTTTGTTATTGTCCTAAGCAGTTTGCTATTTAAAACCAGCTATATCGGTTTATAAGCAAGGAAGTTATAGACCGATATCTGAAACAACCTCAAAATTTCAAAAATGAACTCTTATAATTTCTTCTAAAAATGTAATTGGACTAAAACAAAAAATTAATTTTAGCATACAATTACACGTGCTTCATCATCGTGCCAAAAATTATCAAAATCTGATTAACCGGAAAAAAGTTATAGGCTATAATATGCAAAATTTTGATACACCCCAAACTCTTTGTGTCATATGGACCGCAATTTTTAAGATAATTTACTGAAATTTGTCACAACTAATTTTTAAACCATTCTTAATATATGTTATAAATTTTATTAACATTGGTCCATATTTTGATATAGCTCCCATATAACGCCATTTCCCGGAATATGATTTATAGCTCATAAAACTCTTAAATTGCAACCAATTCTATTGAAATTTGGCACAAATAAATGCTTAACTATTTTAAATATATACTATAAATTTTATTCACATGGGTCCGTATTTTGATATAGCTCCCATATAACGCCATTTCCCGGAATATGATTTATAGCTCATAAAACTCTTAAATTTGAACCAATTCTTTTGAAATTTGGCACAACTAATTTCCTAGCTATTTTAAATATATGTTATAAATTATATTAAGATGGGTCCATATTTTGATATAGCTCCCATATAAGGACTTTCCCGGAATATGATTTATAGCTTATAAAACTTTTAAATTTGAACTAATTCTTTTGAAATGTGGCACAATTATTGTTTCAACTATTTTAAATATATATTGTGAATTTTATTAATATGGATCCATATTTTGATATAGCTCCCATATAACGCCATTTCCCGGAATATGATTTATAGCTCATAAAACTCTTAAATTGGAACCAATTCTATTGAAATTTGGCACAAATAATTTTTTAACCATTTTAAATATATACTATAAATTTTATTCACATGGGTCCGTATTTTGATATAGCTCCCATATAAGGCCCCTTCCCGGAATGTGATTTATAGCTCATAAAACTCTTAAATTTGAACCAATTCTTTTGAAATTTGGCACAACTAATTTCCTAGCTATTTTAAATATATGTTATAAATTATATTAAGATGGGTCCATATTTTGATATAGCTTCCATATAAGGACTTTCCCGGAATATGATTTATAGCTTATAAAACTTTTAAATTTGAACTAATTCTTTTGAAATGTGGCACAATTATTGTTTCAACTATTTTAAATATATATTGTGAATTTTATTAATATGGATCCATATTTTGATATAGCTCCCATATAACGCCATTTCCCGGAATATGATTTATAGCTCATAAAACTCTTAAATTGGAACCAATTCTATTGAAATTTGGCACAAATAATTTTTTAACCATTTTAAATATATACTATAAATTTTATTCACATGGGTCCGTATTTTGATATAGCTCCCATATAAGGCCCCTTCCCGGAATGTGATTTATAGCTCATAAAACTCTTTAATTTGAACCAATTCTTTTGAAATTTGGCACAATTAATCTCTTAATTATTTTAAATATATACTATAAATTTTATTCATATGGGTCCGTATTTTGATATGGCTCCCATATAAGGCCCCTTCCCGGAATGTGATTTATAGCTCATAAAACTCTTAAATTTGAACCAATTCTTTTGAAATTTGGCACAATTATTTTTTTAACTATTTTAAATATATGTTATAAATTATATTAAGATGGGTCCATATTTTGATATAGCTCCCATATAAGGACTTTCCCGGAATATGATTTATAGCTCATAAAACTTTTAAATTTGAACTAATTCTTTTGAAATGTGGCACAATTATTGTTTCAACTATTTTAAATATATATTGTGAATTTTATTAATATGGATCCATATTTTGATATAGCTCCCATATAAGGCCCCTTCCCGGAATTTGATTTATAGCTCATAAAACTCTTAAATTGCAACCAATTCTATTGAAATTTGGCACAAATAATTGTTTAACTATTTTAAATATATACTATAAATTTTATTCACATGGGTCCGTATTTTGATATAGCTCCCATATAAGGCCCCTTCCCGGAATGTGATTTATAGCTCATAAAACTCTTAAATTTGAACCAATTCTTTTGGCACAACTAATCTCTAAATTATTTTAAATATATACTATAAATTTTATTCATATGGGTCCGTATTTTGATATGGCTCCCATATAAGGCCCCTTCCCGGAATATGATTTATAGCTTATAAAACTCTTAAATTTGAACCAATTCTTTTGAAATTTGGCACAATTAATCTCTTAATTATTTTAAATATATACTATAAATTTTATTTACATTGGTCCATATTTTGATATAGCTCCCATATAAGGCCTCTTCCCGGAATATGATTTATAGCTTATAAAACTCTTAAATTTGAACCAATTCTATTGAAATTTGGCACAACTAATTTTCTAGCTTTTTTAAATATATGTTGTAAACTTTATTAAAATGGGTCCATATTTTGATATAGCTCCCATATAAGGCCCCTTCCCGGAATATGATTTACAGCTTATAATACTTTTAGATTTGAACCAATTCTATTGTATTGTGGGTCCATATTATGATATAGCTCCATTATAACGCCCCTTCCCGAGTAAATACAGACCAATTCTACTGAAAGTCGACACAATTATTTTGCTAACTGTTCTGAAGATATTATATTAATTTGCCCTGTATCGGTCCAAATTTTCCTATAGCTCCCTTATAACGGGATTTTCCGGAAAACGGATTAGAGTTTATAAAACATTTAAATAAAGATTAATTCCATTAAAATTTAGCACAATGATTTTTCTAACTATAATAAAAGTATATTATAAATATGAACAATCTTGGTCCAAACTTCGGGAAGGGGTCTTATATGGGAGCTACATATAAAACCCCTTCCCGGAAAATAGTTTTGAGCTTATAACAAGCATATTTTTTGTTTTTATACGCTCCACAGTACAAGTGGTAGAGAGAGAATATTAACTTTGTCATTCTGTGTGTAACGCTAAGAATGAATTATTTCAGACCCCATAATGTATATATTCTTGCATCAAGTCAAAATCTCAATCGATTTTCGTCAATCTCTTTGTCTGCTCACATCCGCAAAAATTAACAGAGCTCAATGAAAATTGGTAGAAAAAAGGCAGTTAGTTGAAAAATTTTATAGCTTAAATTGTTACTAATTTTATGACTAATTAAGTATTTCTGTGTTATATACATTTGTGAGTATATGTGTGTCTATGGAACCTAACGTATTAACTTTACACGAATTTGTGGTGGAGGGTATTTAAGATTCGGCATAGCCGAATATAGCATTCTTACTTGTTTTTTTTGGTATCTTATCTTGACAACAAACAACATAAATGTTCAAAAACCTTAATATTGATAAATTCTTTTACGATCATGTTGCTTCAGCGCCTTTTTAAAGTGTGTTTTCTTGTTTGTTTTTGTTGCCTTGAAGTTGTTGCATTTTAAGTTGGTCATAGAGAGTTTTCTTTTGCAATTCCATTTTTCCAGTTTGTTTTGAAGGAAGAAATGGCAGCTCAAGAGGAGAATGCTTTAATGTATTGATTTAAGTTTGAATTTTTTTAGGCAGGGAAAGTCTGCTTAGAAAACAGATACGAAAATGAAAATGATTCAGTTCTTTTCTCAAAATTATACTTTAAAGATTCATCAAAAATCTTCTTATAAGTTGTGAATGTTCCATTTTCAAAAGATTGGAATTTAGAACGAAACAGGAAAGAGTGTAACAGTCGATTAAACCGTCTATATAATACGCTTCCACATAATGAATCGATCCTTGTAGAGTATGATTTCATGAATTCTGTTAGTACAAAACATATTTTTGGAAGTGGAGGACCTTTGGAACTTATGAACGTGAACGAACGTGACCAATTTTAATGGGCTTCGTTCTTCACTCAAAATGTTTACAAATGAAAAATTTCTACTGTAGAGAGTGCAAAATATTTCCAGGAACCGTCAGGGGGACGGAAATAATTAAATCGACTAAGAAAGTAAAAATTAATATTAGAAAAGAAATAAAAATAAATCTGAAAGTTTTGAATGTTCATTCCGCTTTCAATGAAATTTCTGAAAGTGAAAAAAGAGTTATATATTTTTTGTACGGTTTCACAGGTTTCGAAACCTCAGAATTCTCAATATTAAAAACGATTCAGATTTTCCTCCAAAGTATGTAAGTTTTCCGGTTTTAAATATACTGCAGTGGATTAAAATTTTCCTCAATTATTTCGAGTATTACAATCATATCAAAAACAATCCAGTCTCTAGGTGAAGGTGATCAGTCGTAGTTGCTGGTTTCAAAAAATTGGAACTCAATCAAACAAACTAATCTTGATACTAGTACCTCCCAGTACTCTCAGTCTTGACATTTTACCTTCTGATTTTGTTCTATTCTATGATCTCGTGTAAGTAAAATTTAATTTACAATTATCAGAATAGTTCCAAATCAAATCCAATTCTCTCCATTTTTGTTCCATATTTATTTTAATAATTTTTCATTTTTACAGTGAAAGACATAACTTTTTATCATAAAATAAATTTTAATCGTAGACCCAAAAAGAAAGGTGAATGATTCAGTTGGTGGACATTATCTATGAAAACTCATGTTTAATGCGATCTTGAAGAATCTTACACTCTTTATATGAAGCAAACATGATTCTAACAATTCTGATCAAAAAAGAGAATGTTGTAATATTTGTTTCAATTAATGAATCAACTTAGGGCATCTAATACTTACTTTCTGCTTTAAACGTGGTTTAATGACATTAATTTGGTAATCCAACCAAACAGAGTGGAAGAAAGTTGTCTGTGCTCTTGATATAATTTAAAAAATTATCGTCAGTTAGAGAGAGAGAGAATTTTACGATCGTGCTTTAAATGTGTTTAACGATTTGAATAGAGAAAGAGGTAATGTTTTAGACCGTGTTCGGTTTATGAGGTTAAGTATATATTTATTATTAGTTTCGCTGTTATTTAAAAAAAGTGGATAAGGTTACTATTCTTATTCTTAAACGAACGCTTCAAACAATGTTTTTTCAATGATCACATGTGAATCAATGATCGTTACAAATATGAGGGTGTTACATTCATTATAGTGGGTGTTGCTATCTCTCACTGACAACTCCATTTTTAATTCTAAAGCTTTTAAAATTTACTGATTAACATTTCTCGCCTTTAAAAACCACTGTTATAGCTTATTAAAGCCTTAAAAATACAATAAAATAATGTTAAAAAAAAACTATCAACAGCTGAAAAATGGTCGATGACTTGTAAACCAGCCTCAGCATTTCCATTAACTTTTATTATAAAACTCTACCGAATGTTTTATTTTCTTTTTATTTAATTTTTTTATATATAATTTGTATCTGAGTTTAAATTCTTATAATAATAAATAAAATGTAGATGGTCGATGACTTGTTCAGATAGACTTGATATATATAAACAAGTATTATGAAAAAAGGAACAATAATACAAAAAAAATGTTATTACAACAAATAAACTTTTATTATTTACAAATGAAGGGAATTTATAACAATAAATATTTTTATGAAAGGATTGAGAACGAACAATTCTTAACACACGTTTTTCATGAAAACTTTCAACCCAAAAATTATTTGATATTTTGTTTTGGTTAATTAATGTCAAACAAATGAATATATTGTAAATCTGATCTGATTAAAATGAATGACTAGAAAAATTGAGTAATAAAATTGGTCCTACAAAAAGTTGGACAATCATTCAAAGATCTGCCATGAAACTGTTTATAATGGTTCAGGAAGAAACCTGAAGTTTCCAAAGTAATAAGAGTGGAAAGCATTTTGAAAAGAGCTTTCAACACATACGGTAGGAAAACAGCCCGATTAGCTCAGTGCTAGGATGAAAGTTAAAACAAGTGCAAGTCTAAAAAAATATCAGCCTCTAAAATCTCTTGACAGGAACGCTGCTAAAAATTTTGGGACCAAAAACTGAGCAGGGAAGTTAATGTACATTTTTTTAAATATTTTTTCTGCATAATGGATGACGAAACGTACGTTCTGGCAGATACGTATTTGTTGCTGATTCTCAAAGAAATATAGAAGAAATGCAATCAAACTCTGCAGAAAATTCTTAGTATGGCAAAGAAGCCAATCATTCGTTACAACAGGCATCATAAATACACCAACACAGACTGCTTCCATTTATAAGACTTCATCATGGGTCCATTTATTTTTGGCTTAAATTTGCATTTTGTCGCTATGTTAAAAATGGCTTTGAGTGGTACAAGAGCATTAAGCCAGTAGAGAGATATTGGGCTCTTGTCAAAAAAGCACTTGAAAGTGACAAAAATGTGACAGAAAGCATTATAAAAACGTTGATAAAGGGGTTTTCAAAAAAGGTTCAAAATTTCATGACTTGTGATTAAAATTATAAAAACATATTTTGTGAATTACAATAACAATTTAAATCAAATAAAAAAAACTGCAAATTTAAGGGGTTTCATTTTTATTTACATATATGTATGTTAAGAATTTTTCGATCTTACTCCTTTTATATTTCTTATATTTTATATAAACAAATGATTTATCTAGTTTTAATATTAAATATTTTCTTAATTCTTTCTTAATATTTACAGAGCAAAGAGAAAAGAACTACAAAGAAGAGCAGCAAAAATAAGAAAAAGAGTTAATTTTATTTAATGAAAAGAAACATCAGAACTGACAATTTTCAATCATCATAAAATCCAAACATTTACCAACCAACAGTTACAGATACAAATACAGTTACAGTAAAAAGTAAATAAACTCTTAATATAAACATCAACATTAATCTTATTCTAAATAAAGTGAAACTGCATAAATAACAAAAAATAAAAAAAAGTTAATAAAATTAAAAAAAAAAGAATTCGAAAATAAATAAAATTAACAAAGAAATAAAGTTATAAAAAGTTATAAAGAAAAGAAACGGTCTAAAGTTTAGACAAATGATTAAGTGTTATTGTTGTTGGTTTTTTTGTTGTTATTGTCATATTGAAAGTGTATTAAATAAATAAATAAATATTCTTGGTAAGAAATAAATTATTAAATAAAGAAATCTATAAATTAATGAATAAATAATGACACCATATTTGTCATACTAATAATATTAATAGTGCATTTTTATTATTATTATTGTTATAATGTCATTATTACAATAACAAAGAATACAGAAAATATATATTTATATTATATAAATAAATATAATATAATTAAATAAATAAAAGTTATTTTTTTAACAAAAGTTAGAAAGGAGTTATAAAAATAGAAACATTTTACATTAACTAATACTTTTCGTGAATAATATAAAGAATATAAAATTAACTGTGAATAATTATAATATAATTAAATAAAAATTATAATAACAAAATATAGATCTTTACAATGGATATAGAATCTGATGATTCCGAGCGTTGGGAAGACTTTTTTGGTAAGTTTGTTTGTTTTATAAATAATTTTTGAAAAAAAAAAAAAACAATTAAAAAAATTAAACAAGTTTCAAAATATTTGAATTATTTCAATAGAAAATAAATAATTTTGGAGAAAACCCCCCCCAATGTGTATTACTAATCAAATGTCTATAAAATGATAAAAAATATATATCTATTTGGATTTTAGGGTGTGAAATAATTCATAAAGCAAACATGGTGAATTAAAAACTGATCAATTCATTTGTAAAATATTTTTACTGAATTCGGAGAATATTTTTAAAGATCTTGTGATCTCAATCACCTCGTGTAGTCATGAACGAAATTATCGGAAATTATTTCGATTTAATTTTGAGACAACACTGATCTTAAGAAATTGGATTCCAGTATGATTATTATGATAGCTAAATTAGGCTAAAACCGTTCTGCACATCTGTAAGCGGATTACAATTTGTCCTTAATTTTTCCATTTATTTAAATTTTTAGTGAAAATTTAAATTTTTAGTGAAAATTTAAATTTTTAGTGAAAAATTTAAATTTTATTTTATCAAATCAAATGATTTTCAATTACAAAAATTTTATATTGTTAAAATTCATTAAAATATGAAAAGATCTAATAATCTTTACACGTGTAAATAACACAATTTTGTGAAGGCCTCAAATAATTATAAGCAAATTAATCATCTACAAAATGAGTCAGATGAAAAGTTCTATAGAAATTTCTTTGAAAAAAAATATAAACTTTGTTCAGATAACTTAATCTAAATTGCAAAATAAACAACTTGAAATTTCTATATTTTGCAAAACTCTAAACAAAAACTTAATTTATTGTTGTAAATCTAAAAGCAATAACTAATATTTTCTTTTCGTGTGAAAAATTTTCTTTTTTAAATACTTTTTTTTGTTTAAAGTTGCATACAATTTCACCTTCGATGCAAAAAGAAAAAAAGAGTTATTAAGAAAAAAATTCATATCCATTTAACAGTTTTTCTCATCGTCATCAGGTTTTTGAGCGTTTTAGCTTTTTTGCGCTGCCATCATTTGATTTATTGTTCAATTAATGTTCGATGATCGTTTGATCATAGAATTAATAACACCACCCATTCCAATATATTGCATTAACCCCAATACATTTTTAATGGCATTAAAGAAGCTGGACTCGAAAATAAAAAAAAATCTCTTTCTTTCGATATGAAATAATAAAGTATTTTTAGCAACACGCTTTTGAACAACAACAATAAAACAGTATTTAAAAGCAGCATGTCAGTTGGTATCTTTTTTTCACTGTTTTCCACTACCCCAACATACCCCATAATGGAGGATGGTAGATGGATGGATGGAGGAATTTTTTTTGTGTTTTTCGATCAAAGTTCGTTGTCGACTAAAACCAGTTTGACTTCATACTAGATTTAAGTTGGTATCTCCTCTACTTAGTTGAGTGAGACAAGAGTGATTATTACACAATAACCTGTTAGATACTAAATACAGCAGCAGCAACAGCAACAAAAACAACAGCACTAACAATCAACTACACAGGCAGCATCCAACCCATCTCATGCTAAGCTTATGGCAAGTGATACCAACCTGGGCCAATATACACAAACAAACAAACATACATCCAATACTTACAAGTCAAACTGGCAGTGAAGATATTTTTAAAATCATATTCACTTCATACAACAGCAACCAACAAAACAGCAGGCAGGCAGTCAGTCAGTCAACCAGTCAGTCAGTCATAATTTAACAATACCTTTGGCAATTCAATACCATTAATTTTTATTTAGTATTGACCATAACTAATCGATATAACTAAATTTTCATAAAACATCACATTTTTTCCTCTTGTACGTATGGATTTCTTCTTCTTTTTTTCGAATTTTTGTGTTCCATCCATTAGGAAAAACTAAAATAAAAAAATATTGAAACTTAAAAATTTAGATCATTGACATTCTATAGCATATAATAGAGGCTGGTCCAGTCTCTGATAATGTTAACTACAATGATGGCGGTAGTGATGGTGGTGGTGATGCTTGGAGTGTTAAAAGGGTGAAGAGTGTATACATTTAAAAAAAAAAAACTTTGTGGTTAATTTATAATACAAAAAATGTATTTTAATGTTTTTACCGCAATCAATGTTGACAATTTAGCGGTTTTTTCTATCGTATATTTTTATTAGTATAATGTGGGGAGTGTTTGAAATTTAAGAGTAATAAAAATAAATAATTTAGAATTTATGAAACGAAATGGGAGATAAATGAAACTATTTGGATGTTCCATTTCAAATTTTCATTTGATATGATGCGGGATATGATTTCAGTCAACCATATTAACTACATCAATTTCAAGTTCCTCAAAATTGTATAATTCAACTTTTGATTTTATTGCGGTTCAAAGTTAATTTTTTAATTATAAGAGTTGGACTTAAATGAGCTTGTCTTGGCTGTTAAAAATATGTCATGTGTCATTTAGTACCTGGTCACATGCTGGACAAAGGTTGAGGAGGGCACGTTCAATACGAGTCCTGTGTGCTTTGAGTCTACGTAAAAAAATATTAAATTAAATGTAGGTTTATTTAAGTCATGCAACGTTCGTATAAACTCACTGTGGTCTTAGGCCAGTTGAAATAAAAATGTTAAAGAAAATCCTCTGTTGCCAAGGTATTGAAACTTTGTGACCAAGTGACGTTAACCTCATCCGTTGAAATACAACAAAAAACAAAGAAATAGATTTTATTCAAGTGATTTGGCCTACAAAAAGTAACTTCCCGAATTTTTTTACCAAAATCTACTTGTAAAAATGGGTACTTCCGAATTTTAGCTTTAGTCCAACTTCGATGCTTGTTATCTCACAGGTTCATAAATAAAATATCCAGATGTTGGATCACTTAAATTTATGGTTCCACACATTAGGTCCAAGCTGTAGCTGTAACGAATTATACACCTTTACGTCAAAAAATCTATAACTTTCTTAAAACATGAAGTCTGCATACATTTGGTTGTATCCACGGAATAATCATTCATTATTATTTCACTTTTTTCCACTGGGAAGTTAAAAGTGTTAGAATTACATTCCTTGCTATTCTCACAATTAGTTCCACCAGCTCTCACTATTAAATATTTGTGATATTGAAATATTAAACGCTCCATTTAAGAAAAAAATTTAATTTCACTATTTATCTTAACATCAAACGTTTAAAAAATAAAATTTAAAAAAACGTTATAAAGTTACAAAATGCATGTGTGAAATTTAATTTAATTTAATTTTGTATTTTTAACAATATAAAGTCATTTTTACCTTAACACACAAACAACTACAGATACTTTTCAATATAAACAAGTAAGAATGCTATATTCGGCCAACACGAATCTTCAATTCTCTTCACAAAAAAGCATGTGAAGTAAATGCGTTATGTTTCCTTAATGAGTTATAAAATTAGTTCTCTTTTTGGCTATAACTTTTTTCAAATGGACCGATTCTGATAATTTTTGATAATTTGTCGATGTATAATTGACAATTTTAAGAAAGTCATAGACCAATATACTTGCCTCAGATATCATTTAATATACTGAACAGAATTATAGCAAAAGCGAAGTCCTAATTTCCTAATTGCTCGTGTCAGCAACGGATGGACAGACGGGCATAGCTAAATCGGCTCAGATTTTGATTTAATGCAAGAATATATACTTTTTAGCGTTACACAGGGAATGATAAAATTAATGTGCCCTCTTCACTAATTGTGGTAGTGAAGGGTGTAATAATAAGCAAATATACAACGAAACGAGTGCAAATGTAACTGTGAATAAACATAAGAGGAAATGGTGACAACATTAGCGGTTTTAATGCTCAATCAAGCGTTTTTCCTTTAGTTTGCTTTTGAATTTCGTATTGTGTAATTTTTACAATGTTACAATATTTTTCAACAATTTATCACTTTTTCACATCTTTTTGTTTTTTTTTTTTTTTATTGTAAACAACAACAATGTTTTATATTAACGTGATTTTTGTTATTATAAGTTTTTTTTTTGTTACGCTCCTTGTTTTGAAATAAAAAAATATAGAAAATAATTTTGTCGTTTGTTTTTGGGAAAAAATCATAAATCTACATGACATCGGTTGGTTTAAATTGCACATACATACACACAAAATAACATATAAAAATCCAAAATAAAAAACAACAAAACATCATAATGCCAAACCAACCAACTTTGTATCGAGATGTTTTTTAATTTTTTTATTATTTAAAACAAAAAAAATTATAAAAAATATTTTTTCTTTTGAAATATTAAACAAAAACACCAACGACAACAACAACAATAACGACAAATAACAGCAAAACTACTTACTAACCAACCATATGTGTAGAAATGATTTCCGAACAGGTTTTAAGTTGCTTACGGTTTGATGCAACCACCGCAATAAAATCGAAAAAATAGGCCCACGCATATATTTCTGCTTTTTTTTCATATAAAAATATTTTGTTGCCTCTAAAAATGTAAAAAATATTTCAGATACTTAAATTGTTATGAAAAAAACACTGACTGCAGTTTTATTTGTTTTTGTGTTTATTTTTTTTTTATTTTATAATAATTTGCATTTTTTAATAATTTTGTTCAGTTAACAAAATAAAAATAGTTTCTTAAGTCTTCACTAAACCAAACCGTAATGAGTGGCGCTAATTTATCAATTAGCGCTTTCTTAAAAAAACAACAACAAGAAAAATATTTTAAGAAAACAACAATGAAATTATCAAAAAATATAAAAAAGTTAATTTTTAAACATGAAAATGTATAGATTTTTAACGAATCTTAAATACCCTCCATTTGCAACATTTTAGTTATAAAAAATATGAGATTAATCCTAACTGATGAATAAGAATGTCTTCACTTTTTAAAGCTTTACATATTTTAAATGTTTCACAGATGGAAAAGAAATATGGTTGTGGTAAATTGAAAAGTACCATATTATGGTTGTGCATGACTATGGCCATTCTATAGTCAATGTCAATTTTTTCCAAATCGTTTTTTATAACTCTGCAACTATTTAATGAAATTTCACAAGGTTAGAGAATACAGACCTCTAAATAGTTAAGGGCGTAGTCGGAGACCTTCGAAAGTTGGTCACCACGAGTATGTTGATTTTAAAAAAATTCACCAAAATTTCAAAGATTTAATATGCAAAAAATATGACTGTTATCATGTTATGGTCAATAACTTGAATCTTTCAACTTTACATTGACGATATAAAATTGCACAGTTTTCCAGATCGATTTTTTATGTTATATTTCTGTATCATTGAACGTTAGCGATAACTTAAACAAGTTGAAGTGTTTTCGAGTTAATTTGAAGCAGTACAGACTCATCAAATTTATAAATTTAAAAGGTACAGCATTAATCCCCAAAAATTGGACGAAAACTTTTGAATCTGCCGTTAAACTGTTTACATATTATTTGAAACGAATCGGCTCAATTTTAAATTAAAGTGTCACATATGAATCAGGAAATTTTAAGAAACATTTAGAGATCGTTCGTTTGCTGAAAAATCGTCATTAGTTTTTCTTAACACCAATGATGCATAGCGAATGCGATGCTTTATTAACTGACAAAGTTTAGTAAACATAACTTATTGATCATGCTTTGAACAAAGCCATATTGCGCATTTGAATGTTTTGATGTGAATACAACAATATTTCATGCGGATCACAATATAGTTTTAATTCTAAAGTTGTAACTTTTGGTTACAACTTCAGAACTTTGTGGTCTGGGTCCCTTTGTGTCCATAATGCTCAATCAATTTTCAATTTTTATTTGAAACCTTCTGCACAATATATCCAAATTCTAAATTTTGATGTTTTTAAATGATGAGTATTGTAACAGTTATCGGAATATAACTTAGTTTTACTTAAACGATTTTGTTTATAAACAGGAAATTGCAGCGGAAACACGTAAATAATCTGAATAAGATTTTAGATTAAAATGTCTTATAAAAATTTATTCACTTATGATCCCGAAATTAAGGATTTTTAGTGTTACATGAGCTGTGATAAACTTAATATAACTATATTTAACAGAAGTACTGATGGATGTTACAAACAAGTAATTATCAATAATTAAATGAAGTTATTTTAAACAGAAGGAAACCACCCGAAAAGAAAAACAAAACAAAAAACAGTTAATTACACAAGAAATATAATGTATGAGTAATGGCAACTGGCAATATGAATTAAGATTAAAAAATTATTAATATTCATTATTTTGGAGTAATACGCTTCCGCGGATATCAATGTCAATGAAAGAAAGAAACATAAACTTTTCCACAAAACGTCTTTCTTTCTTTCGTTTTTATTTTGTTTATTTTGTTATTTTCTGTGTATTTCTTTCTTCTTTATTTTGTAAATGATTTCTCCTCTGAATTATACGTTTTTAAAACAAGTAAATAATAAAAAGATATAAGTACTTACAATAGTTTATTTACCCAAACATATGTTGTTTAAAAACACACACCCATACATATTTAAAGTATCTGTGAAAAAAACCCCAATGCAATATTTCATGGTCTAGATGAATGTTTATTTGTGTTTGATTTTATTTGAGTTTAGTTTTTTTTTCGTTCGATTTGAGGAGATCTCATTGCAAATCTTAAGTCTCACCATATTTTGTCCAGTTCAACTATTTCATTTTTTCCTTTGATAACATAGAGATGTGAAATTTCATTTATGTTATTTTTTCTATAATTTCGTGTGTTGTAAAACATATTGGCAAAGTATGGCACGGTGGGTACTAATTAAGGAGATTTAATGGTCCAGTATTGTAATTATTGGAAAGTTATATTTTGCATGATGTTTTTTTTTTGGGTTTTAAAAAAGTTTTAATGAATTATTCTTAGTTGTGCAAGAAGCAAATTTGAAATTTTTTATGAGCAACTGAACTAAAAAAAAAATTATGGAATTGTATAGATTTTAATTCATTTTACGTTTTTTAAGCCCAACACACAACAATATTTTACAACATTTTCTCCGAAACGTTTAATTTTTTAAAATAATTTATAAATAATTTTATTATAAATTATAAGATTTTATCTTAGGCGACCATAAAGAAGATCGTCGACTACTATCTCGATTAGATAGAGATTTATTACTTCAAATTAACCCGAAAACTGTTTAGCTCCGATCATGTTAAAAAATTACAAAAATTATTTTAAAAAATCAATTGTGACTGTCTGTCTGAGCGCTCGTCCGTTCAATCGTCCTTTGTTTGACTCGCTCACTTCTATACAATAGTCAGCGCTCATGAAATTTCTTTTTTAACCAAACAAATCCGGTCGTTGTTTTTGGGAAAATTTTCAACCCTTAGAAATATCTTCATGAAATTTCACAAAGATTAGATTGGTTCCCCAAAAAAAGGCGTTATTAAATTCAGCAAAAGAAACGTTGTATAAAAATATAAAAATACGCTTATATTTGTATGTTATTCCATAGGTTTCAGAAATATTTAAACAAAAATTAATTTTAACTTTGTCTTTTTTTAGATTCTTTAGTTAGCGAACTTAAAGAAAACTCAATATAAATTTTTTTATAATATAAGTCAGAATCCCTACGAAATTCTAAAAAATATTACTTTTATTAAAAAAAGTAAAGATTCGCAATTTTTCATAAATTTTTGACATCAAATGAGATTCAACAAATGTTTTCTTTAAAAGTTGTTTCAACAAGGATCTTTATAATTGTAAATTAAAATTTCAGTAATTTGCCAAAAATGTAGGAATAAGATCAGTTGGAAAAGGTATATTTACCCCAAAAAAATTTACTTTTTTAATTTCTTACTTGTTATATATTTTTGCCCTCGTTAAACTTTTCATCTATTTAGGAAATATATCACTAATTATTGAAAGCAATTAATTGTCTTAATAAATCTCCTTTTCCATGATATCTCATTTCAATTGATCCACCGTTTTCAAATATTAATCCTTGAGCTTAAATATTGTGTATGAACACGATTTGTTATGATTTGTTTAGTTGAGAATGCTTGACTGCCTGCAAACACACACACACATACACAATCAAATTGTTGTTTAATATATGAAAAAGCAAAGATCATAAATATATATAGTATATCCATATATCCATATGCGACACAAGTCGTTTCGCATGTATTACAAATAAACACAACGTTATCATGTTGCACATGAAGTAAATGTGCGAATAAATATTAGAGATATGATGAGTAAATGTTAACCATTAACTCTTTTATGGAGCCATGGAACATTAGTTAATCGACGACATAGATTGATTGACAACCTGTTGCGAAAGGTGCTCAAAACGAAGCTAGCAAAAAACAAACAAACAAACAAACCAACTTTTCATTAAACTTAAACCAAAAAGAAAATATGTTTAACTAAAATGGATATGGACGGACTGATGGAAGGACGTATGGACTGAGGAGAGTGCTGCAGATTGTACAGACATAGAAACAAACAGACATATATAAAAATCATGGCAGACATTCTACCACTCACCATTTCGTTATTCTTGGGATGTTGAATACTTCTTACTTACTAACTTTTTTCCATTTCACAAACTAACTAAACTCCGCTGTTTTGGGTCTTTAGTCGGGAAAATGCAAATAGAAAACTAAAAACCATTTGTTTTTAATAAAATGTGCTAGATATTCTTAGAAATCTATTTGTATGGATTTGAGTGTGTGTAAGTGTGTATCTTCTTTGCAATTTCTTCGACA
>PYHX02000494.1:82217844-82246675 GCA_004302925.2 Cochliomyia hominivorax | reverse complement strand
GGTAAATAAATGGCTCAGATTTTGATTTCATGAAAGAAATATATACAATATGGGGTCTGAAATGATTCCTCTTCAACCACACCCACTTGAGATGATGTGGAGGGCAACAAAATTTAAACTGAAAATTTAATGTTTACGTTTTAATTGAAATTTTTGTATGTTAATAATTTTTAAATCTCACTTCTTATAAAAAAAAATTATAGATTTTTTTTCATGAATTTAATTAAAAAGCAATTTAATCTTGATTTTATGTTATTTTTTTGCTGATTTTATTTGTTTTACAAAATCTGGTCTTAATACTTTGGAATTTACGTGTTTTCCAGTCAGAGAATAAGGCGCCCCCTGGAGTTTACAGTAAATATTATTATCTGGTGTATCTTAATAAAAAAAATTGTCTTTAATAACATTCATGATATTAATAATAATTTTGAATTCTAAATTTTGTCTGATTCTATTTAAAACTCAATTTATAAAAATTATTATTTTGTAACTATTACGTAGGATGTTTCATCACAAATAAATATACTAATTTAATGTAAATAATTCAAATATTCTAAACTTCTAAATTTTCGTATAAAAAAAAGAAGATAATTTTATTATTATCGTTTATTTTTTCGGTGATTTATATTTTATTTGCATAATTGTTTAATGTTTCGTATTAAAAAAAATAATAATTTAAATTATTTTGCATGACAAAGAGCGTTTTACCCGAAATTCTAGTTTTGAATTTTGTTTTTTTTCTAAATTCTTACTTTTCTCTAATAGTTTTTGGTTTAATTACTGGCTTAACTCCTAATATCTTTCAATTTATATCCATAAATTTATAAATATTTTCAAAATTGTTTAAAGTTTATTTCAAAAAAATTGAAAACTTGTTTTTTTGAATTTTAAAAAATTATTTTTAAAATTAAAAAAACTTCAAATAATAAAATTGTTTATGAACTCGTATTTGGAAAGGAAAAATATTAAATTATATTTTTGTTTAAGTTAATAAATATTAAAACCATAAATTAATTAATTTTTAAATGAATTTTTATGGATGACATTTTTCTTTATTATCTAAGCAAAATGGTTATTTAATGGGTTAATTTAGTAAATGTTTAATTAAAAATATGTTCAGTTTTTTTTTCCGTGTGTGTGTGTTTGATTGTCATTGTCAATGCCAAAGAGCTGTTGTTGAACCGAATTTTTTATGTTTTAGAAGTTTTTTCTTTTAGAAAAGACAGCATAAAGTAAGAATGGAAAAGAGTGAAATGTTATAAATAACAAAAATTTCTTATTCATTTTTAACGTTAAAAAATCACTTTTTCAGAAAAAATAAAATTTTGTTTAAGTTTCTCAAAAAAAGATTTCAAAATGAGAAAATAACATTAATTTGCGATCACCTTAAATTTAGTTTAAAAATTGATTTTTTATCAAAAAATCATAAAGAAACTGCTGGGAGACTATTATTTCTTTAAAAAAGCTAGAAATGAAAAATAACTTTAATATGTGATTGCATTAAATCTAATGATAAAATTAAAAAAAAAAAAAAAAAAAAAAAAAAAAAAAAAAAACTAATCATTTAAAATTTAGCTTGTGTTTTTCTGGGATTGATTGTCTAAGCCAAGAAGTGAAAATGGAAGTCATTGTTATGCTTCAGATTTTTTTGGAAGACATTTTAAATCAGCAATGGAAAGAAGAGTGTTATGCTATGAAATAAAAGTTTAGTTTTCACAATAAAGAGTTTTTAACAACGAATCTTAAATTTCACTTTAGTTTTTCAAAAAGAGCTCGAAAGGTGAAAATAACTTTAATTTGTGATCACTCTAAATTTATCTTAAAAATCGTTTTTCTTTATAGAAAACCATAACAAACTACAATAAAGTGCTATTTCATTTAAATGAAGCTACAAATGAGAACATAACTTTAATATGTGATTTCTTAAAAAAAAAATAAATGATCATTAAAACGCAAAAAACAACTTTTATAGGGTCTTGTTAAAAAGGTTTAATAAAAATATAACAGTTTTTTAGGGATTTTTAATTCTTTTATACAGTTCCAATTACAAATTTATTTTTTTCATCAAGAAAACCAAAAATTATCATTTTAAGTCAAAAAATCAATCGAAATGAGCTTCAAAACTAACTATAATTTGCGATTACTTTAATTTTTTTATTTTTCATTGGAAAACTAAAAATCATAAAATAAAATTTTAATTAATAAAAAATAACTTTAAACCGTGATCGTTTAAGTACAAATGCTTAAGTAGTTTTTCAATTGAAAAACAACTTAAAAATATGTTTACTTTTTAAGTTTTATGAAATGGAGATTAATTTGTTATCTTTTCTAATTTCTTTTTTAAATCGATTGAATTCATAACTGTTATATTTTCGATTTCGTTTAAAAATGTTATCGAATTTTTAAAATTTTATTATTTTTGAATTCCCACATTAAAAGGAAATTTTCTACTTTGATCGTTATTAAGAAATAGTTCTTTTTATGTTCTGTATTTTTGTCACAAAATCAAGTCGTTTTTTCTATTTCTTGCCAACAAAATCAAAAAAAACAGAAAATTTTCTTTTTATTGAGTTCATATCTATAAAAACAAATTCGTTATTTAGTTAAAGACATCACAAGATTTAGTAGACAAATTAATAAACACACAACTAATCAAAACTGCCCAGATATTTGTCATTTTCCGTATTTTCACTACAACAATTTGTAAAATAATTCCACCATCTAAAATCCTAAAAGGCGCTAATTTATGGATACTTAATTGTTAAATGGCATAAATTACGTGAGCTTTGACATTGGCATGTGAGTGTGCCTGCGTAGAGAGATACAGATATAAATAAATTTAAATTACCTGGAAATACAAAAAATATATAAATTTAAATTTAGGAATTAAAGTTATTTTAACAATAATTTAAATAAAATTAACAAGAAATAAAATTATTAAAAAAAAAAAAATCGAATGAATATTTTTAATTATTTTTTTAAAGAGTAAAGAATTTTAATTGATTTCGATTTTAAGAGTTTTTTGTTGTGCTAAATTCCCAGTATTCACGTCATTGATTTCAATTGCTTTTATTCTGCGTTCTGTTATACCTCCGTTTTTAATTCCCTACACTACCACAAGTAATATAGATGATATATAACTTCGTTATTCCGTGCGAAACGCTAAGAAGAAATCACATCAGAAGAAATCACATCAGACCTCATAATGTATATATACTTTGCATTAAATCAAAATCTGAGTCGATTGAGCTTAGTCTGTCTGTCTGTTGTTGGCACGCTCAAATCCGCAATTGAATTTGGTTTGAGTATTTGGTGTTGGAAAAGTAGCAAAATCGGTTAAGAATATTAAAGATATAGATCGATATCTGAGACAACTTCTAAATTCAACTTTCGGTAAATTGTCAATTATAAATCGACAAATTAGAATGATATTTCGTCATAATATTAAGTTATATTTATTACCATTCCAAAAACAAGAAAAAATGTTATCTGTCAAGCCCGGCTATGTAATGCCTGATAAATTTATGAACAACCCTCGCATAATTTGTTTATTTTATTTATGCTTACGTGTGTAATAGAGTATTATTATTCTAATATTTATGTGAAATTTATACCTTTTTTCTGGAGAATTGTATAGGAATTAGAAAAACTAATGGACCGACCATCGTATAATTTTGGACAATGGTTTTCGCTTATATTTATCTTATATTTTAATTTATTTGACTTAATATTATTATAATACCCACGTATGTATGCGATTTACGAGTTCGAATGTGATATTTGGATAGGTGGATGCTATGGGACCAATGAGAAATAATGGACTGGTCGTCGTATTAATTATGGACTAAAACCCCTATATCGGGGAGAAATTTTCATGGGACCTATATGGAACAATGTACCGATCATAACCAATTTATATAGTCTTGGCATCGTCCTTGGGCTAAAGCAATAATACATGCCAAATTTCATTAAGATATTTTCAAAACTGCGACCTGTACTTAGCGAACGGACAGACGGCCAGACATGCTTAAATCGACTCAGGAAGTGATTCTAATTCAACAGTGTTGGTATGATTATTTTTTCTGTCCGTTACAAACATCTGCATAAACCCATAATGTCGATGGTGGTGTAGGGTATAATTATCAAGAGTCGGTTCAGTGGAAAAAAAGTTATAACTAAAAATATAACTGATCAGATGACGCATTAAGTTTTTGTTTACATACACGTCTATATATGTGAGTGTGTAAGTACAAAACATAACGTATTTACTTCTTTTGCGGTTAAGAATATTAAAGATTCGGCATAACCGAATTTAGCATTCTCACTTGTTTCCGTTAACTTAGGAGATTTGTTGCTTTTGTTCTTGTTTTTTTTTTTTGATGATTCAAGTGTTAAACAATTTAATCTTTTTTTGTTTGTGGCGTTTCTGTGGGAAAAATTAAGAAATTATTTAACAAAAAAAATGGAATGATTTGTTTATAAATAAACAAACAAACAACAACAAGTGTTAAAAAACAATTTCATTTACAATAACAACAATAAAAACATTTAAACATTTAACTAAGCAATAATTGTATTTTTGTTTTTGTTAATTATTTGCAAATATTTACATTCAAATTGTGTAAAAATACATTAATTTTTGTTTTTTACATTGAGTTCAAGTTTTGTTTATTTTCTTTTTTTTTTTTTTTCATTTAGGAAGTGTTTAAGGTAAAATAGAGCATAAAATAGGTAAAATTATGGTTTTGTAAAATGAAATAAATAATGAACAATTAAATAATAAAATATGAGGGGAAGTGATTGAAATGAACTTCAAATATGGGAAATAAGAGATGAAGTATCTAAATGATAAGTTCTGTTCATTCATTCATTTAGTGAAAAATTTAATTTTTAGTGAAAAATTTAATTTTTAGTGAAAAATCTCATTTTTAGTGATAAATTTAACTTTTAGTGAAAAATTTAATTTTTAGTCAAAAAATTGAATTTTTAGTGAAAAATTGAATTTTTAGTGAAAATTGAATTTTTAGTGAAAATTGAATTTTTAGTGAAAAATTGAATTTTTAGTGAAAAATTGAATTTTTAGTGAAAAATTGAATTTTTAGTGAAAAATTGAATTTTTAGTGAAAAATTGAATTTTTAGTGAAAAATTGAATTTTTAGTGAAAAATTGAATTTTTAGTGAAAAATTGAATTTTTAGTGAAAAATTGAATTTTTAGTGAAAAATTGAATTTTTAGTGAAAAATTTAATTTTTAGTGAAAAATTCAATTTTTAGTGAAAAATTGAATTTTAGTGAAAAATTAAATTTTTAGTGAAAAATTGAATTTTTAGTGAAAAATTCAATTTTTAGTCAAAAATTGAATTTTTAGTGAAAAATTGAATTTTTAGTCAAAATTGAATTTTTAGTCAAAAAATTGAATTTTTAGTGAAAAATTGAATTTTAGTCAAAAAATTGAATTTTTAGTGAAAAATTGAATTTTTAGTCAAAAAATTGAATTTTAGTGAAAAATTAAATTTTTAGTGAAAAATTGAATTTTTAGTGAAAAATTGAATTTTTAGTGAAAAATTGAATTTTTAATAAAAGATTTTTTTTATTAAAAAATTAAATTTTTTGTACTAAAATTTATAATTTTTTTTTTTATTAAAAAATTAAATTTTTTATTAAAAATTTTAAATTTAGCGAAAATTAAATTTTTAGTGGAAAATAGAATTTTTATTGAAAATTTAAAATTATTTAGGAAATTTGAAATTTTATTATAAATTTGAAAAATTTTGGTGAAACTTTGAAATTTTTTCGTAAAAAATTTTTTGGTGACAAATTATGAGTGAAACTTTTTATAATGAAAAATATTTAAGTAATAATTTAAAGGTGAATTTGAAGAAAGGAAAATATTACTACTTTTCAAATCGAATTTTAAGCGAAAATCCCATTATTGTGAAGCATATGGATATCGCGACAAAAAAATGAAATGAAGTGTATCCCAGTAAGAGCGTTGACTTGATTTCAAATTATGGTTCGTGTCTAGTTGAAAACTCAAGTCCCTTATCGTCAATACTTCACTGCAAAGGCAGTTGTCTTCAGTTATCTGAATCGGAAAATCAACTGTGGTTGGTTTGTTGAGCTTTGCATATGATTTTCACTCTTGGAAACTTCTTAATATGTTAATTTTTTATAACCTGCCACAATGCGATGACGTGTTTGTTGCGTTTAAGCATAATTTCCGACAGGCAAAATCTGTTTTCGATGTCTCTGCTACGATTCTTACAAAAACTGAATTTTCTTGATAAAGTTCTTCCGATTCTTTATATTGATTCTTTTGTTTGACCAGGCCCCCTGTTGTCTTTTGTGTCGAAATCATCACTTTTGAATCGACATAAATCGCAAGATACTTTTAGTATTTGCTATTAATAATTTTATAACTTTTTGTTTAATTTCCTAATCTTCAAAAACATTCAGTTCTCTTAGAGCACCTTCCCCTTATGTCATGACTCATTTACTCATACTTCACAATTATTTCATCAGTTTCAAAATCATTATCACAACAATCATCATTATGATCATCAATAACGTCATCATAAATACTTTACAAATCAATAAAATAAATAAATTTATATAAAAAAAATATTTTAATTTTAAAACAATTAATATGTAAAAATTATTCTAATCTAAAAACAACATCTTGATGGACTGGACTAAATGACTGACTGCCCGACTGAGTAACTAAGTGAATGAAAGACAAGCGATCCATCTTAGCAATTGGAAACTTGCAATACATGCAAATTCAATCAACAGCAAATGTTAAAATAAGAAAATAATAAAAATTAAATATGTGAGTTAGAGGTGGAATAGACTATGTAGTACTCTACAGATTATGGGAGCTACAAAAAAATTTTGAACCGTATTCAAAATCTTAACATAAATTTTTGCGTTATGGTAATGATACAACTATTTTTTGAGAATTATGAAATTGATATTTAAAAATTGTTCCTATATGGAAGCTTGGATCCTCTATGGACGGACTTAAAATAATGTACCGATAACTTGATTTTGTTCCTGGATTGTCAAAAATATTTCGCAAGACTTGCCAGTCGGACAGATTGACGGACATCCTGAAATCGTTCTGTTAAGCGATTCTGGGTCAAATGGTATAATTATGATGGAGCTTAATCTATACTTTACCATGCATTGCCAACATTATTCCAACTAACCATCTTGGTGTAGGGCATAACAACAAAAAAACATCTCACTTCCATAGAACAAAAAATCAATCACTCAAAATGAGAAGTGTTTAGATCGATAATGATGATTATTATTTGTAAACGATACTGATGAAAATTGAAAAATGACTATAGAAACGGATCAATTATATTGTACAACAAATTAAATCATTTTCCCCCTTAAGTGCACAAAAAACAAACGCACACATTAACACACCCATTATTATTATTATTTTTATTAAAAAAACAACAAAAATTTAAATTGCGTTAATGCAATAAAAATCAACAACAACAATAACAAAAAGTAACCAAGAAATCTTTTAAAAACGTCAGTCAGTTAATTCAAACAGACATTCATTCAGTTAGTCATTTAGTCATTGTGTCAGTATAATTCAGTTTGTGGTTGGCCATCAAGTGTGGGCGTTCTAGAATGAGTTGTAATGCCAACAACAACTTAAACTTTTGAATTGCAATTCAATTATAAACATTTTAACGTTTTTGCCTCAAAAAAATAAGATATTTAAATTTTTTATTATAAAAATAAAACATTCACTTAAAATAGTTGCAATACTCGTATCAAAAAGTACTTGTACTTTTTCGTTTCTGAATTAAAGCGGCAACATTTGTAGTCCGCATTCTGGGCGAGTCAATTTAACGCTGATGTCACACTTCATTCAGATAATTTTTAACTCAAATAAAAAAAATTAAATCAATTGCAAATTACAATAAAATATTTTTTTTGAAATAATTGCGATGAGATGCGATTAACTATTTGATTATAGCGATATTGTAATTAAAGTTATTTGGTTATTGTTTTTATTACTTTTGTCATAATGACCGTTACACTCGGGGAAAAAATAAAATTTTAGCATCTTTCAGCAAATAAATTGTGAATTACACCATAAGATCCATACTTTATTTGTCATTCCTTAACTGCATGTCAAAGTTATACTCTCAACAGCGATTCGTTGTCGTTTCCGAAAATTGAATTGGAAGATGAAATGAAACATTTTTTTTTTTTAAACTACCTGCCACCTGGTTTGCATATAAAGTAAAACGAAAATGATTTAATGATATATATAACTTAGGGGCTCCCTGATCCTATCCATGCTACATTTTGTCCAGTACAGCTGCTTCTTAAGAAAGTAATCGTGAAATCTTTATACAATCACTTCCTTTCATATTTGATAATTAATTAATTAATAATTAATTTGCATTTATGGGGGCTACCTCTCCCCTTGACCCTATCGAAATTGCTTTAAGTCTATGTTACTTTCGGATAAGTTGGGATCATTTTGTGGAAATTGCAACAAAATCGGTCCTGTAATTTAGCTGCTATTTATTCTCTAAAAACCAAACAAAAATATTAAATTTTGGTGAAAAACCGAAATTTTTAGTGAAAATTCAAAAATTTAATTTTTTAAGTGAAAAATTGAATTTTACTTAGAAATTAAATTTCTTAATAAAAAAATTAATTATGAATAAAAAATTGATTTTTTTTTTTGTGAAAAATTGAGTTTTTTGTGAAAAATTGAATTTTAAGTGAAAAATTGAATTTTTAGTGAAAAATTGAGTTTTTAGTGAAAAATTGAATTTTTAGTGAAAAATTGAATTTTTAGTGAAAATTGAATTTTTAGTGAAAAATTGAATTTTTAGTGAAAAATTGAATTTTAGTGAAAAATTGAATTTTTAGTGAAAAATTGAATTTTTAGTGAAAAATTGAATTTTTAGTGAAAAATTGAATTTTTAGTGAAAAATTGAATTTTTAGTGAAAAATTGAATTTTTAGTGAAAAATTGAATTTTTAGTGAAAAATTGAATTTTTAGTGAAAAATTGAATTTTAGTGAAAAATTGATTTTAGTGAAAAATTGAATTTTTAGTGAAAAATTGAATTTTTAGTGAAAAATTGAATTTTTAGTGAAAAATTGAATTTTTAGTGAAAAATTGAATTTTTAGTGAAAAATTGAATTTTTAGTGAAAAATTGAATTTTTAGTGAAAAATTGAATTTTAGTGAAAAATTGAATTTTTAGTGAAAAATTGAATTTTTAGTGAAAAATTGAATTTTTAGTGAAAAATTGAATTTTTAGTGAAAAATTGAATTTTTAGTGAAAAATTGAATTTTTAGTGAAAAATTGAATTTTTAGTGAAAAATTGAATTTTTAGTGAAAAATTGAATTTTTAGTGAAAAATTGAATTTTTAGTGAAAAATTGAATTTTTAGTGAAAAATTGAATTTTTAGTGAAAAATTTAATTTTGAAAAAATTAAAATGAAAAATTGAATTTTAAGTGAAAAATTGAATTTTTAGTGAAAAATTGAATTTTAAGTGAAAAATTGAATTTTTAGTGAAAAATTGAATTTTTAGTGAAAAATTGAATTTTTAGTGAAAAATTGAATTTTTAGTGAAAAATTGAATTTTTAGTGAAAAATTGATTTTTTAGTGAAAAATTGAATTTTTAGTGAAAAATTGAATTTTTAGTGAAAAATTGAATTTTTAGTGAAAAATTGAATTTTTAGTGAAAAATTGAATTTTTAGTGAAAAATTGAATTTTTAGTGAAAAATTGAATTTTTAGTGAAAAATTAAATTCTTTAGTGAAAATTGAATTTTTAGTGAAAAATTGAATTTTTAGTGAAAAATTGAATTTTTAGTGAAAAATTGAATTTTTAGTGAAAAATTAAATTCTTTAGTGAAAATTGAATTTTTAATGCAAAACTTAATTTTTTAGTGAAAACTTGAAGACTTGAAATTGTCTCAGACATCGGTCTACAACTTAGAACAGACTAAGTTAATATTTATGATTTGCGGTGATGGCGGGCGTGATCAACTAAAATTTGCAGCTTTTATATCAACAAATCAATTAAAAATCATAAGAAAAACCAGCAGAAATTTGATTTTTCCAATTATTTCTTCCAGTGTATCCGCTCAATCTAATAAGATGTTTTCACAAATATTTTAATTATTTTTTTTTAACTATTAAACAGCAATGAATTATTAATTGTTTTGATAACATTCTACGAAATCATTTATTATTAATGAGACTTACATTTCTATAGTTTTTCAATATGTATAACGATCATTTACATGATTACAACTATATAATAATGTAAATATATTAATTGTGTCTTATGGCGATAATTAGTTTACAACAATTTTGATTTATTTCAATGCAACTGGCGTTTGACAAAAAAAGAGATAATAAAAATGAAAAAAAAAAAAAAAAAAAAAACGTTTAATAAATCGCCAGAAGCTAAGTAATAAACAAATTAAGACTCTCCTCTTTGCCTGGTCTTAAATATCTTTATCTTATAGATATTTTATACAACGTTTTATACAAAGCACAGTGTGTTTAAAGTGAGTTTTTTGGATATAATTCTGTAACTTTTGAACAGTTAGAGATATTTTAATGAAATTTCATATGATTAGAGCTGAGACATTTTTGAGTTGATATGGAAGTGTAGTGGTCGAGTAATAGTTAGGGTCGTAGTCGATAATCCCCCAAAGTTGACCATTTCGTTTATTAGAACAAAATTCACAAGAAAATATTTAGTGAACAATTCATATTTTTATTAAATCAACTAAGACTTTATTTAAAAAAAATTGACTTAAAACTTTAATTGCATTTCATTTTATGGTTTTAAACTTGAGTTTATAGTTTTCCTATAAACGCACCTAACTGTACCAGTAGTATAAATAATGGCTGGATAATAACTGTCATTTATTTTTTAAGAAATTCGGAATCAACTTGGTTTATTTTCAGTTTTATGTTTCACAGAAACGTTTCTTTTGGCATCTTTAAACGTTATGGAATCATCATCATCATGTGTCAAATGTCAAACAAAAGAAAATATGATTAATCTGTTTGAGAAGAGTGACCAGAAAAAGGTAAATTTTTTCAACAAAACCCAACTTGGTCTTACAGAAATATGGCCAAGCATTTGAAGGTCTGCTGTCAAGCTGTTTCCAATGTTATTGAACAGTACCGGAAGAATTTTTCCGTGATAGCAAACCTGGTTCACGCCAAAGAAATGGTCTACATGATGATTTCAAAGCCAAAAAATAGGAAACATTTTTAGAAGATGAACCAACAGCAGCAGGTTTAAAAATTCTGACAGGAACACTGCTAAAATTTAAAAACAGAACACGGAAATTGTAGTCAAGTTTTCTTAAAAAATATATATTTTTTGACGAAACATATGTTTTGACAGGACTTTCGCATCTTTCTGGTCAAAATTGTATGTTGCTTTTGCTCGAGAATATTTAAAGAAAAGAACCCAAAAGCTGTAAAAAGTCCAAAAAGTTTTTAGTATGACAAGCAGTAAGCAGATGCGAATCATTTGTTGCAGCGGGCTTTATAAATACCGAAATTTAACTCATGGAATATTTGCAAAAAAACTTGCTTCCATTCATTCATCCACTAATTCTTGACCTTACTTGGCATCCTCTCATTAAGGTAAAAAAGCCATTAAGTGGTACAATAACATTTAGGTGAGATTTGCACCAAGAGAACAAATTTTTCAAACAGCCCGGAGATAAGGTCAATGTAGATATATTGGGCTCTTGTTTAAAGATAAAACGTAGATTTTAAATGGAGATGGACGAGCTGTTCAAACAAAGTGACAGAAATCTCTATAAAATGTTAATGGAAAGGATTCCATTTTACTAAAATTTAACAAAAAGATATTATTTATTGAAAAAAATTAATTAGTAATTTCCACTTATTCCTAAATCTTTTAAATCAAAAGATACTTGATTTACTTTTTCTGTCAATCTTCAAGTTCAAAAGTTTTCATTGAAAAAATTCTTGTGCAAAGAAGTTTATCCTACTAAAACAAGATCTGTACTACACCAAATCAACTGAAATCAAAATATGAGAACAGTTAAAAAGAATTATTCCCCAAATAATTTTTCAAAAAAAATCTATTTTGTCACACTGTGCAAATGGGAATACTTCTCATGTATTTACAAATTGTCTGGCGTCGTTTTAAGATGAAGGCGATAGAGTGACAAATGATTATTTATTACTCGTTTCAAATAACAACTTAATTAATTTATGATCTAACGGCCAACTATTTAAACTTTTTGACAAACGCCAAAAATACACACGCACACACAAAGAAAAACTTAAAACAATAAAAAAAAAGTATGTACGTTGTTGTTGTTGTTGTCTCTTATGTTTACTGTTGTGCCAACGAATGTGAATTCAATTAAAATTAGATTTTATTTCAAAAAAAAAAAAAAAAAAACAAGACATTTTTTTCAATATTTTGCAAAACATAAAAATATATTTCATTTAAAAAAATAATTAAGAAAAATATAAAAATTGTTTGGTGAAAAATGACGCAATTTCTTGGCCCAATAAAGAAGAATGCGCGCATAAATACAATGCGAAATCAATTAAAATTTGAAATTAAAATAAAACGCAAAGTCTTTGGTGAAATAAATATCAGTGAAAAAACAAAAACAATTTTGCTGAATTAAATATTATAAAAATGCAGCCCCATAAAATAATTAACCTGATGACAAATAAATGGATTTTTGAGTCTCCGTTTAATCTCTTAATAACAGCAGGCAGTCAAGCAGCGAGCAATCGCAAAAACAGCCAAATTTATTAGAATTTTAGTTTATAAATATTAATTTTTCCTAATTAATTAATAAATAAATTTGTTAGATAATTTGTTATTAAATGACAAAATTAATTAATTATTTTAATGCATTTTAATTCTTTTTTTTTAATTTTGATACAGAATAATATTATTTTGAGATCATATATAAATATCTTCTTTAAAGATAAACATTAAGTAAAAGAGGAAGGGAAACTGAAAATAATATTACATAATTACATATATAAGGAATTCGAATCTGTCCGTGAGCAGGGTTGTTAGGTTATTTTTACCTCTAACGCTAAAAATTAAATTCAATATCGCCAAAATTCGCCAAAAATTATTTTTTTTAATAAAAATCGAAAAATAATTTTCTTCGATTTAAATCTTATAATAATCTATAATAATTAAATATTTGAAAATAAATTTGAATTGTGAAAGCCTAGATCAGGTTAGATTTTCGGTCGAGGTATAAACTTCTTAAGCATGCATTTGGTATCTATGAAAAAGTTAGGACTTGGAGATTCATTTGATGTCAGTAATTTATGAAAAACTTAAAATTTTTAATTTTTCCTTTTTTACATTAAAAATAATAATAATAATAATAATAATAATAATAATAATAATAATAATAACTGAAAAAAATCGAAACAAATAACGATATTTTTTGATGAATCAGCTAATTCTAGTATTTGTATATGAAACCACATTACCATGGGAAGTATCCAAATATTACACGGATAAATATTAAATCATGTTTTAAGTGTTGACCCTTTTGACTAAAATAGTATTCATGGGCAGATCCTTACCACAGATTCATTTAAATTTAGTTAACTTTTCTTTATAATACTGTAATAAAATTATAATGTCCTTAACCGCATAAAAGTTTTACAGGTGCATAACTGTTGCCACTTTTTTTTAAATTTTTTTCAAAAATTCGATTTTTCCAACTTTAGACTAATGATACTTTTTAACAGATCAATATTAAAAAATTAAAATCTGGAACATATTTTTAAAAATTTTAGAACGAATATTGAGAGACTAAAACTTAAAATTTATTTTAACTTTCGAATATATATCAAATCATAAGATATAACCGATATATGTAAGTATATATTTTCGTGTATCAATTCATAAATGAATTTTCGCCGAATTTTTAGGAATTCAACATAACCAGGATAACCAAACTTGGAGCGTCACCGACTTATTCCCAGATCGCATTGATTCTTGAACATCAGGTATCATTATAGACAATTCAAGTCAATTAGTTATTAAATAAGTTAGTAAATAAGTTAAATTTCATAAAGAATTATTTCCAAAAAATCAATTTGGACACAATGTGCATGGTTATTTGCTAAAAATAGCCAAACAAATCGCTAAGTAGTTTTTGAAACTCCAAAAAATCGCCACGATTACCAGAAATCTGACAGCACTGACCGTGAGACTAGATCGAGTATAAAAAGGTAAATTACTGGCCCATAATGAGATAATTTTGTAATGAACTGTACTCGAGGACAGAGGCGATGACAGCTTAATAACAATTTTGAAAGAAACATTACAAACTGTTTTTAAAATGCTAAATGTTTTTCTAAAAAGAGCGAAAAGGACGGATATATATTACTAATAAGGCACTTTCGAGGGCTATTTTAAAACTATTGTCCGTCCATTATGAAAAGAGGATCACACGAGAGTAAACAATTACTTGTAGATAAAAAAATAAAAAAAAAAATCAATTTTCACTAAAAATTTTATTTTTCTCTAAAAATTTATATATTTATTTATTTTATTTTATTTTTTTTTTTTTGCTAAAAATTTAATTTTTCATTAAAAATTTAATTATTTACTAAGATTTAATTATTCACAAATTTTTTTTCCATTAAAAATTTAATTTATCACAAAAAAAAAAAAAAAAAAAAATAAAAAATTCAATTTTCACAAAAAATTTAATTTTCTCTAAAAATTTATTTTTTATATTATTATTATTATTATTATTATTATTATTATTATTTTTTTTTTTTTTTTTTTTTTTTTGCTAAAAATTTTATTTTCCATTAAAAGTTTAATTTTTCACAAAAAAATTTCATTATTCACTGAAAATTTAATTTGTTACTAAAAATTTTACTTTTCACTAAAAATTAATTTATTCACTAATAAATTAAGTTTTCCTAAAAATTGTAATTTTTACTAAAATTTTAAGGTTTTTAAAAATATTTAAAATTTTACTAACATTTTTCACAATAAATTTTATTTTTTACTAAAAAATTAGTATTTTCACTTATTAATTAATTTTTTCCTAAAAATTTTAATTTTTACTAAAATTTTCAATTTTTACTATTTCGTTGTATTTTTAATTTTTAATTTTAACTAAAATTTTCATTTTTTCCAACATTTTCTTTTTTTTCTAAAAATTTCATTTGTTCTTAAAAAATTTAATTTCCTCAAAAAATTAATTTTATTAAAAATTTCTATTTCCTAAAAAATTGTTTTTCAATAAAAATATTTTTTTAAGAAAATTTTATTTTTCTCCAAAAATTTAATTTTTCACTTAAATTTTCAATTTATACAAAAATTTAAAATTTTTACTAAAAATTTCAAAAAAGTATTTTTGCTAAAACTTCAAATTTTCACAAATGTTTAAAATTTTATTTATTAATTTATTTATTTATTTATTTATTTATTTATTTATTTATTTATTTTATTTTAATTATTTATTTTATTTTTCAATGAATTTTAATTTTTGCAATATTTCACCCAAAAATTCAATTCAAAGATTTTGGTCATCCTTCAAAAGAAACAATAGTTTTCGCTACAGCTGCTCTGATATCGACCGAAAAAGCCAAATACAGAGCACAGCATTTGGGTTATAACTATGTGTCGTGTGATGCAATGTTTTTTATTTTTTGTCATTAGTAATAATACGATGCAAATAATTACTTCTCTTTTTGTGTTCAAACAAATTTTCGACCTGTAAAGTCGCCTTTCAATGTCCGACAGCTACAATTTATATTGGTCCCAAACTCTTCTAAATATATCTCAGTGCTTCTGAAATCAGAGAATGGTGTTATTGTATCACTTGTCTATCGAATGATAAAATAAAATGCTAAATGATTACCTTACAAAATACCATATTTATTAAGACTTAACGTTATATTATAGTTTTGCAACATCATTATTATCTTGTATAATGTTTCCAATAAATTATTAGAAATATATTCTACACAAAGATTAAAATTTTGACATCAAATGTCATCATTTTGTCCACATACGTTCTCGGTTTGTTTAATCAAATCTGTATTATCTAGAAAATTTTTTAATATTCTTATTCGATTGTTATTGACATTAAAATTACACATATCAAATTCCATTTAAATGACATTTACTCATTTCAATTAAATTAGTCAACAACAACTACAACAACACCTCAATTCCATTTAGATTAAATTCCTAACTTCTGAATTAATTTATTTCAATATTCAATATTTATTCAATATTTTATATATCATTTTTACTATTTGCATTCTTGCGAACGTTAATTCTAAATGAAGAAAAAATATAAATAAAAATAATCATAAATAATTTATATGTAAAACATTTGTGTAAATAAAGTGTAAAAATACGCACAAATAAATTACAATTAAAAATTGAAAATTCTATATAAATGAGATAAATTGAAAATGAACTATAAATAAATTAAATGTACTAAATAAATAGAAATCAAATATGAGTACTAAAATATGGTTATGGAGAATTTAAAAATACCCCATCTTTTCTTACAGATAATACAAATATGTATTATATAAAACGATTCTAGTAATCGAACTTAAAATCGCTACCAAACTCAATGAGGAGCTGAATCTCATATCAGCTCGAATGATGCCCATAAATTTAGAGGTTTTTTAAAACATTTCAAATATCACAACCGTTGATTCTAAAATTCTGGTTTAAAATCCCTGCCAAACGACTCTACGAAAAGTTGAATAAAATATCGGTATATAACTATATTCATAATGAACTGATCAAAGTAGTTTATACACAATAAATTGTTAGAATTACTTCAAATATCATAAAACTCAAATCTAAAAATCTGCCTTTAAATCTCTAACCATCATCTTTATAAGAAGATGCGCAAGATATCGGTATATAAATACATATTTCAGTCCTCATAAACTTAAGTTGACTTTTAAATAATCTGGTTAAATTTTATTGAAATTGAGTCAATTACTTGGACGTTGGAGAGATATTAACAAAGAACAGCTGTCTCAGAATTTGAAAAGTTCAATATATGTCTTTTCTTTGGATCGAGGTATCTAAATACAACGTCAAACAAACAATTCAATTCCCTTTTAAAATTGGAGATATAATAAAAGTACAGCTGCCTCAGCATTTGATAAAGTTTTCAAGTAAGTGCTAAGAGTCTTGAATGAGAAACTAAATTCATCCTAAATTCATTTGTGTGTATGGAACATCACACAATCTAATTTCAATTCATCTTGGACTTAGGATTTACTAGGATATTCTAGGTATTCTTGATCACCAAACAATTCAATTCCCCTTTAACCTTGTAGCTATAATAAAAGTACAGCTGCCTCAGCAGTTTATAAAGCCTCAAATAAATACTTAAGGTCTTGAATAAAAAACTTTAATAGCTTTTAGTAAAAATGTCTGTGTTTGGAACATCACACAATTCAATTCCCATTCATCTTGCACCTATAGCCAAAGAGCAGCTGCCTCAGGATTTGCAAAGTTCTATAACACTTACCAGGGTATTCTTGAATGACAAACTCAATATACTCTCCATTCATATAAGCGATAACTAAAATAAACATTTATAAATAACTGTGCGTGCAATATATAAAACAAGATGATCATTATTTATCATCATTATCATTAGAAATCGTAATCGTTTAGAATTCATTTTTTTTATAAATAAAATTTTAATTTATTTTTTATTATTTCTAAGCACGAATCATGTAGAATTTATGTTGCAACATGTTGTAATTTAGACTAGACTAAAACTAAGCAAAAAAACATTTACATACACATATACATTTCCATATGTATAGATGTATGTGTTCTATAGAATAAAAGTGAAATTGATTTCAACACACCATATTGAGGGGTGTCAATCAAATTTGAAAGTGACCATAAGAATCAGAATTTTTTTTTTTAATCCTTTATCATGAAAGGATTTTTAAACCTCTGTCATGATTTCGATAAGGTAATCAAAATTAATTGTAATGACAAAAATAGTTGTATTACTTACATTTCTTGAACTTCTGGACTTGTTCCAATAAGTATAATAAATCTTCTAAAATTTTAATTTGGTCACTCTAAATGGAATCTATTTATTGGGTTGTAAAGATTATATTGAGTTTATATTCAATTTATCGTTCCATATGTGACACTAAGGAAAACATATTTAGTTTATATACCGATATTTTAGAATCAGTTTTTGGGTTTGAAAACGATAATTTGTCTTGCAACATATTTTGGGCCAAGATTTAAATTCTAATAATCTGCATCACTATTTTATTTGTCACTCTGTGTGTAAAGACAAAAACATCATCATGTATAATTTATACATTGATTTGGTCTAAATTAAAATCGGAGCCACTTAAGCTATATTCATCTGCCAATCGGTTAACAGATACCAGCTGCACTCTAAATGTTGGGGCTTAATGAAATTTTGTGAGGTTGTTTGTTGCTGTCCTGCAAATATTGCTATTAAAAATAACCGAAATCGATTCAGAAGTTGTAAAGTTATTGACCAATATCTGAGATAACTTCCAAAACCTGAAAAATTTGAATATGGATCCCTAATAAATAGTTTATTCTTTACAGATATAGAAAATATTATTTATTATTTTGGTAACAAAAAACAAAATCTGATTAGATTTCGATATGTCCTTTAGTTTTGTTGGAAAGCTCATGTCTGAAGTAATCGTCAGAGATAAATGAAATTTACACGATTTGTGTTAGTTTTCTGAAATTTTTCTACTTGAAAATAGTAAACTCGATAAAATTGCAACCGAATATGGAATTAAAGCATTACTCGACAAAGATTATCATCAATGATTATCATTAACATCATGATAAGGAAATGATCTGTATGTTATGAAATCGGTAGAACATTCTGTATTTTGAGCTGATCAAATTAGATCAAACGATTTTAGGGATATATTCTAAAGACAATTTATGAAATCTGACTTGAGAGCACAAGTTTTATATTATAACGATATTTAAAGATATTTTGGTTATTTAGTTCCGCTTCAGAGTCGATTAAAAGGGAAATCTGGGCACCAATATAAATATTCTAACCTCACTTCTTCTCAATGACTTTGTTTCATGGATCTAAGTGTTTTTGTTAAAAGGAAAAAATATTGGACAGTATTTGTTTTCGTATAGCAAAGCTTAACTATATTTCCAAGATATTTCGCTTGATCTTGATATGATCTTGCTGATCACCTAAGTTTAGTTTAGCTCATATTATATATCTTTTATATAGTTTTCCTTATCTTTAAGTATTATTTTTTTAGGGTATTTCAAATTCGTTATATATCGCATTATTATCATTTTCATTTATTTTTTAAAATTGTAATCAACAAGTTGTTGTTGTTGTTGTTGCACATTGTAAAATTGTATAAAAGACATTGACTTCAAACACTTAAACACTTTTGCATTTTTTTCTCAGTTTTGTCATAAGACATAAAATGTGTTCGTTTGTTGTTGTCTCAAGTTCAGGGTCAATCGTTACAATTAATACTAAAACTGACATTTTACACCATATCTCATGAAATCGATTGTAATTTGGGGTTTTCCCTATAATAATTCTAGTGTTGATTTTTTAAATGTTTTAAAATACTTTTTATTCCAGGAAGGTCAAAAAAAGATGGCGATATTAGAGGCAATATATCTATCATTTTGCCCTTAAGAAACATCTGAAATTGAAATTTTTAATTTGATATTTTATGTTTTAAAACAAATGATAATGTTGAATGATTTATATTTCGACACAAAATTTAGGGGTTTTTATTATGTTTAATATTTGAAAGAATATTTATTCAAATTTTTGGTTAAAATAAAATTTATCAATTTTTTTAAGAGAAAATTTCTCATAATTTTTGTATAAAAAAAAATTTCATTCATATTTTTCCGTAAAAAAAAAATTTTCAATTTTGTCTTAAAGGAAAATGTCCCTCAATAATTTTCCATTAAGAAATATATTCCGAAATGTTTATGTAAAGAGAATTTGTATTTAAATAGAAAACTTGTCAAATTTTTCTATAAAGAGAACATAACTTAAGTTCTCTGTAAAATAAATTCTAAATTTTCTTATAAAGGAAAAATATCTTTTAAATTTGTCTATAAATAGAAAAATGTTCTAAATTTTTACATGAAGAGAAAATTTCCCAAAAAGCTTCAATAAAACTTTCTAAAAACAGAATATTTCTCAAATTTTTTTATGAAAAGAAAATTTTTCTATAAAGAGAAATTTTTTTCAAAATTTTCTATAATAAGAACATTTTTCCAAATTTCTTTATAAAAGGAAAAGTTTCTATATAGAGAAAATTTTTTAAAATAGAGAAAATTTTCTATAAAGAGAAAATTTTTCTATATAGAGAAAATTTTCTATAAAGAGAAAATTTTTCTATAAAGAGAAAATTTTCTATAAAGAGAAAATTTTTCTATAAAGAGAAAACTATCTATAAAGAGAAAATTTTCTATAAAGAGAAAATTTTCTATAAAGAGAAAATTTTCTATAAAGAGAAAATTTTCTATAAAGAGAAAATTTTCTATAAAGAGAAAATTTTCTATGAAGAGAAAATTTTCTATGAAGAGAAAATTTTTCTATAAAGAGAAAATTTTCTATAAAGAGAAAATTTTTCTATAAAGAGAAAATTTTCTATAAAGAGAAATTTTCTATAAAGAGAAAATTTTTCTATAAAGAGAAAATTTTCTATAAAGAGAAAATTTTTCTATAAAGAGAAAATTTTCTATAAAGAGAAAATTTTTCTATAAAGAGAAAATTTTCTATAAAGAGAAAATTTTTCTATAAAGAGAAAATTTTCTATAAAGAGAAAATTTTTCTATAAAGAGAAAATTTTCTATATAGAGAAAAATTTTCTATAAAGAGAAAATTTTCTATATAGAGAAAAATTTTCTATAAAGAGAAAATTTTCTATAAAGAGAAAATTTTCTATAAAAAGAAAATTTTTCTATAAAAAGAAAAATTTTTCTATAAAGAGAATTTTTCTATAAAAAGAAAATTTTTTATAAGAGAAATTTTTTCTATAAAGAGAAAATTTTCTATAAAGAGAAATTTTTCCATAAAGAGATAATTTTCTATAAAGAGAAATTTTTTTCTATAAAGAGAAAATTTTCTATAAAAGAGAAAATTTTTCTATAAAGAGAAAATTTTTCTATAAGGAGAAAATTTTTTCATAAAGAGATAATTTTCTATAAAGAGAAATTTTTTCTATAAAGAGAAAATTTTCTATAAAGAGAACATTTTTCTATAAAGAGAAAGTTTTCTATAAAAAGAAAATTTTTCTATAAAGAGAAATTTGTTTTCTATAAAGAGAAAAATTTTCTATAAAGTGAAAATTTCTTATAAAGAGAAAATTTTCTATAAAGGGAAATTTTATCTAAATTTCTCTATATTAGAAATTTTCTTGATATTTCTCTAATTTTTTTCTATAAAGAAAAAACTACTCCAAATTATAAAACTTATCGAATTTTTTATAAATATTTAAGTTCTCAAATTTAAAAAAAAAAAAATATTCCGAACTTTATCGATAAAGAGGAAAATTGCTTTAAATTTTTCTGTTAGAGAAAATTTTTAAAATTATTGTATAAATAAAATTATTCTAAAGAATCGAAATATTCTATAAAAATTTTCAAAAAATAAAAAATTCTTAAGAAATTTTCTATGGAGAGTAATAATATCGAAATGTTACTAAAATGGAGAATATTTCTCTTAAAAAAAGAAATTTTTTTAAGAGTATTTGCAAAAATTTTTCTAAGAAAAAAAATTCGAAAATTTTCTATAAAGTGAAAATTTTTTTTAAGTAAAAAAATTAGAATAATGTTTTTCTCGACTAAAGTTAAAAAAAAATCTATAAAAAAATAATTTTGAAATTGTATATATAATTTTACAAAACCATTTTTTTTTTTTTTTTTTTTGAAAATAAAATTTTGAAATTTTTATAAAAAACGAAGATCTGCCGAAATGTTCTTTTAAAGAGAAGACTTTGAGAAATTTTTTATTAAGAACTAGAAATTCTAGAATTTTGTTTTAAGCAACAGTGTAATTTAGTATCAATTTTAATGTGCGATGTCATTTTAGTCATTTCAGTTGCAATTTTTTTCTATTCGTTGGTGGGTGCTTAAATGTTTGTAGTATTTTTATATTTAACCTTCAAAAAAGCTTTAAATATTTTTAATTTCTATAAACAAATATTTACGTACTACAAAATGTCATAAATTGTTTACTACAATTAAAACTGCAAAATACTCTGTCATATTAATAACATTTTAAATGACAATTGTTATGGCAAATAAACTCAAATAAATACAAAAAAATCGATATTAAAAAAACGCTTAAATTAAATATGTTCGAGAAACAATGTTGCGAATGTCAAACATTTAAATCAATTAAATTTTAGAAAAAAATATAATAATAAAAATAAAGAACAAAATAAGTTTATGAGTTTTAGAAAAAAAAAGCGAAAGTGCTTAAACTTTTGAAATAGATAAAAGATCTGAAAAAAAACCGATAATTTAGAGATTTATGGAAATGTGTCAAAAACCTGAAGTTGTTGCAAATAATCTGCAAACAAACAATTCAGTATTGAATTTTTTTTAAGTTTTATTTTATTTGATTTTTATTCAAATTCGTTTTGAAACTTAAAAATAGACGAAAAGGCAGGTGGGAATGTTGGGTTTGGCAATGGCGAATTTAAAATACCTTTTTCTAGCAGATACGATTGAAACCCTTTTCAATATAATTTCAATGTTCTTGGAATTTTGAGTGAATTCACTTCGATTTTTCATCACTTTCTGCTTAAAAATTTTATGTTGCAGATGTTGGAGGGAATGTTGCAGAAAAGTTTAGTACCCAAAAGAGGTCAAAATTTCCGAAAAAGTTCTTGAAATACAAGTTATTTACAGTTGTAACAAAAGAAACCAATTGTTTGTTATAATGGACTCTATAATACCGCAAATAGCGTTCCATTCATATTCCATTCATAAAACTTCTTAATGCGTTCACTTATTTTTGGCGTGACTTGGCATCTTGTCACTATGGTAAACGTGTCCTTGGATGGTACAAGATCAATAATGTGGTATTTGTACCAAAAGTGGCAAATAGCGTGGTAGATTTCAAACAGACATGGACTATCTGTTCTGTGACAAAAATCACTATTAAGGGGTTTCCGAAAATGGTTTTAAGTTTCATCATTAGTGATTAAAATTATACAAATAAATTGGTAAATTGTAATAATATTTTCACGGAAATTAAAAAATAAAACTCTAAGTTTAGTTCTATCTTTTATATTAAAATTCATGTATGTTAAGAATTTGTCGATCTCACTTCTCAATTATAGAATATAACAATATGAAGTGACATTTTTGAATAGATTTGAACCACTTTAAATTTTACCGTTTTCCCCCTTACCCTGGTGTAGGGTATTAGAAAAACTCAAAAATGAATTGTTAACCGATATTTTCAACAGTTCGTATTTATGTATGTTTCAGATAATAAGCAAACAGTTAAGCTTTCTAGCCAACATTTATAAACCGCAAATAAATTAAATGCACATTATGACCACAGAACGTTTTTATGTTAAAGACATTTTCTACTTTTGTTTGGAATTTTTGTTGTTGTTGTTGTTCGACATTAAAAACCGAAAGCAAACCAACCAGCTTAACCAGACCTAAAAAGAGATAAAAATTTAGAAAAAACATAAAAATCAAATTTTATTTATTTAAGTATGCAAATGAAGGAATGAATGAATATCTCCTCCCACATGAAATCTTATGGATTTATGTATCTGTGTGTATGGGTTTGTATCCGTTGAATTGCAATCTTTAAGCACGAACATAATCATTTTTGTTAGAAAATTATTACTGTTTTTTTTTCGTTTGTTGTTCACCCAAAAAGTTTGGTTGCAAATTTTTGTTTTCATCTTCTAAACGTTTCTTGCCAAAAGGGTTGTTTTCTTTCTCAGAAAACTTTCTTTGGGTCAGAAGCTTTAACACAGATTTGTAAAATAATTTCTCATAGTTTATGAACTTAAATGTTAGATAAAAGTATTGACCTAATAAATCATTCATTTTATTGTTAAGATCACTTTCATGATTTTGATTGCAAAAAACCTTTAAATGCTCTTAATCTCTAAATTTATTGTGTGATTTTAATGTCTTTTTCGCAAAAAAATTAAACGAATTTTTAATCGGCTTATAAAAGTTTGATTGGCCATTAAAGTGATGTGTCATCAATACTTTGAGTGCAAAATTAAATTATCAGACTGTATCAATTTTCCTTAAAAGCCTTCTGTACTAATCCATGATCATCAAATAAGATCTATTTTGAAAAATCATTTATGAAATTAATAGTTATTTGATATAAAACCTTTGAAATTTCAAAATTACTTTCTATATTTTTATGTTACTCAACCCCAAAATTCAGAACGGTTTAGGAAGTTTGTGAAAGCCAAGTCTCGCTGATAAATTCTTTCAATAATTTCTGTAGCATAATTTTATAAATTTCATTCATAATTTAAGTTTATATTTTCATTTTTAACGGCCACAATAATTTATTATTTGAATCCAAAAACCAAAGCATACTTTAAGGCTTTACAAAGTAAAAAATTAAAGAAATAATGATGCCAGATGAAACAGTTGCTATATGATCGTTTTTATACTAGCCACCACTACAAGTGGTGAAGAGGGTATAGTTAGTTTGTCATTCCGAATGTAACGCTAAAAAGGAATTATCTTAGACCCCATAATATCTATATGCTTGCCATTTAATCAAAATCTGAGTCGATGTATCTGTTCTTGGAACTCTCGCATCCATAATAATTGACCAAGCTCAATGAAATTTGCCGTATATATTTGTTATTATTCAAAGGAAGTTTCTATTTAAAATCACCATTTAAAAATTAAAAGAAATCGGTTCAGTAGAAAACATGTTATAGCCAAAAATAACTAAATTATTTTTGAATTACGAGTATATTTAACTTAGTTTCGTTCACACGTATTTGTAATGGAGGGTTTTGGAAATTCGGAATAGCCAAATATAGCATTCTTATTTGTTCAAATTAAAAATATCATCATGAAACATCTCATTTTAAAGACTTACTTTTGAACCAAATGTCTTAAATCTGCACTTTTCTAATTCGAAATTTGTAAATAATTTTTTCTCATAGTTCGAATATATTATTTCGGAGTTTCGAAATTTTTAAGGGTAAAAATGAAACATAACTTTACTTTGATAATATGATACTAATTTTGTACCATTGTACATTTGTAAACTTTTAGTGTATTGACCGGCATTTTTGGTACCTTATTTAGGACTTTTATCAACAGAATATTAATCCTTGTTTGACTAGAAAATGTTCATGGCGAACATATAAAAATCAGCGATATTAAAATTATTACTCAACAAATTAACAATATTCAACTTCTCTTAGACGAATATCAAAAGTGATGACTTTATATTTATATTGATCCATTTTAATATTTTCCAAAATTTCTAAATCATATATAAACAACTAAGAATTTCTATATTCGGCTATGGAGAATCAATAAAAACCTTCCACCTTATGCATACATGTATGAAGTATCAAACAACATTATGATAAACACATACACTTCAAACACATTTTATAGACTTAATGATAGCAACAACGTTTTATAAATTTCTAATCGAAAAATTGGAATTTCGATATCGATCTTTATTTGTTACTGGACAAAATTTTTCTGGTTTAAGAACAGGCAAAAACAATCTGTATAATTTTTATTTTAATTCGAATTGGTTGTTGTGATGTCAAGAATTGTTCCCAATATATATATACGAAAATGCTATATCGGCTTAGAGATTTGGATGTTTTGCAAAAAATTATATACTTTATGGAGTTTCGATATAATTTCTTCCTGGCGTGACAAAGTGACAAATTTAATTTGAAAAGCGGAGGTAAATTTAAAATATAATAAATTTTAAAAATTAAATTAAAAAATGTTAAGTAAAAAAAATACAAATTATTTTTGTTAATTTTAATTTTATTTAAAAAAAAGTTAAAATTTAAAAAAAAACTAAAATTGTTAAAAGGTTAATTTTTTGTCCCAAAATCCAAATTTTTCTCTACATAAATTTAAAAAGATCTGATTTTTAGAAAAATAAAAAAGTTAAAAAATTTGAAAAAAATATTTACTTAAAAAATCTACAAGTGGATTAAAAATAATAACAATAAAATTATAATAAGAAAGTTAAAGTTGAAAGTTGAAATCGAAAAAGAATTGAAAAAATTCTGATTATTGAAAAAAAAACACAAAAAATAATAATAATAATAAAATTTTTGACGAAAAATAATAAATAAAAATTAACATTTTAAAATTAATTTTGAAAAAATGTAAATTTTCGAAAAAATGCTTAATTTATGAATCAAAATAGAAAATTTAAATATAAAATAGTAAAATATGACCAATTCCGGTACATAATGCATTAAAAATTCTATAAAGTCACTGTGTCCGCATACCAACTTCCCTACCCATGACTTTACAGATAAAAATGCATTATTAAATCTTTAATTTCGGATCAGATTTTCTTTTGAATCGACATTACAGTTTCGGAATATATGTGAAGACAATAAATAAAAATAAAAAAGTAAAAATGTTGAGATACCAAAATTGAAGAAAGATCCAAATATACATCTATTTTCTAATTTATGTTTTCGTACATCGTTTCCTGCTTAAGTTTATTCTAATTTGACGAATTCTTATCACAATATCAATTTATAGGTGAGATTTAAGCCTTTCAAGTTGATATTTTTAAGGGAATTTGTGTGGGAGCTCTGAAAATAATTGACCGAACCCGTATAATTTGGCACATCATTTTAGAATATTATGAGACACTTATGATCTTAAAACCTCATTCCGGGAAGAACAATAATATGGGGGAGGGTATTTGATGGCTTCATCCTTGGATCAAAATAATGATAAATACCAAGTTTCATATCTCTAAAAATTCTAATTATATTTTGTATATCACATACAAGCCACCCAACCGGCCAGACGGACGGACATCGTTTAATCGAACGGTATACTTTAAAGTGGCGGTAACAATATTTTTTCTGCCCGTTACAAACATCTGCACAAACGCATAATAAAAATTCAGTACCAGTTAAAAAATCAGTTCTACATTGTTGAATAAATAATGACTTCAAAGAAATAAGTTTTTTTCTGATAAAAATGAATCTATAAATAAAACTCATTTTAAGAGAAGACTTAAACAATTTCTAAACTTAATTTGATATTTTAAGACCCCTAAAATAAAATATTCTAATATATTCTAATAAAATTAAATTCAATATTCTAAATTATTTAATTAATCTAAACAAATTTACATTAAAATTTTTTTATATCTCTAATATTAACATAAAGTATTAAATTACACCACACTCAAGACCTCCTCCAGATAAAGTTGCCAGTTAAATGGACTATAATAAAATTTATTTCTAATCAAATGTAGTCTTATTGGAAATTTTTTATCTCTCATTTTAAAGAAAAAAATCTTATAGTCTGGCAGAGCTACAAAACAAGTTATAAACATTTAAACTAAAACAATTTTCTCTACTCATTCTCCCACTATTTCTCCCAATACTCAATATTTAAATGCCGACACAGAGCCAATAACGGCGAGTGTGAGAGTTATTGTCACATCACAAAAAAGTGCATTTTTAGAGCGAGTATCTCAAACACTTAGAGAAGTAGTATCCAACATGTTCAAAATGATATTTGTTATGTTGTGTCGCCGAGTGTTTGGTGGTGGTTGATGGTGGATTTATTAGATACAAGTGAGTTCAAATTGAATGTAGTCATTTTTTTTTTGTGTATAAAGTTTAGGAGATACGCTCTGACGATCGGATCGTTTAAAATTTGTATGAGCAGAAATTCAATCAGTTGGAGTTAATACGTCGCGCGAGTACAAAGAACGTAGCGCATGGTTGTAAATGAAATTCAAAACTCAAAAATTTTTTGAAGAGAAAAACAAAAAAAAATAAATGTTTGTTAAATAAAGTGTGAAAATAATTAAAGAAATTATAATAAAAAAAGAAATTAATTTTATAAATTATAAAAGAAAATAAAATGAACTAAAAGTGTTATAAAGACGAGTTTTAGAAGAAGGAAATTAAAAAACAAAGAAAAATTTTTCAAAATTTAAATTGTAGTAAAAAGGCAACATTTTTTTGTGCTGAAAAGTTAAAAAACGCATTGGAATGTGTTAAAAAGCAACGTAAGCATTGCAGCAGCAAAACGTACGAAAAAAAGTGTTAAAAAAGTGATAAATTTGTGAAAATCAAAGTGCAGTTTATACGTTGCAACCAGAGAAAACCCCCTCCAAACAATACCACCACCACCACCTGCTTCCACCACCTCCTTCAACAACAACAAACACACCAACACTCTATCGGCAAGCAGTTCATACATGTTTGTTTATATGTTGGAATATCTATAAATGTACGTATGTTTGTATGTATATGTTAGAATGTTTATTTGTAAATTTACAACAACTACAATAATAACAAACAACTAAAGTAAACTAAAAATTAGTGGGGACTCCATAATTTGTTGATCTTTTATTTTTACGAAATTGTGTCTCGCACAAATCAACAAACAAGTAAATTAACGATTAAGAGAAAACAACAACAAATAAAAATCAATTTTCATTCGTTAGATAGATTTTTCTATTAAAAAAACTCTCTAAAGTGAGCCAAGTTCAATAAAGTTGCT
>PYHX02000494.1:82180537-82217744 GCA_004302925.2 Cochliomyia hominivorax | reverse complement strand
TACTTTTACATTTTTCCTTAACACACCACATTAACATTACCATACAACTCATATAATAAACATTTATACATTATGTTTGGTTATGTGTATATGTGTGAGAGTATGAGTGTGTACGTGTGATATTTTATTTTTGGAGTTGTAGTTTGTTGTTGTTGTAACAACAATAATTCTTGTGATTTTTTTTTTCATATTATTTTTTTTTTGTTTAAACATTTTATATTTTGTCTTCATCCAGGATACGTTGCAGAATGTTAATAACTTTCATTTGATTGCACAATGGGAGAGAATTGATGAAAATTTATACGGCGAAACTAGAAGAGCGTGACATTAAAAGTTTTGAAGGAAATATCAACACTTTGATCACGAATGAACTAATGAGAGTTCAAAGAATTTAAATTATTGCACCCTATACAAAATGGGCATACTGAGTCTGCAGGTAATGAAACATCAGCTGATGATTGTGGCATTTTTTTTGTGTAGTTCGTTCCTGTTAGAAGACCATCAGTCTCGATTCATAGTCGTGCCAAACAATTGAAGAACTCGCGAATTTTGATCATTGATTTTAACGTTTAAATTCAAAAGCTGATACATTCTGACCACTAAAGACTTGTTGCAGGTATCCAACAGTATAATTTGTCATGTGGGATACCCAGAAGTCAGATTTAATATCTAGCATTCGCACAACAACGGAGTTCTTCCACCAATAGAAATATGATGCTATAAACTTTTCTGAAGATTTTTTCTGAATAGATATCAAGTCTCCAATTGGAGTATTACGATGCAGAACTTTAACATGACCATATCATGTGTTACGAACAGAAACTTGAACGTTGGGAGAATTAATTTGGTTGACTGAGTTTCAATGAGAATATTGGAAATATCATGCAGACTCCCAAAGAGATACTTTGACAAATGGATGGTTTCGTTATTGGACGGAACTGTTCTTGAACGGTTTTGAAAATTAGAATAAGTAATGAATACGATTTCGGAACTCAGCTGACTTTAGTACATTTGATGAATAGAAATTCAGGTTTACTGATGGGATGTCACCAGCGAATGTCAGGATGTAAAGAGCCTAAAAAAAGTAATATTGTTTCAAAATTTTAACTTGGCAAATCCAATAAGTTTGCATATTCCATCATCATGGATCATTCCCTGGTTATCAAGCTAAGATGGTTTAATAAAGATGAAAATGATCTTTCAAACAAGCCTAGAGTGTTTTAAACCGGCCAATATAAATTCATAATTCTCTTCTGACAGACATGACTCACTTATGTGTTCAAAGTCAGAGCAGTTTACACCACATTAAATTGGTAATTTCGAATTCATTGAGTCATTAACTTGAATCTACTGACACTTTCAAGTGTCAAAATTGTCATCATAAACTTTGAATCATTGCGATATTCTCATCAATATTACAAGATCTCTTGTTTTCGTCACCATATATATCGATCAGTTTCCTTTTCTTTGCCAGTTCTAGATTTTAGTCGAAATCTGGTGATGTCCGTTAAAGCTTTTGAAATAATCGAAACAATGTCATACCTCCATATAGATATAGATTTAGTGAGATTCATCCAGATTATTTTTCCAGTTTGTAAAACTCATAAAGTTATTCTTATTCGGATCCCTCGAAGAATTTTTGTATTTTTTCAAAATCTTTCGTTGTGTCATATAAGAGATGATAACTCTCTTGCCTAATGAAACCCATTGAATTTTAATGTCTACACTTGGAAATCCTCCAACTTTGTTGGGTAAATTTTTGACTCTTCGATGACTTCGTTTTTTATTTAAAATTGTGAAAATATACCCGCAAAATTTCGATATTGTAATGTGGCAGATTCGGTAGCTGATTGGATCAAATCAGAGTTTTTGAAGGAGGATTATTGTTTCAGTTTAAATGAGATATCAGGATAAGTTCTTTAATTCTCCAAATATCATATTCTTGTTACGAGGACGACAACATGTAAATGCCGCTGTATACCAACAGAGCGAAATAGTTAAAATATTCTCATCTCAAAATTTTTACTCTAATCAGATATACAAAATAGATAAAACAAACATTTCCGAATTTTTTGTTACGACCCCATTGTGCATTATATTATAAGAGAAAATCACACGTTAAGTAGAAAAATGTATTTTTCGCTGACAATGCAAAGCTCTATTAACTACTCTACCTCAACTACTATTTACCACTACTACTACCACTACTACAACCACCTTAAATATATATCACGATGAGAGAGTGACTTTGCTACTGACCAACTGTATGACAACAACAATAACAACAACAACAACTTACTACAAATAACTGTGGCAAGTATTGTCGAAAAACGATTAAATATCAGAACATGATTATTTCACTACCACTACTAAAGATATTCATTCACACATCCATCTATACAGATGCATATAGATGTTAAAAGATAACGCGATTATATTATATTCATCGCATGGAGGTGTTTCAATGTGGATTTTTGAGAAATTTGTTTTTAATCCTTTTGTTGTTGCTGCTGCTGTTGTTGTTGTTGTTGTTAGCATTGTTGCTGCTGTTGCTTTACGTTATTTTGTTGTGGTTTCTAGCTGACAACAATGAACATTTGCAGTATTGAGTTCTGAATTTTTATGCTGATGGGATTTAAATTCCAATAATTAGTTTTACATTTAATTAAGTCCGTTAGAAATTCTAATGATAAAACAGATATCTTAAGTAATGACTTTGTAATGATAAAGCGAAAAATTGTAGTGATGGGTGAAAATAAGAATTGGAAGATGACTTATTTTTTTGACTTTACAAATATTCATTTGAATCTAGTTTGTTATTAAATGCTGAAGGATTTAATTTCATTTGTCATACAATAAACTTTATTTGGACCACTTTGGCAAGTTAAGGTATTTTGCGGAATGTAGGGAAGATAAAATGAAGCAAAACGAAAGAATCAACAAGTTAAAGAGGAAATGTGATAGAACAAGAATATTCTATCGAAACAGAGATTCGATATTTCAATATTTTTGTCTCTCCGTCATAGGGATAAATTTAACCAGCCCAAAAACATACTTAATATGCTTTAGCGCTTGTAAATTTTCGTTCCAAAAGCAGAGTTATTCGAAAGTAATAAATTCTTTGATAATGATTTGGTTTGAATTTTAACCGATGGCTGATCTGTTGATCAGGACAGGCCCATGTTAAAAGTAATAAAGTAAAGATTATCGAATGACTGGTACCTACAGTCACTAAATGTGCGGGATACTATCAGACCCATTCACTTATCCATCAATCACACTTTAGTCTTCGCTATTAATTAAACGATCTGTATTGATAATCAAATTCTCTTTTACAGACTGTCTGGTGACACATCCATCCTATGATAAGCTAATTTTAAAATGTCTATTCGGGAACTTAGAAAAGTGGATATTGGTGCCACTCGAATGACTAGTTCATAACAGTTGATTGGTGTATCGTAACGGGTGAGTGAAAAATTGTACGTGTCCTATGCTTCGTTTCATCGCCATTAAATTATGTTAGGAGCCAGTAAAGACTTTGTGTGCACAAGTCTACCAAACACTTTACGTGACCAAGTAGCATCATAATCAATCATCCTCCACGTTTTCAAAATAGGATAATCGCCACATTGTGTATCGTAGAGGACAATGGGTGTGCACATCTGACTCCATTGTGTATCCCGAAGGGATGAAATGAAAGACATTAGTTTCTCTCTAGGATATGCCTATGTTAAGATGGGTAGACGGAAGCTCATGAAAGTGAATAGTGATGACAGACGACTTACTACTCAATTGCCAAAAGTGTATCACAAAGTGACTTCACACTACAAGACAGTCATCAAAAACTGCTGGAAGTTTTCTGCACAGGAAGAAAATTCATTGTCTTCTACAATGATCATGACAACTACAAAAACTTTAGCGATCAAAAAAATAGAAACTTGGGGAGGTGAATGCTTAAAGTGAAAGGTGTGTACCTAAAACACTATGCATTTGCTTTTGTGTAACTAAAGCAGAATGAGAGAAGCAGAATTTGTTATAGTGTACGTGTAGTTGATAACCCTCATGAAATTCATGTTGGTCCTTCAGCCTTGATATTTTTCATTACTGTATTCTCATCATTCATTTAATAACATTTCTATCTCTCGCTATTTCAAACTTTAAACTTTAATAAAAACAATGAACTTACTCTCTCTCTCTCTCTCTGTCTCTTTCTCTCACTTTATGATTGAACATTTGATATTACAAATTCATATACTTAGAATTTATAAAATTTTTATTATATTAAAATAATTATAATTATAAATTACATCACATGCAAACAGATTTCAATGCTTTTATTCTTCTTCTTCTTCCTCACTAGAATTTCAAAAATATTTTCGTTTTTATGCATTTTTGTTGAAAGCTTTTACAAAATTATTGAAAATTTAATACTTTTCACATGCAGAATAATGTAAAATATCAGAGAAAAAATTACGGAAAAATGAGGGGGAGAGAAAGAGAGAGAGAGAGAGAAAAATAAACATAAAAATAAATTTAATTTGTAAAAACAAATAATGTTCTGGCATATTTTATAGCCGCAAGTCGTAACAAATTATAGACAAACATCGAATATCCTGAATCTATAGTTATTCTATATATATGCATATATATATATATATATTGGTATATGTGAATGTAAATATATAGGACAATATAATATTATACAAACAGTGGGTAACAAAAGTTGAAGCCAAAAAAAAAAACATTTTTTAAAGAGCTCCAAACACCTCAGGCAGTCGACTTATCTCAGCGCTCATATGTTTTGGTGCGATTAGTTTTAGATAATTCAGTTTTTAACATACAAGTCTTGAAAGCTTCCTTATAGGAACGCTACTAAAAAAAATAGGGATCACTGAGCATAGAGCATGGAAATTGAGGTTAAGTCTTCTAAAAATATATTTCTGTTGCTTAATGAATGACGCAACGTTTAATGTTGCTAATTCTCGAGAGAATATTGAAGAAACTTTTAAGACCCAGAAACAGTCGAAACAGTTTTTTGAATGACAAGCAATTTACATCAAGGAATGTTTACAAAAAAGATGTTTCCATTAAAATATTGCATAATGTTTCCACTTATTTTTGACCTGAATTAGTGTCCTCTTAATAGGGAAAACAAGCCTTTGCACCAAACTGTCCAATATTAAGGCCAGTGGTGAGATACTGAGCTCTTGTTAAAAGAGAATTGAAGAGCACAAAAAGGTGTCCCAAAATGTAGTTTTTAATAGGTGCCATGTTGGAGCCACGTGACAGAAAGCACTATAATAAAGTTAAAGGAAGGGTTTCCGAAAAGGTCCAAAATTTCACCTTTTTTTGTAAATTGTATTAATAATTCCAATTAAATAAATAAAAATTAAAACTGTAAGTTTTGTATTATTTTATTATGATTTATGCATGTTGAGAATTTTTCGACATCACTGCTTAAATCAGTCAGTCCCTCGTGCCTTATTCCAAATTTGCGTTATATATTCGGCATGATCGCTTCATTTTATTAAATTTCCTGTAACAGTTTCAGAGTTATACGATATCGCTGTAAGGAGGACAGAACTTTCCCATGCCCTATCAAAAATGGTTATGTGTCCTAACCGATAATTTGTTTTTAAAGCATTATTCAGGTGCCAATTTTCGCAATATATTAACCGTTTCTTTTGCAAGGGGGATACCGCTCCCCGTTCCTCGTCTAAATTTTTTTTAATGAAAATTAATTTAGCCCTTTTGTCTAATAGTTACTAAAATATTTCCGTCTTGAAAGGTTTTCTAAGATATCGGTTTTTAAATTTTTTCCTTCAGAACCGATTTTGCTGGGGAACTATATTTTAACAAAAGCCTAATATTTGTCTACTGGCTTTAGCTCCGGGTAGTTTGGAGTATTTGCCTCTCTTAGTACAAATAACACATTACAGTTCTTTTACCACTCAAGAACTTGTATAACTGGATGACAAATCATGTCAAAAGCAAGCGGATACATTATGAAGTCTTATGAATGGAAGCAGCCGTTTTTGTATTCATTTCTTGATGTTAATTTCGGTATTTAAAGAGCCCGTTGCAATAAATGATTGTCTTCTTTTATACCTTTTTTTCATAAATTTTTTACATATTGTAAGTGGATCCTAAACGGTTCTTCAACATTTCCTCGAGCATAATTTTGTTTTTGACCAGGAACTTGCGTAAAATTTGCCAGAAGAAACGTTTCGTCATCGATTAAGCAGCAAGAATATTTTTTAGAAACTTCAGTTTCGTGTTCCGCTTTTAAACTCCAAATTTTTAGCAGCGTTCCTGTCCGGAATTTTTTAAGCCTTTTATTATTTTAAACCTGCATTATCTTTAACTTTTCCCACCAAAGAGTCCGAATACTGAGCTAACCAAGCCAAACCAAACCAATGTGGACTATTTCGGACAAGTTCTCCCAGTACTGCTTTATAACATTGAAAACAATTTGACGGCAGACCTTTGAATGCTGTGCCACAACCAAGTTGGATTTTATTAAAAATATTTCATCATTTTGGTACTGCAGTTTTGGTCACTCTTATTAATCAGAATAACAATTTATTCATCTGTTTGACATTACATATAACAACTGACATGTTTTACAAAGGCGACGTGATCAAAATAATATAAAATGATATTTGGGTTAAAGGTTACGATCTCAGTCCTTATTAACAATTATTTTAATAAATTTAGCTAACAAGTGTTGTCAATTTTGTGGCTCACTGTATTTTAAGTATAGAGATATTATTACAAATAGATATGCTTGTATGCGTGAGTTATGTTAAAGACTTATGGACACATGTATCGCATGTAATTAATAATAAACATAATAATACTTATTTCACAGTAACAATCCAAAATAATAGAAACACTCTAATTTTCTTTAACATTAACATTCTTTTCTAAAATCTCTTCCCAAAAACCTTCTAAAATATTATGAAAATATTAAATAGATATTTTAATCTAAATTTCCAAACACATTGTCCCCACCCACTGTTTTGTTGTTTAAATTTTCCAAAATAAAAGTCTGGTGGCATGAAAAGAAGCTTAAATAATTTTTAAACCAATTTAAATTCATTTTTATCATTATTAAACTCGTTATGGGCGTTTAATATCTACATGTTCACATACATACATATGAATATTTTTATTTAATATATATTCTATTATATATGTATGTATGTATGTATGTATGTATGTATGTATGTATGTATGTATGTATGTATGTATGTATGTATAAGTTTATAATAAGCAGATGTTATAATTTATGAAACAGAAAAAATTTTGGAATAATTTGTTTTTGTTTTAATTTTTTTTTAAATAATTTATTAATTAAATTTGAAAATATGTTTTAATGGTTTTTATTTAATTGTTTGTAACCACGACCGATAATTAGTGTTGAACTCTGTTAAATTTTTTAAAATGGTCAAATTAAATTGAAATTCATATAAAAATATGTATTTTATTTCTAATTCTATTTTTAATTCAATTAGTTTTATTTTCGAACACATTAAATTTATTATTTATTAAAAGACACACACACACACACACACACAAATAGAGAAATAAATAATGAGTTGTCATATAATTTAATAATAAATTTGTTAATTTATTTAATAATAATCAAAATGTACGAAGGAGGTTTGAAAAGTTATTTAAATCAGTACTGTTCATAATATAGAACTCCCTGACTTGTGACTCGTGAAGTTAGACTATAAATCCTCCATACTGCAACAAATACTGTCAACAACTGCTGCTTTCTCATTAATTTGAGCACTCACAATAAATCAAATGTATAGAAGTGTGAGTGCGCATCACTGGTCTAAGGAAATATATTATTGATCATGTGTAAACGTACCTATTTTTTATAGTTTTAAATTTATTAAAGAAATGTGTCTGACAATGTCGAATCTTTAATACCCTGCCTCATATCTCTAAAGTTATTTTATGGTGACAATAGAAATTCAATGGTATACTGTCCTAATCCTTTCAACCACTTCATTGACACAAAGTATATCTTAAAAGGACATTAAGGAAATTGTTTATGGTAGAACAAGTAAGACTTTGTAAAAGGCTTGCAATCGTTAAAAAATAGGTGCACATATTGTGAGTTGGACATTGGACAAGCCAATGTTAAAGTGATAAGTCGGGAGCTTAATAAAGTCAGCAGTGGTTTTATTGTTTAGTAAGGTGACCGTATGTACTCAAGTCTCTCTATTCTATATTGTGAGGAGACTAAAAGTGATACAAAAGGTCTGGGACAGACATATGTTAACATGGTTATTCGGGAGCTTAAAAAAGTGAGTAGTGGTGTTCCTTTTGAACACAATTAATGGCCAACAAGTTTATCAGTTAATCATCATAAGAGTTTGGTAGGTACACTACAAGGACGTTGTGTAAACGTCCTTGTTATTGTAATATGACGAGTCTAAAGGATACCTCCTAGAACAGACGGATGTTGAAATGGCTAGTCGGGCGGTAGAGTTCCTTTTTGAACTGTTGATAGCACTTACACTCCAACACGTGTATCATTAAGAGACATTGAAGATTTCGTTTTCAATCGTCCACCAAAAACAAAACCATTTCGGGAATTTAGCAAGTGAATTATAGTGGTTTTCTTTTTTTGACTGTTGGATGACTAGTTCGGAACAGTCACCAAAAACTGCTGGCTCTGCACTCTTAAAATGCAAACAGTTTCTAAATCAACTTGACTATAATTTTGTTAACTGATCCGATTTTGATGATTTCATTGAGTTTGTAGTTTCTTATGTGTATCAGTGTTAAATTTTGATATAATTTCACTAAGTCCATTCATTTTTCACTCACAAAATTTTAAAAATTCTTTACAAACATCTTGAGATTGTCCCAGATATCGGTCTATAAATTTTTAAGCATTGAACCAATTATGCTTATTTTTAATAGACACAACTTCAGGAATTTAATAAATTATCTGGGTAATTTTCATTTATATCGGACAATAACAGAATGAAATTTTCTGAAATTTTTATTTACTTCAGGAACATACACCCAATGGGCTCTTAAATTATTCCTTAATTTACTTATACATGTAAAGGCAAATTTAAATTATCCTTTTACACTGTATGTGGTAGTGGAAAAACTTGTTTGAATAAAATTTTCCTTGATCGTTGTAAAGATCATGATATAAATTTATTTTTTAAGAGCTGAAATCTGTTTTAAGCGATTTTTAATTTTCAAGTTCTAACAATGAGACATCGGAACAGCATAACTATTTTCTGCCGATCTTATTGAATGATACGAATTTTTTTCATTATGTTAATAATACAAAATTTATTATCCTTTTTATCCAATCCAAATTCTGTTTTAGAAATATTTTTCTTGTGCGCATAGTAGATCAATAACGTCCTTATTGATCGCTCCTAGAGAAAGATCATTTTGAAGATCTAAAGCTAAAGTTGTAAGATAATTTAGAAAATTCCAACTTTTGTGATCGCATTAATCATAATTTTTTGCATCACTATCGTATCAATTAATATCAGCGAAATTCAAAAATGGAGGCGACAAGAAAAGTGTATTGTTTCCCTCGCCTTGTGAGATTTTTTGTGATATTCGCATTATGTCTGTGCAAGAGCTGAATAACTTAGTTTATTTGGTACAAATTGGCAATCAGTATTTGGACCAATTTCTTACTTATAGAATTCAAAGCAATCGGACGATCTTCACTATTTGAAATTCGTATTTTTTTAAGTCCTTAAGGGAATTGCATCTCCGCTCTGGATTATCTCGAGTTTTTTCTGCAGCAAATAACTATTCGATACAACCAAACTATAACAACAATTTTGTACGATCATGTTATGTTCAAATCTATATTGAACGCACTTTGATCTGTCAATTATTATTGAAGTCATTCTTTTTTTCATATTTTGTTCAAACACTCAAACATTTTGTTGGATAGAAAAGGATGTTATGTATGATTAAAGGGACAGATCAGGATTTTGAGATTTTTATTAAAGTAAATTTTGATTTGGGTAATATAAATACTCCGACCGACTGTTAATATTTATCAGATAGATTCCATCTCCTTCTCTGGGCAACAGCGAGCATTTCTGAAAAATCTAACTTAAAATGGGAATGTCGCTATTTAAAATTAGGAAACCCAAAGTTGTATATTACGATCGAATACACTTTGTTCGGTCACTATACTTCCTTAGCATCTCATTAGCTTCTGGAGGTTTCTAAAGTACAAGAAGAGTTTTTCCTTTTACATATTGCGAGGTTAGTAACAGATATAATGACTCCGAAAGAAGCTTTTATCAAATGAACTTCAGGAAAAGTCTTGATCTCGGTCGTTTTTTATTAAAAACTTCTCGAACTACCCTCATTCACCGTCATACATGTCAGTATGGGTATGATAATATTTTGTGGGTGCTTTAAGTGCGGCTACAAATTGGTGACATTTTACACACGCATACAAACAACACAAAACTTTTAAACAAACACACATCACATAATAGAGACTTTTTGTAAATTTATTGAAACTAAACGGTTATTGGAAATTAATTTAATGAAAAATCATTATGAAATTATTCAATGTATTGTTAATTAGAAAAAGAAAAAACAAAAACAAAACACTATTCACCTTCATAAAAATACACTCACACACATATACACATACGTGTAGAAATTGAAATAACAAATACTTATAAACACTTACATAATGTTTGTTGGTAAGTAGAAGCATTTATGCGATTTATTTCATTTAATCTCTATCAAATATTCATGTAATACACGTAATTGTTGTAAATGGAAACACACACACACTCACACACACGCACACATTTACACACACCATTTAGCGCCCTTCATATGGATACTTACATGCATACAAACATTCAAACATGCATATTATGCATATGTTTATGTATGTGTATGTGTGTGCGGCATAGTCTGAATTAAATTCCAAATAAAAAATTTTGTTGGTATATAAAGTGAAAAATTCAATAAATCCTCTGGTGTATTAAACAAAATACCACAATTATGGAATTTTTCGAATGATTAAGTTTTCGGCTGGATTTTATTTTTAAAATCGTTCGTTTTTTTCTCTTCATATTTTTTTTTTATTTTTGTGTTTAATATTCCATAAATTTTTAGAGAAAAACTGACCTGTGACAACATTTAGTTTTAGTAACAGACATATTTATATGTAAATATTTTCTATTTAGTCAATGAAAAGTCGCCAAAAAAAGTTCATGGTTAAAATTAAAGTTATTTAAACTTAAATTATTGGAAAAAATTAACAAAATAAATTATTTTACTGAAATTCAAATTTATTTATTTATTTCGACAAAATTATGGAAATCATGTTTTGGGTGATTCGGAATCTTTGTATTATTATGTTTATCATCAAATTAAGTAAAATTCATTGAATCTTTAATAAATTGTTAATTAATTTTTACCAAAAACTGAAGGTGGTTGATTGAGTTTAGCTCTGTGTATGCAGCGCAAGCAAAAGTTGAACTGAACTACAACTAAACTAGAACTGATCTAGAACTGAACTAGAACTGAACTAGAACTGAACTAGAACTGAACTAGAACTAAACTAGAACTAAACTAGAACTAAACTAGAACTGAACTAGAACTGAACTAGAACTAAACTAGAACTGAACTAGAACTAAACTAGAACTGAACTAGAACTAAACAAGAACTGAACTAGAACTGAACCAGAGCTGAACTAGAACTGAACTAGAACTGAACTAGAACTGAACTAGAACTGAACTAGAACTGAACCAGAGCTGAACTAGAACTGAACTAGAACTGAACTAGAACTGAACTAGAACTGAACTAGAACTGAACTAGAACTGAACTAGAACTGAACTAGAACTGAACTAGAACTGAACTAGAACTGAACTAGAACTGAACTAGAACTGAACTAGAACTGAACCAGAGCTGAACTAGAACTGAACTAGAACTGAACTAGAACTGAACTAGAACTGAACTAGAACTAACTAGAACTGAACTAGAACTGAACCAGAGCTAAACTAGAACTGAACTAGAACTGAACTAGAACTGAACTAGAACTGAACCAGAACTGAACTGGAACTGAACTAGAACTGAACTAGAACTGAACTAGAACTGAATTAGAACTGAACTAGAACTGAACTAGAACTGAACTAGAACTGAACTAGAACTGAACCAGAACTGAACTAGAACTGAACCAGAACTGAACTAGAACTGAACTAGAACTGAACTAGAATTGAACTAGAACTGACTGACCAAGAACTGAACCAGAACTGAACTAGAACTGACTGACCAAGAACTGAACCAGAACTGATCTAGAACTGAACCAGAAATGAACCAGAACTGGACCAGAACTGAACCAGAACTGAACTAGAACTGAACTAGAACTGAATAAGAACTTAACTAGAACTGAATCTGGATCCGGAAATAGAACAGAGGATAAAATAATGAGTAGTTTTAAAAACTACGCAGATACCTGAAAATTTGAGAGCTAATTGGAATTCATCAGCTGTACACTAAGTTCTAACCTTTAATAAAAGTAAGGTGATGCTAGAACTACTACTACATAACTAAAACTACCAATCTGTGAAGGGTACATCAAAATTCGTCTCTGACTTTCGTTCAACATTAAATTGGCTCCGAAATCATTAATTTCTGTTAATTCTTCATAAATAAATGACACTAAATTTGTTTTAATTGTGAGAACATAAAAAAAAATTATTTGTAATTCATTCATTGAATAACAACAACAAAAAAAAGAAATATTTATGATTGATATTTACAGACAATTACATGTTTGTTATTAATTGTGTGTCAGTTAATTAAATGTGTGTTCACAAAACGTACACTCTCTCGCACACACATACACACACACACATACACACACACAAATATACATACACGCACAGATCATTAAACATTTGATGAGCTTTCATCAATATAAATTTGAAGCCATTTAACGCTTCAACATAAATATGAAAATGAGAGAAAAAGAAAAAAGAATAAATAAAATTAAAAACACCGAAAATAGTCCCAAAACAAAATACTAATAATTATTGTCTTTTAATGTCAAAAAAGTGGTCACGCACCAATATTTTCTAACCTCTGGCAAATGGTAGAACAAAAATTGTTTTCAGGGTTTTATTGGTGTCCGTTTGAAAATCGGCTGAAGGGTCATTGTTGTTATTTAATTTTCTAGTGATTTGTTGGCTGATATTTGGGGAAAATATTTTATTAAAAAATATTATAAAATAATAAGTCAAATAGTTGAGATTAAATTAAATGAAAGTTATTTTTTATCAGAAAGGAGAAATCAGTTACAATTTGATTGATGATAGTTGGACTCACTGTAGGCAGCACTTACAATCCCAGTTTCCTAAATATTTATATTACTCTCGGATTGTTCTAGTGCAGTTTGTAGATCAGTTCTGGTTCATTTCTGGTTCAGTTCTGATTCAGTTCTGGTTCATTTCTGATTCAGTTCTGGTTCATTTCTGGTACAATTCTGGTTCAGTTCTAGTTCAGTTCTGGTTCAGTTCTGGTTCAGTTCTGGTTCAGTTCTGGTTCAGTTCTGGTTCAGTTCTGGTTCAGTTCTGATTCAGTTCTGGTTCATTTCTGGTACAATTCTGGTTCAGTTCTAGTTCAGTTCTGGTTCAGTTCTGGTTCAGTTCTGGTTCAGTTCTGGTTCAGTTCTGGTTCAGTTCTGGTTCATTTCTGATTCAGTTCTGGTTCATTTCTGGTACAATTCTGGTTCAGTTTCTAGTTCAGTTCTGGTTCAGTTCTGGTTCAGTTCTGGTTCAGTTCTGGTTCAGTTCTGGTTCAGTTCTGGTTCAGTTCTGGTTCAGTTCTGGTTCAGTTCTATTTCAGTTCTAGTTAAATTCTAGTTCAGTTCTGGTTCAATTCTGGTTCAGTTCTGGTCCAGTTCTGGTTTAGTTCTAGTTCAGTTCTACTTCATTTCTGGTTTATTTCGGGTTCAGTTCTAGTTCAGTTCTACTTCAGTTCTGGTTTATTTCTGGTTCAATTCTGGTTCAGTTCTGGGTCAGTTCTGGTTCAGTTCTATTTCAGTTCTAGTTAAATTCTAGTTCAGTTCTGGTTCATTTCGGGTTCAGTTCTAGTTCAGTTCTGGTTCAATTCTGGTTCAGTTCTGGTCCAGTTCTGGTTTAGTTCTAGTTCAGTTCTACTTCATTTCTGGTTTATTTCGGGTTCAGTTCTAGTTCAGTTCTGGTCCAGTTCTGGTTTAGTTCTAGTTCAGTTCTACTTCATTTCTGGTTTATTTCGGGTTCAGTTCTAGTTCAGTTCTACTTCAGTTCTGGTTTATTTCTGGTTCAATTCTGGTTCAGTTCTGGGACAGTTCTGGTTCAGTTCTGGGTCAGTTCTGATTCAGTTCTGGTTCATTTCTGGTTCAATTCTGGTTCAGTTCTGGTTCATTTCGGGTTCAGTTCTGGTCCAGTTCTGGTTTAGTTCTAGTTCAGTTCTACTTCAGTTCTGGTTTATTTCTGGTTCAATTCTGGTTCAGTTCTGGGTCAGTTCTATTTCAGTTCTGGTTCATTTCGGGTTCAGTTCTGGTTCAGTTCTGGTTTAGTTCTAGTTCAGTTCTACTTCAGTTCTGGTTTATTTCTGGTTCAATTCTGGTTCAGTTCTGGGTCAGTTCTGGTTCAGTTCTGGGTCAGTTCTGGTTCAGTTCTGGGTCAGTTCTGGTTCAGTTCTATTTCAGTTCTGGTTCAGTTCTACTTCAGTTCTAGTTCAGTTCTGGTTCATTTCGGGTTCAGTTCTAGTTCAGTTCTGGTTCAGTTCTGGTTTAGTTCTAGTTCAGTTCTACTTCAGTTCTGGTTCATTTCTGGTTCAATTCTGGTTCAGTTCTGGGTCAGTTCTGGTTCAGTTCTATTTCAGTTCTGGTTCAGTTCTATTTCAGTTCTACTTCAGTTCTGGTTCATTTCGGGTTCAGTTCTAGTTCAGTTCTGGTTCATTTCGGGTTCAGTTCTGGTTCAGTTCTAGTTCAGTTCTAGTTCAGTTCTAGTTCAGTTCTGGTTCATTTCTGGTTCAATTCTGGTTCATTTCTGGTTCATTTCTGGTGCAATTCTGGTTCAGTTCTGGTTCAGTTGTACTTCAGTTCTGGTTCATTTCGGGTTCAGTTCTGGTTCAGTTCTAGTTCAGTTCTACTTCAGTTCTGGTTCATTTCTGGTTCAATTCTGGTTCATTTCTGGTTCAATTCTGGTTCAGTTCTGGTTCAGTTCTGGTTCAGTTCTGGTTCAGTTCTATTTCAGTTCTACTTCAGTTCTGGTTCATTTCTGGTTCAATTCTGGTTCAATTCTGGTTCATTCTGGTTCAATTCTAGTTCAGTTCTGGTTCATTTCGGGTTCAGTTCTAGTTCAGTTCTGGTTCATTTCGTGTTCAGTTCTGGTTCAGTTCTAGTTCAGTTCTGGTTCAGTTGTTGGTCAGTTCTGGTTCAGTTCTGGTTCATTTGTGGTGCAATTCTGGTTCAGTTCTGATGCAATTCTGGTTCAGTTCTGGTTCAGTTCTGGTTCAGTTCTGGGTCAGTTCTGGCTCAGTTCTACTTCAGTTCTGGTTTATTTTTGGTTCAATTCTGGTTCAGTTCTAGTTCAGTTCTGGTTCAGTTCTGGGTCAGTTCTGATTCAGTTCTGGGTCAGTTTTAGCTTAGTTCTAGTTGAGTTATAGTTCTGTCCGAGTTCTGTTCTCGTTCTGGTTCTGTTCTAGTTCCGTTCTGGTTTAGTTCTGGTTCTGTTCCAATTCTGTTTTAGTTCTATTCTACCGATCTTCAGTTCTGTTCTTTCTTTGATACTGTTATAACTCAGTTCAAATTCTCTCTAGTTCTGTTCTAGTTGTGTACTAGTTCTGTTCTCGTTTTGGTTCTGTTCTTGTTCTCTTCTTGTTTTAATTCAGTTCTGGTTTTGCTGTAGTTCTGTTCCAGTTCCACAGTTCTAATTTGTACCCAGCGAATGATCAAAATAAAACTCTCCTTTTACAAGTAACATTTTAAAACATTTTGATCACTTCGTGCAAAAAAAAAGAGCATTTAAATCTTAATGTCTTTAAATTCGTTAACTATGGATGGCACAGTTTTGGACCATGTTTTACTTGTTGTTGTTTTTTTATTTGTGAAATTTTGTGATAATTTCAATTAATGCGGCATTTAATAAATAAATAATTGTTTTCATTTGTACGCCAGACATTCGGAAGGAGACGAAGAAGTTAATACAAGTAGACGTTTCCTTTATTAATTTATCCTTACACGCAGCAAATGACTACAAAATAAATTCATTCATTCACTGGAAAAGAAGCTTAATGATTTTTTTCTCCTTTTTGCTGGATTTTGTTTTGTTGTAAATTATATTAATTGCAACAAATGGAGAAAAAATACAAATAAAATATTCATGTGTGATGAAAAAAATTTTATATGAAAACGTCAACGTGTTTCAACAGGGGAGTGGGGAAACGGGGGGTATTTTATTATTTAGAGAAATAAAATGTTACATTTTTTCGGAAAACAAAGATATTGAGGAATTATTAAGGGGTCAAATCGATTAGGGAATCAAAGTCCTTTCTCCTAAACTACGCCTTTGTTCTTTATTTGTTTTATGGTTAAAAGTTGTTTGTTTTCGGTTATTTCGTAGATATTTAAGTTTATTTATTACATTTAAGCTTAATGAACGTGAAAAATACTTTTGTTAAATCCGTTAAAATGCTGTTAAATCAACAGACGACATACAACATGTATGAGAAGTTTCAAAAAGGATAAAAATGAGACTCTTGCTCTCTTTCTCTCTTTGATATACACAATTGTTTAAATTGCAGTCAATTAGTGGCATAGCGAAAAGTAAGAGAAAGAGAGCGACAAAGAGAGCGAGTAGTATGGATTTAGTTGTGTAAATTAAAAAAAAAATAATATAAATTTAATTTGTCTTCTTTAAATTTAAACATTTTTATTTGACGCCAGCAATAGGATTAAACATATGCAACTTGTAAACTCATTGAAAATAAATTCTCTGATTAATTTATTACTTAGATAACCCAGCAAACAACAATTGTTTTTGGTAAATAATTTGAGATTGAGAAATTTTGTCTTTAGTTATAAAAGGAATAAGGAGATTTCAATCGATTATACCGAATTTTCAATCATTAATTTAAGGAAAACCATTTAAATAGACAATTTATAATGTACCCTATTTGGGGTTATATCACACTCTGGAAGCTCAATGTTAAGTTTGCGTTCAAGCAGATACGATTCTTCATTTTTTTCAAACAAGAATTTTCTCACATTCTTTTCACAATTTTTTCTGGCAACGTTTCTGTAATATTAGTTGATACGAAGGACTCTACTCCTTCGATCCTTTTGAAAAATGTCCTAGACTGAGAACTCCGTTAGTTTTGTCTATATCTTTTTTCTATTCAATTTTGCTACACATTTTTAGAAATCTAGAAGTCTGGTTCATTTTGTTTGGTTTAAATTTAGAATTATCTGAGATATCGGTCTAAAACTTTCTTGCTGGTTTTAACATACATCTGCTGGCATTAATAACAATCGGGTAAAATTTTTATAAGCTCAGAAATCTGATCGATTCAGATTTAATCAATGAATATATAAATAATTTATAATTTAATTTTTGCTCAATCAAAGAGAAATTCGAAATTGTAGTTGTTCTCCCATACTAAGCATTACACACTAAAGTATGTTCTTAAGAATATTCCCGATACGGGACTTGTAATCAAATGTGGAAAAGACATAATAACTCACACGAAAGTGAATTATTCTAGAACAAATATTTATCTTATTCACCTTATAACTGAAACTAAATGTTTTTTAAACTTTTAAGAAATTTCCGAAAGCAGCTCTTGTATAGGAGCTACTAGAAACTAAGATCCATGAGATTTGTGAGATTTCAGCTGATTATTTCTATGTAATCAAGGAGGACACTAAATTGTAGTTGTTCTACCATTTAATTTAGTTTTAATTTAATTTCAAATATTAAGTTTTAGAATTTTTATTTTTATATGAAATATATACCTTTCTCAAGAGGGTCTTATAGGGGTCATATTAAAACAATGGGGTAGCCCTTTGTACAAGTCCATAATTTTATATTGTATTACCTGAAAATAAAAGAAAGAAGATAATAAAGATAAATAAGAAATTAAAATTAGAGTTACAATTAACAAGAATTTAATTTTGAATCATATCGAGGATTTGGAATATAAACTGGTTCCCTTTTAAAATCTCTGTCCCTGAATAAGACTGCGGAAAGAGGGAAATTTCGAGATTAATATCATACAAAAAGTTTACACTATTGAAGAGTTTCGGAAAGGGATGTTAAATTTTGATTCGTTATTAGCTTTAAGAAATCGTGGACCGATACCGGTAAAACTCAAAAATGCGATTTAATCGTATTGAAAAAGGGTTTTATATGGGAGCTATGATAAATTTCAGAACTAGTTTCAGTAACTGATAGAATGCAATTAAAATGACAGCAATATTTCTAGCGTTATTATAGAGACTTCTGAAACTTACGAAGTTTGAATTGATGTTGCAAAAATAATATAATTTGTAAGCATTTAAGCAAAGACTTTACAAAGCGGAACTATGTCTTAAGATTTTTGTATCAGGTCAGATTTCTCTTCAGTTATAACTCTAAAATAACTTTAAAAAGTCGCTCTTAGGTGAAAGCTATGAGAAATTAAAGTCACCATATCGGAACGTGTAACAATTTCACAAAAAAAGATATACTCATGGAACTCGAGGTTAAGCTGAATCAAACTGTGTTTTCGGATTTTTCTTAAATCATTAACTTTTAAGTAATTTTGAAAAATTAAGGCCAAAATATGGGACCCTGGAACATTTAAATAATAAATAATCTTACACATGAAACCATAGATTTCATTGATTTAAATTAGGTTTTCGACTTTTCATTATCGAGTCAGATTTTCTTTAAAATTGAACTAAAACTTTAAAAACTTTTGAAACTATTGAATAATAACAACAATATGGGTATCAAATAACAGGTGAGAATCTGTAAAATATATTAAAGTTATTGCTTGGAAACATAAAGGATAAGAGTATTATAAAATATCCTTTCAAAAATTGATTATTAATATCCTATCAAAAATATCCTAAACAAAATTTAAAAGGTAAACATTTCAAAAGGATGATTTTTTTCTGTTCGGATCCTGGACGGACAAAAATATACATAGTTTTTTCTTATTTTTAGAATTTAAGCTTTCTTTTAATGGTTGTAAATTTTCAATTTTTTATTTAAAAAGTTTTTTCGAAAATTGTTCAACATTCGGAACTTAGAAGTCGATTTGGAAGAAAATCTAATTTAAACTGAAAAAAACTGAAAATTCTGTTCTTAAATATAAATTATTAAATTAAAAATGTGTTGATTTTCCTAAAAGTACACGACTAGAGCTTTCAATATAGAGTAGAATTGTTTACTTGGTTGTTAAACATAATTTATTACCTTCTACCAGTAACAGACATTTTAAATGCAATGGCTTTTTCGCAATACTCATTGCATTTTTTTATATATATTTGTGTGCTTTTTTGGATTTAATGCTCATAAACGTTTAAATTTCAGAAACGTATAATAATAATCACAGTGATATAAAATAATAATAATAATGGAAAAACGTCATTGATGAACGATTGCTCGATTGTATTGCAATTAAACAAAACAAAAAACCAGCAGCTTTATCGCATTTTCGCAACATTATTCAAAATACAAAATACAAATAAAAAATATAATTTAAATTTGTTATTTTTATATTCAGAAATAAAAATTACGCAAAGTATTGAAGTGTATGATTAAATTGATTGAAGGATTTAATACACATATTGATCACAATACTCCCGGAATAAAATAAAAATATACAAATTGTTTAACAATTCATTACGTTTTCTATACAGAATTCGACTTCCATTTTTGCCATAAAATGTAATTTTCAATGTAAAGTTATAAAAGCAATTATAAAAATCGGGTATAATGTAATTTATGATAAAATAAAAATTATACTCCAGTTTTTTTTTAATTTATTTATTTATGTTCTGGAATTATATGCCATTTGTAATTTATATACAAATAATTGTTATATGGAATTGTGAAAAAATTAAATTTAAAGTAAAAAAATAAATAAATAAACTCGAAATCAACATCTTAATCATATAATCTTTATATGCATATGTAAACAAGTACATATAAATAGTATTGTATACATGTAATGTAATCCATACTAATAGTATTGCTTAACATAAATTGATATTATGCGTTTTTGTATATGCGAGAGGTGTTAACAAAATTTGAATTAAAAAGAAATTTTTTAAAGTAAATTGGAATTTTAAGTGAAAATGTGAATTTTAGCCAAATTGTGAATTTTTAGTGAAAATATGAAGTTTTAGTAAAAATGTGCATTTTGAGTGAAAATATGCATTTTTAGTGAATATGTGGATTTTTAGTGAAAATGTGGATTTTTAGTGAAAATGTGGATTTTTAGTGAAAATGTGCATTTTTTGTGAAAATGTGCATTTTTTGTGAAAATGTGCATTTTTTGTGAAAATGTGCATTTTTAGTGAAAATGTGCATTTTTAGTGAAAATGTGCATTTTTAGTGAAAATGTGCATTTTTAGTGAAAATGTGCATTTTTAGTGAAAATGTGCATTTTTAGTGAAAATGTGCATTTTTAGTGAAAATGTGCATTTTTAGTGAAAATGTGCATTTTTAGTGAAAATGTGCATTTTTAGTGAAAATGTGCATTTTTAGTGAAAATGTGCATTTTTAGTGAAAATGTGCATTTTTAGTGAAAATGTGTTTAGTGAGTTGTAAGGTTTTTGATTGAAAACCAATTTTGTTTCTTTAATTTAAAATCATCACAGATTTAACTTATTTTGATTAAAAAACAATCTTAAAAGAAGTCATAATCGATTTTAAACAAAAATCAAATTTTTGGTCTTTTTTATAAAAATGTTCAGAAATTGAGCTAATTTAAGCCCAATTCGCAGTATTAAGCGAGTAAAACTTTGTGAATAAATGTAGTCACAGATTAAGCTTATTTTAGTTAAAAAACTGTAATGACGAGGTATTAACGTTTTCAAACAAAAGTTAATTTATTTATTAAAGTAATCACATATTAAGTTAAGTTAAGCGAAATCGGCAGTACTAAGTGATTTAAGAAAAGTGACTGTCATAAGTGATCTCCGATAAATAAGTTTTCTTAATTATTATTTTTAAGTTCAAATACAATTGTTGGTCGCTTATAAATGCGAACCCAGATTAAAATTATTTTGATCCATAATCCGATATTTAACAAGTTCCTTGATTTAGCTTTAAATTTCTACAAAATCAATCACGATTTAAGCTTATTTTGACAATAATTTGCGATGTAATTTTTAGTAAACTTTTTCAACTGCCCTCTTTTGTGTCCGAAAAAATGCTCATTCCATATTATGCAATTTAATATAAGATTAATGGAAATGTATTATGATTAAAACCAACTTCAAGAACTTGAACTCTACTCTATCCTCTCTCCCCTCTTTAAAATATACTTTCCTCACTCTCTTTATTGTTCCTCCTCTCTACAGTGATTTCTTAGTTCTTGACCGTTTTGTTATTAACCCCAAAAACAATGTGTGTTTGTGGTTTAGAGTAAAACGTTCTTATTTAAAATGTCAATGTATTCTACAACTCACTTTGCATTGGTATGAGTGTGGCCTCATATCCATGTATATGTATCTGTATGCGAGTGTGTGTAGCTTACAAAATATATCTTTACATTTTGTGCTTAAATCACTTAACATTTTATGCAATTAACTAAAAGACCTCTATATGCTTTGATTAGTTCTGCTACTCAGCAATTGTTGCTGCTTCTGTTGTTGTTGTTGTTGTCGATGCAGTTGAAGTTGTTGTTGTTATATATAAAAAGGTATTAGTTAGGAAAAGGAAGTATGTGGATAACCCAACTATTATATTACACCTATAGCTACATACACAAATACATTCACAATAACTAATACTAACAAAAGTTACCTACAATTATTTTAAGTTATGTGTATGTGAGTGTGTGTGTGTGTGTATGGATGTGTGTGCACAACTCTCTTTAAATTCTTCTTGAATTCAAAAATTAAATTGTTGCCAACAAAATCCCTGTATCTTAATCATTTTAAATATTTATGAGAGAGTGAGCGAATGTGTGTTTGTGTTTGTGTTTATGTTCTCCATTGCATCCATTCTTCTTTCATCTATTTATCCGTCCACTGAAGCATTTTATTCAACTTTAGTGATTCGTATTTGATTTGATTTAAACAATTTTACCTGATGTTTTGTTATCATAATTTTTGCCGAAAGGGAGAAAAAATCTCTTAAAGTAGAAATGCTATAAATACAATACCACTACAGATACACATACACATGCATATGACTAAAGAAAACGATTACACACACATGCATAAATACACCCGCATGAACTTGTTATGTGCAAAAATTAGGGTGATATTCGTCGTTATTTGAAAAGGATTCGAATTTTAATAAAAAATCTATTCCATTAAAAAAATTCAGAATTTCATGGAAAATTAGGAAATTCACTAGAATTTCACTAAAAATTTTAAATTTTCAAAAAAAAATTCAGAATTTCACTAGAAATTCAGAATTTCACTAGAAATTCAGAATTTCACTAGAAATTCAGAATTTCACTAGAAATTCAGAATTTCACTAGAAATTCAGAATTTCACTAGAAATTCAGAATTTCACTAGAAATTCAGAATTTCACTAGAAATTCAGAATTTCACTAGAAATTCAGAATTTCACTAGAAATTCAGAATTTCACTAGAAATTCAGAATTTCACTAGAAATTCAGAATTTCACTAGAAATTCAGAATTTCACTAGAAATTCAGAATTTCACTAGAAATTCAGAATTTCACTAGAAATTCAGAATTTCACTAGAAATTCAGAATTTCACTAGAAATTCAGAATTTCACTAGAAATTCAGAATTTCACTAGAAATTCAGAATTTCAATAGAAATATAAATTTCCACTAAAAGTTGAAATTTGTACTAAAATTTCACATTTTCACAAAATGTTTACAATTTCACTAAATACTCACATTTTACCTAAAAATTCATCATTTCACAAAAAATTCATCATTTCACAAAAACTTCGTATTTTCACTAAACATTTTTATTTTTAATAAAAATTCACATTCATCAAATATTTATGACCGGTTTATTAAAATGGCTTTAATAATATTGACCTCCCTAATCTCATAACTCAAGTTCATTTAAACTCTAATCATTTATAAAATTTCTTTAAAGTTGAATATTTTAACAGTATGAATTTTTGTGATTTCATAAAAAAATATTCTTTTAAATGTGTGATAATATTTTTCTATGTTGTGAGGGAATGTGAAATTAAATCTCATTAATTGATATGCGGAAATGGATATCAAACTGATATCTTCTTATTATTATCACTGTTTCGTAGTTGTTGTCATAGTGTTTTTCACTTATTATGGAAAATTGTCTGAGGTCTGGATCGATTTTTTCCATCTCATAATAAAACATAAAAAAATCTTTTAATGTTATTTAATTTAAAGAAAGGAAAAATAATCAAATGTTTATGAGATTTTTCTATATTCAATATATATGTGTATGAAAATAGGTATTTTCTAAACCGTATGTATACATATGTACTTTTATGTAGATATTTATAATTTTTTCTTATGCTCCCCTTATTCCCTTCCACGCTTCCTCATCCTTCTCATCATATTCTTCCTTTAAAGCTCAATTTTATTCTTGTTTGTCGCCAATATTTTAATATTGTTATGGCAGTTTTTGCTTTTCCATATATTTTTTCCACTTCTTTTTATTCCCATTTCCCATTTCTGTTCATTTTTTTCATATTTCCTTCTTTCTATGTTGTTGACAACCATAATGCTGTTGCTCTTTGCTTTTCTTGTCACTGTAAGTCTCCTGTTGTTCGATATGTGTGTTTGTGTGGGTGTCTATGTTTTTGTGGTCCTTATTGCTATTACTGTTGTTGTTCTTGTTCAGATAGTCCTCCTTTGTCCTCTTAACTGTCATTATCCTTATTTTTATAATTTGATTATATGGAATTTTCATTGTTCGCAGCAGCTTTGACATTAAGAAACAAGTCGTTAAAAGAATGAATTTTAACTTAAAATATAAAAATGAAATCAGAATTTTAGTCATTTATTCATTTTACTTATTTTTCTTTATCATTTTGTTCATTGTTCATTTAAATTGTGACTAAATGAGTTTAAACGGTATATAAAACTCTCGTTTATGAACTAAATATGATGAAGTATTTTTCTTTCTTTTTTTCTTTTCTAGAGAAAAATAAAAGAAAAATTAATGAAAATATGTAGACGTGTTTATGTTTTAATAGATGACATATGGTTTAAATTAATAACTGTTTTCTGTAAGTACATATATATAACGTTCATATTATGAACAGAAAATAACTTAATTATTATGAAAAATGTTTTACAGTGAATTTAGAAAAACATAAAGTAAAAACGGGAAAAACAAATTCGTAGTAAAAGATAGATGACCTTTGACACTCTATAACAACTGAAATTTTAGTGAAAATAAGAATTTTTCGTGTTGAAATGAGAATTCTTGGAAAATTGAAAATTTAAAATTTTAGTGAAAATATAAATTTTTTGTGAAAATATAAATTTTTGGTGAAAATTTAAATTTTTAGTGAAAATTTAGTGAAATTTTTAGTGAAAATTTAAATTTTTAGTGAAAATTTAAATTTTTGGTGAAAATTTAAATTTTTAGTGAAAATTTAAATTTTTGGTGAAAATTTAAATTTTTAGTGAAAATTTAAATTTTTGGTGAAAATTTAAATTTTTAGTGAAAATTTAAATTTTTAGTGAAAATTTAAATTTTTAGTGAAAATTTAAATTTTTAGTGAAAATTTCAATTTTTAGTGAAAATTTCAATTTTTAGTGAAAATTTCAATTTTTAGTGAAAATTTAAATTTTTAGTGAAAATTTAAATTTTTAGTGAAAATTTCAATTTTTAGTGAAAATTTAAATTTTTAGTAAAAATTTCAATTTTTAGTGAAAGTTTCAATTTTTAGTGAAAATTTCAATTTTTAGTGAAAATTTAAATTTTTAGTGAAAATTTCAATTTTTAGTGAAAATTTAAATTTTTAGTGAAAATTTCAATTTTTAGTGAAAATTTAAATTTTTAGTGAAAATTTAAATTTTTAGTGAAAATTTCAATTTTTAGTGAAAATTTAAATTTTTAGTGAAAATTTAAATTTTTAGTGAAAATTTAAATTTTTAGTGAAAATTTAAATTTTTAGTGAAAATTTAAATTTTTAGTGAAAATTTAAATTTTTAGTGAAAATTTAAATTTTTAGTGAAAATTTAAATTTTTAGTGAAAATTTAAATTTTTAGTGAAAATTTAAATTTTTAGTGAAAATTTAAATTTTTAGTGAAAATTTAAATTTTTGGTGAAAATTTAAATTTTTAGTGAAAATTTAAATTTTTGGTGAAAATTTAAATTTTTAGTGAAAATTTCAATTTTTGGTGAAAATTTAAATTTTTAGTGAAAATTTAAATTTTTAGTGAAAATTTAAATTTTTATTGAAAATTTCAATTTTTAGTGAAAATTTAAATTTTTAGTGAAAATTTAAATTTTTAGTGTAAATTTAAATTTTTAGTGAAAATATAAATTTTTAGTGAAAATTTGCATTTTTAGTGAAAATTTAAATTTTTAGTGAAAATTTAAATTTTTAGTGAAAATTTAAATTTTTAGTGAAAATTTAAATTTTTAGTGAAAATTTAAATTTTTAGTGAAAATTTGCATTTTTAGTGAAAATTTGCATTTTTAGTGAAAATTTGCATTTTTAGTGAAAATTTAAATTTTTAGTGAAAATTTAAATTTTTAATGAAGATTTAATTATTTAAATTGAATTTATTTTTAAGTAAAAATGTGAATTTTGATAATTAAAATTTTACATGGAAATTTGAAAAGTGAATTTTTAATGAAAAATTGTTGATAACAATATGAATATTTTTGCGAAAAGTGAATTTAAAAAAAATGTGAATTTTTAGTGAAACTATGAAATTTTAGTGCACATTTTTGTGAAAATGTAAATTTTCAGTGAAAATTTAAGTTTAAGTGATAAAGTGAAAATGTAAATAATTAGTAAAAATTTAAATGAAAACGAAATTTCTCAAGAAAATATGAATTTTAAGTGAAATTGTGAATTTTTGGTAAAAATTTATTTAAGTAAATTTCACGAAAAAAGTTGAACTTTCAGTGAATTATTAGTAAACATGTATTTTTTTAGCAAAAATATGAATTTTTGCTTTTTAGTGAATTTCATGAGATAATGTGAATTTTTAGGGAAAATGAGAATTAGAGAATTTGTGAGTATTTTAGTTATTTTTGGAAACTGTGAATTTCTATGAAAATGTGAATTTAAAATGAAAATATAAATTTTTAGTGAAAATATGAATTTTTAGCGGACACTCAAATTTTAATTAAAAATTAAAATTTTTAATGAGAATTATTGTTTTTTAGTGAATATTTGACTTTTAATTGAAAATATGAAACTTTATAAAAAAATTTCAGTGAAATTTAAAATTTTTGGTGAAAAAGTGAATTTTAGTGAATTTGTGAATAATTAGAGAATTTCCGAATTTTTGGCGAATTTCTGTTTTTTTTTTTTTATTAAAATTTAGTGGAGTTTTCATTTCGTTTTCGGAAATCGCTAAATACGATGATTTTGCTTAAAATGTCTTTAATCTGTGATTAATTATTTGAGGTTAAAAAAATATTTTAATTTAAATAGTCTCCATAATTTGATAAATAATGCACATTTTACAAAATTAGCTTATTCTGTGATCATAAAGCAAAAGTCTTTGTTGAGATGAATCTAATGTTGTGATTATCACATTAATTTTGAACTTTTACCAATTTGTTAAGCATTTTTTTAATCAAGTTTATTTGCCATTTTTTCAATTACCATAACTTTGTATAGCAGACAAGATAAAAAAACAACTACAACAACAAATACATTGAATAAATATTACATAAACATTTTCTCACGCACTGTACAGGTATTCAAGTCATTTTATACGCAACAATCTTTTTTTCCGCTTTTTCTTCTTTTTTGCACATGTAATAGACCATGTTTACAGTTTTTTCCTTGTTGTTGGAGACACAAAAACAAGCATAAAAGAAAAACCAAAAACAAAAACAAAAAACAAATGATCAATACATCATATTTTTACATAGAAAAGTTTAATACATAATTACGTATACATTTACATATATATACATATACATATGCCAATATGTATATCTTGTATGTATTAGTAAGTGTATGTAACAAAATACACGTGGTTGGTTGTCTTTTGATAGCCAACAACCTGAACTGAACTGGTTGAATAATAATAAAATCCCAATAAAAAAAATGTACTACTTACAACAACAAATAAGTTATAAAAAAATCAACCGTTACAGACTTTGTTTTTTTGTTTTTTGTTGTTTTATTGTGGAGCCGGAAAAAAAGCCCTATTGATGGCATTTCATAATATTCCTAGACAGCAACAGAAGCTGGTAACTGCAACAGAAGTGATAGCAGCAGCAACAGCAACAGCAAAAGCATTTTTAGATGAACAGGAACTCAACACTACCAAAAGAAAAGGAGCAAAACAAAAATAAAAAATAAGGAAAAAATAAAGGTAAACGGGATGCGCCATCAAAGTTTACACCGCAATAATATCAACACCAGAACAGAAATAATGTTAAACATACATAACTTTACATAAGAACGAGATACAAACATACATTGTTGTAATTGGTGTAGCAAAACGAGGGAAGGCGAAAAAGTTCATCAAATTCTTGGAATAATAGAATGTAACCATCCTGTAGGAAATTGCCAAAATGACAAGGAATGAACCTGAGTCGAATTCGTATTACAGCACTTGTTTCTAAGTCTAAACCCCGGAAGATTGTTCCTTAAACACTTCAAAAATACCAGCTAAACGCAGCCTGATCATGTTAAAAATTTAATGAATTTTTAAACTTTGCGATGAGAAATAAGCGGAAATTCCAATAAGAACCGAAGGTATTCCACGTTTTCTAAAAATACCCAGTTATAGGAAATAAAAGGAAACAGTTCCTAGAAGACTATATACTCAACCATCTAGTTATTTTATCAGGAGTGGGTTCAGTGAATCTAACATGGAACGTTTTGCGAATGCGAATAAAACCATACACATTAGCTGCAGTCAAGTCAACGCGATCATATGCTCCCTTCTCATTTCAAGAACTCTTGAAATAATCGCTGCATTCCAGATATCGCAAGAACTGTGTCCCTCAAGAGAGTTACTGAAATCTTGAATTGGAATAATGTCCGAGACTTACTTTGATTCACCAAATCATTGTGGAAAGCAGACACGTTGATACATTATTCCACATTCCCTTTTAGCCAGTACATCAGAGTTTAAGTTGACCTAATTAGTCCCGTGTTCGTGCATGGTTGCACCAGCTTAATGTTCGAATCTTTATCCTTCGTATTTAATAATGGGCGGCATTTTCAGATAAGATTCTGTGTCGTTATCAGTAAAATAACGATATCTCATTGGTATATAATACGAATTGGTCACTCTTCGTATCAGTGTGTAGACTCAAAGACCTTCTGAATTATCTCAAGGTATCAGAATGATACCGGATTTGCATATGGTATATATCTTAGAATATGAGCTAGAAAAGTGAGAAGATATCAACACTGTATATCTCGGCTGTTTCTGATTGGAAACATTCTTAGAATACAGAAGCCTTTTTGGTTGGATATTAGCGATCTTTAAGTTTTTAAGCAAATTATCTCGAGGAGATAATTAATGATCTGTAGAGTTTTACAAAAAAAATATCACTGCTGAAAAATCATATTAATCTGACATTTCTCGTTTAAAAATTTATTCCAAGCTGATTCTAGTGAAGGAAAAATTCTGAAAAACTCAGGGAGTCCATTGTCCAAATTTTATAAGATGAACTACATCTTGCATAATTTTCTTAATCATGTTTAACGATTTTTCGAACTGCACCCATTTTGAAATGAAATACAACAACAGGCATTTGTTGTAACTCTGCGATACAATAGAAGATGGGGGTTTTTAAACGCGAAAAGAGGGATACAACCGGAGAACAAATATACATATTAACGAAAAAATAAAATAATATAAAAAACAAGATCAAAAAAAAAAAAAAAAACATGCTACTGGCAGTTCAGAAATGAATGCTGTAAACGACTGCATGATGCAAGAAAAAAGAAGTGAAAAAAACAAAAACATCACAATTCCACGCTGTCTAGCAAAGTAGAAGAACTGAGAGCAAAACTACAACAACAGAAGCTGAAAACAAAAACATTAAACGAGGCAAAAATGAAAGGAGGAATTAAAAAAAGAACAACACACAAAAAATGGATAAAAAACAAATGAATTCACATAGACGAAGAGACTGACACATGAACAGACGGACTGAGGGACATAACGACAAAAGTACCATATACAGATAGAAGATAGACAAACAGACAGACAGACAAACCAACATACTTTATGTATTTAAACTTGCTCCGTGCTCTGTGTGTAAGTAGTAAAAGTAGTTGGCAACAAGAAGAGCAATAGACCGGCAGAGAATTCATAACAAATAGAAACACACACATATACATACATACATACATACATACATACATACATACATACATACATACATACGTACATACATCCACACACGCCAAGCAAACAAAAGCTAAAACGGCACCGCATGAACAACAACATCAACAACAGCAGCAACTACAATTACAATAACAGCAATAGCAACAACAGCAAATAACAGCGACACAAAAAAACCCATAAGAACAAAAATAACAATTCATACCAAAACCAGCAACAGCAACAAAAATAACAATAACAACAAATATTAAGCTTCAAACATCGACTACACGAGACAAAATGGAATTTTAATGATAATAACAACAAGAACAACGCAAAAAAAAGAAAACAAATATATATAACCGGCGTATATAGTACACACTACTACAAACATACAAACATACACACACACACTCACACATGTAGTGTTCGTTTTTCATTTGCACATACATACATACATCCATTAATATATATTTCACATGATCTAAAAAATGGGGTGGTGGGAGGTTAAAAATAACAGTAAAAATGAAAAAAAAATCATTTGAAAAAATAACAAAATGAAAAATAAGGAAGAAACTGAACAAAAAAAATATATATAACAACAATATAAATGAATATATGTATATACATACATACTGTACAAACATATATACATAAAGAAGTAAGTATGTATGTATGTATACATATGAAAAAGTTTATACAGATGTGAATTTTTACACACATACAGAAATATTGTAGTTACGTATGTAGATTTTATTTAATGTAATTCACATTCACATACATATATATTTCGACAATTTTAAAACAACATTGAAAAATAACGTGGAATTAGAAAGATCTTAATGGGGGGTTATTCTATTTGATCAAAATCGATCATGAAGCATTTCTCTGATTCTGAGTAAAACAAAACAGTTCGGAAACGTAAGTAAACTAAAAATCTTTGAACGCATTATGATCCCGGTGCCCCGGTGGATCCAAAATCACATTTCTAAGTGGAATTTATGAGGTCCACTTTGTTAACTGTAGCTGAAAAGTGATCTCTTCTCAAGTTTTTAGGGATTTATTTCGGATAAAGACAAGGTCTTTTCAAATCGAGCCATTATTTAAGATTGCTCCACAATGAAAACGTTCTCAGAATATAAGTTTCATGAATATTTTTCCCTTTTGCAATGACAAGCGATTGAATATCTTGTCTAAACGGTGACTTTTTGCTTGGACATTAACGATCATTGGGTTTTTTAGGCCATTACCTCGAGAAGCAAATTAATGGTCAATAGAGTTTCGCAAAGACGGTTAAACTTATCGAAACCATTCTGATGCCTTCATTTTAGGCTTTGGAAAGTATGATTTATGAACTAATAACTGTAAAATCAAGCGTCTGCCAATTTAATGTAATTTTTGCTGGTGACTTTTTTGTGAAACTCTGTCGATCATATGGTTTACTATTAAGAGCATAAAAGTTACTTAAGACCAACTATATGGTACCTTAAATGATATTAGAGGCATGAAAATTGTGAACTTAATTCCGTAGAACAAATCCTGTACAATATGGATCCAAAATTCTTATTATCCTCAGAATATGGCCCGTAGTTCTCTGTTATTCTATTTGTCAAACTTCTTCTCTTATTTCAGTTATTTCTGATCATAAAGAATTTTTCATTATGATCATAATAATTCGAAAGTTCTTACTGCTGAGGGAAACTATTGATACCAATCGACCACCAAAAGTGGTATTAAGGGTTTATCAAGTTTGTCATTCCCATGGCATCATCTTAGATCCTCTTTAGTATATATGCTTGCATCAAATCAAAATCAGAGTGAATTTAGCTATGTCCATCTGTATGACTGTTTGGATAATGCTTCAAAGATTTCGAGAAGTCCTTAGCGTTCAAAATGTTCACGAAGATGTTACTTTAAGATAAAAAACTTACTTGAAAAATAATGATTTCGAAACTGATAACAGTCTGCTGCAAGTAAGATTGAAATTCTTATATTCCATGAGATCGTTTGCTTTAGAAGTGATTCAAAATAAGGTCTAATAGTTTGCTATTGTTTCGAGCAATGCGAAATAAAAAACAGAGCAGTGGTCTTTACATCAGAAGTGATCTAGAATAAAGGAAGTTAGATTTTGTAACAATTGGATTAAATGATACCTCCATTATGTCATAACGGGTAATAAGAAGAGAATCTAAGCTACGAAGTTTAGATTAAGGTTATACATTGATTGTGAAATTGTCAATTTTCCGATTGAAAGAAGGCAAACAATTTTTGAAGACTCAGACCCTAAATTAATAATATAAGTGATTTTTGCATCAGGAGTGGTTCAAAACTAGGGAAGTTAGGTTACTATGATTTTTGGCAAGTGGCTTAAAGGAGGCCTTTATATTAAGGCGGTAATAAAAAGAAAAAAGTTTTGAGAGGATCTGAAAAATATTTTTGTGAAGACTTTAATTTTAAGATTTTTTTATATACGATAACTATTTCAGATCAAGGTTTGTGGAAAACCTAAACAAAGTAAAGGTTTTCAGAAATTGACGGAAATATTAACCTTAATTCAATAAATAAAATTGGCCCCCCTTCAAAAACCTTCTAATTCAGACGCTCTTTAAATGATTCCAGAATACAATAATAATAATGAAAGTTGATACGATTGCAGCGACAACATCAACAGCATCAACATTTATAATAAAGAAGCAGCTGTAAAAAAAACAACAACAACAACAGCATACTCTATATCCAAAAGCAGCAGCAATAAAATAACAGCAGCAGAAAGCACTTTTGCTTGAACTTCTCTAATAAAAATGCCAACAAAAAAAGTATAAAATACGAAATCCCTTCCTCAATGAATTTTATGTAATGGTGTCGCACTTATTTATAAACACACACTTGCACAAACATACATACACACTGTTACATGCACACATACAAATAGAGAGAAATTTATATGATTGTATACAATAAGGATACACAAAATAGTATGTATCTATTTAGTTTATAACGCGCTACAATATATTCTAATAGTAAAATATTTCGTTAACTCTTATTTACTCTTACTCTCTATTTGTTGTTGCTGTAGATGTTGTTAAGTATTTGTTGTAGTTGTATATGTAATTGCTGCATTTGAATTTATTTATCAATATTAAAGAGATTTCAAAAGAATCAGAGTTTATTGAGAATGTTCGAAAATTCTCTCTTTAATGTTAAAAAGTGTTCTCTTAATTTTTAAGAGTAAATATTTGTGTGGTTAAGAGCTTATTAAATATTGCATGTGTTTTGCAAAAATGTAATAAACTATTGTGCATACATGTGCAAAAATATAAAGCATGCTTCCTGCTGGCTGCTGGTAGTGGATAATAGTATTTGTAGTAGTGTTAGCAGCCATATTAAATTCATACACATGCAGACTTTCTTGGTTAACAACATATAGAAAGAATAAAAATGCCGGCAACACTTGTTATACGAACCTAGTTCCTTTTGTTGCCCTGCCATTAAGCGCCTTAGCACGTGAGTATGAGTAAGAGTGTGTTAGTTAAAGAAAACACGATTTTAAACGATGTTTTAAATCCCAAAATATGGACCAAATAAATGATGATAAGAAAATTGGTACTGGTGATGAGGTCGAGAGGGGAGATAACAAATCAGCAGCAGGTAATAACAGCAGCCTAGAAAATACAATAGCGACATCAGCAGCAGCAGCAGCAAATCAAACCAGCATGTGTAAAAATTCCTTCTTATACACTCACAGTTACCAACACTAATACATACATTTATATTATTATGTCTATGTACATGTGAAGTATATATATTTATAGCTTCAATATCTGAATAATGGTTTATAATGCCAGACTTGTCTGTGTTTGTTTCGCAGGCAAAAAAAAAGAAAAGAAACACAACACACAAAGACTTAAAATTAAAAAACGCACATTAAAATTGTATAGCATACTTTTTGGCACAATAAGGAATTTTAATCCTTGTTTTCACTGCCTCTTTTAAATATTTAACATTTTTTGAGACAAAATACTCATAATAACACTCATAATTAAATATATTTTGTGGAATTAAAAGCTGTTGAAAAAACACTTTAAATATTTTTAATACTTTAATTCTTTATTGAAAACACTTGAAAATTTTAGCACTTTAAATAAAAGGATTTTTTCTTGAAATCCTGAAAAGGTAAATTTTTTTATAATACTTTTTTCAACATTTTATTTTTTTTGGTTATAATATTTCTTTGATTCCTTCAGTTTTCAAAAATACTCCAAGACAAAGAACCGAAAACTACGTCAATTACTATTAGTAGTTTTTGTTGTGTTGTTGTATTGCAATTACTGTTATTTTTTTGTTGTGATTTTCATATATAAAGCGGCTCAATGACCCGACGCTCTCGAACGTTGACTCGTTTCTATAGTTTTTTAGTTGTCATCGTGCTGTGGCAACCTTCTGTCATGATAATCATTATCAAGCACTTAACATCATTATTATTATTACTATTATCGTCCATTTAATAATGATCACGATATATATTTTTAATAATTAATGGAATTATGTTTGTATGTGTTAAGTTTTAAATAAATATTTAAAGTTTTCTTTGTATTACAAGTGAGTGAGTGAGTGAGTGAGTGAGTGAGTGAATGGTTAGTTTGTTAGCCATATTGTATTTTTTTGTAATGCAGAAATATTACTGTTGTAGTAGTAGTAGTAGTTGTTGTTATTGTTGTTCTTAATGCTCATTCATTTTTCTTGATTTCCTTATTTCCTTCTTATATTTCATTTCAATAACTTTTCATTTTATTCCTTAACGCTCTTAATTGCTGTTGTTGTAATGGTATATAATAATGTTAGCCGCAAAGTATACTTTAAAAAATACCATTTCCTCTTTATATTTACCATCTCTTTCTCCCGCTCTCTCATTAATCATCATGAAATTAAAACATTTCTCTTGTTTTTTACACAAAAAAAAATAATAAATTTCGAATTTAATTTTTAAAAGCCACTAAAACACTCTCGGAAATGATTTTAATTTCCCAACACTTCTCATTATAAAACCTTAAGGCTCTTAACTAATTGCTCTCTCCTTGCCTTTGCTCTTTGTGTATAACACTTATTTCTCTTTTACTGTTATGTCAAAATAATCCTGGTCATATTTTTTCTACAACAACATTTATTTTAACAATGACGTCATTATTGTGCTGAATTGTGAAAAATACCTTTCGGGGAAGAAAAAAATCATAAACATGGATCCATGAATGAAAATGGTTGGAGAAGTGTGTTTTTCCCAAATAATAATATTGAGTTAAACATAACTGACTCTGGCAAAAAAAAGTGGCAAAGGAAAAACATCATCTGTGTTATATTTGGCAAATTTGTTTATTTTCAGGTATTAACTAACACTTATGTATTTATTTAAGTGACTCTATGACAGAATATATATATTAAGTAAATAATATAAATATATTTATGTATTCCCAACACTTTAATTTGATGATAAACATTTTGAATTCATAAATAATTTAATAAATGTTACAAGCAGAGTGTAAAAGAACTCGGAGTAAAATCTTTATTTTCAAATGATCTTAATTTTTAATCTTCATTTGCGAAGATTAAAAAAATAACTCTCTTTTTCTATTCAAATGTTTATTTTATTTTTTTTAGAAAAGTCTTATTTTACTCTTGTTACAGTTATGAATAAAAAAGGAAGATTATTTTTTAACTCGTTCAAAAATGAAAAAAAAGTAAAATAAAAGAGTGCAAACTCACAAACAAATTTCTTCCTCCTAATAAGTGATATCCACACAAATCTTGTAAACTTACAAACATATCTTTATTAGCTTTATAACTCGACTTAAAAACAGTTTGAGCAAATTATTAATTTTAAACTCTTTTTTTGGATTTCGCTCTTTTTATCTTTTTTGATCTTCATATTTTTTTAAAAATAAACTTCTTTTAAAAAGCAGTACAAAAAAAATTCTTTTTAAAAAATTAAAATTAAAATCTTTGAAAGATCTGCTCTTATGAAGAGTAAAAAATAGTCGATAACTGTATCTTGGTTACAACTAAGTAGGATGTAAAGTTTTAAATTATAAATATTATGATTTTAATTAAGGGAATTGAGTGGTAAATTGTTGAATATCTTAAATTATAAAATTATGATAATGTTTTTTCTGTTTCTATAGTCAATCCTTATCAAATGTCAAATACATAAATTGTCCGGAAAGGTTATTGGCTATTGAATTTTAGCACTTGATGTGAGAATTTTAAAATTAAAAAAATACAATACAAAAATTATAAAAGAACTTTAGTTGTGGGTGATTAATAAGGATATATATTTTTTTTGAGTGAAGATCTACATTGGAAAGAGTGGGACCAAAATAAGGAAGAGTGCTATATTATAAGAACTTTTTCAGAATTTCTATGTTGCCTCAGATATCGTTCTCTAAATTACTTATATCAATAGGTTTGGCCCAAAGTAATAACATGTACAGTAGATTATTCACAACGTTTAGATGGGCAGACAGACTGACGGATTGACGAAGTGATTCTGTGTCGAACGATATACTAAGAAATGGGTGTAACACCATTTCTCTATAACTCACAAATATCAGCAAAAACGCATAGTACCCCAATGAGCTTTGGCAAAGTAATATATAAAAACACTAGCAGCAGTCACTGTTAAAATTCTATGTTCCTCGTAGGAAGTAACCGAAAATGGTAAAATTGATAACTAAAGGATCTGACCGTGGTCAACAACTGACAGATTAACATGAATTAATCTATTATGATTTGTCTTTACATGATACCTTCTTCGCGATATATTTCATCAATCTGGACAATTTCTAAAACAATTTTGGAAATTATGTCTTTATTCAAAGGTAGACGTTTTCGTATATACTTCCGATTGCCGGAAAAAAGTCTTGAAAAAAGGATAACACTGAAAAATTTGACCTTAATTCAAGGATATTTAATTAATAAAATGTACGCCATAATTCACTACAGTGTCAGTCATATTAAAAATTTAAGGAGGGATTGTGAGAAGATTCAGAAAAAACTCATTCATTCTTTACTTGACATCTGTGAAAATGTCGTAAATTTGATTTTTTGAATTCCATATGTATTAATGAATTTAAATAGGCCTAACTATACAGCTGTTTTTGAAGTATTTACAAACTGATTATTAAAGATCCGGAGTGAAAAATGCAGTTAAATAAACTGATTTTTAGTAACTATAATATAGTGAATATATTAAAAATAAGGTCGATATTGGGGCAGAACAATTTGCTTATTTATTCTAACGTTTAAATGAAGGACTGACTAAATGGTTGAACTTTCATAGATCCATTAAGATGGGTTATTGGAAATTCTGAGTTAAAGGTGTAAAAATGTGAAATGAGTGACTTTATATCTCTTAAAAAGAATTAGATAATTTAAAAGTCGATAAGTGTTTTGACTTTTATTTAGAACAGGAAGGAGTTAAAACTAAATTTGGAACTTTT
>PYHX02000494.1:82156260-82180437 GCA_004302925.2 Cochliomyia hominivorax | reverse complement strand
TAAAATCGTCTCTATCTTGGTAAATACTGCGTTTTGGCCAAAATAAGCTTAATTTGTAATCACCTTCTTTAAAATTTTGAAAAATTAATTTTTAACCTAAAAATCGTCTCTATCTTGGTAAATACTGCGTTTTTTGGCCAAATAAGCTATTTGTAATCACTTTCATAAAATTTTGAAAAATTATTTTTGACCTAAAATCGTCTCTATCTTGGTAAAATACTGCGTTTTTGGCCAAAATAAGCTTAATTTGTAATCACTTTCATAAAATTTTGAAAAAATTAATTTTCAACCTAAAATCGTCTCTATCTTGGTAAATACTGCGTTTTTGGCCAAAATAAGCTTAATTTGTAATCACTTTCATAAAATTTTGAAAAATTAATTTTGACCTAAATCGTCTCTATCTTGGTAAATACTGCGTTTTTGGCCAAAATAAGCTTAATTTGTAATCACTTTCATAAAATTTTGAAAAATTAATTTTTGACCTAAAATCGTCTCTATCTTGGTAAATACTGCGTTTTGGCCAAATAAGCTTAATTTGTAATCACTTTCATAAAATTTTGAAAAATTAATTTTGACCTAAAATCGTCTCTATCTTGGTAAATACTGCGTTTTTGGCCAAAATAAGCTTAATTTGTAATCACTTTCATAAAATTTTGAAAAATTAATTTTTGACCTAAAATCGTCTCTATCTTGGTAAATACTGCGTTTTTGGCCAAAATAAGCTTAATTTGTAATCACTTTCATAAAATTTTGAAAAATTAATTTTTGAACCTAAAATCGTCTCTATCTTGGTAAATACTGCGTTTTTGGCCAAAATAAGCTTAATTTGTAATCACTTTCATAAAATTTTGAAAAATTAATTTTTGACCTAAAATCGTCTCTATCTTGGTAAATACTGCGTTTTTGGCCAAAATAAGCCTAATTTGTAATCACTTTCATAAAATTTTGAAAAAATTAATTTTTGACCTAAAATCGTCTCTATCTTGGTAAATACTGCGTTTTTGGCCAAAATAAGCTTAATTTGTAATCACTTTCATAAAATTTTGAAAAATTAATTTTTGACCTAAAATCGTCTCTATCTTGGTAAATACTGCGTTTTTGGCCAAAATAAGCTTAATTTGTAATCACTTTCATAAAATTTTGAAAAATTAATTTTTAACCTAAAATCGTCTCTATCTTGGTAAATACTGCGTTTTTGGCCAAAATAAGCTTAATTTGTAATCACTTTCATAAAATTTTGAAAAATTAATTTTTGACCTAAAATCGTCTCTATCTTGGTAAATACTGCGTTTTTGGCCAAAATAAGCTTAATTTGTAATCATTTTCATAAAATTTTGAAAAATTAATTTTTGACCTAAAATCGTCTCTATCTTGGTAAATACTGCGTTTTTGGCCAAAATAAGCTTAATTTGTAATCACTTTCATAAAATTTTGAAAAATTAATTTTTGACCTAAAATCGTCTCTATCTTGGTAAATACTGCGTTTTTGGCCAAAATAAGCTTAATTTGTAATCACTTTCATAAAATTTTGAAAAATTAATTTTTGACCTAAAATCGTCTCTATCTTGGTAAATACTGCGTTTTTGGCCAAAATAAGCCTAATTTGTAATCACTTTCATAAAATTTTGAAAAATTAATTTTTGACCTAAAATCGTCTCTATCTTGGTAAATACTGCGTTTTTGGCCAAAATAAGCTTAATTTGTAATCACTTTCATAAAATTTTGAAAAATTAATTTTTGACCTAAAATCGTCTCTATCTTGGTAAATACTGCGTTTTTGGCCAAAATAAGCTTAATTTGTAATCACTTTCATAAAATTTTGAAAAATTAATTTTTGACCTAAAATCGTCTCTATCTTGGTAAATACTGCGTTTTTGGCCAAAATAAGCTTAATTTGTAATCACTTTCATAAAATTTTGAAAAATTAATTTTTGACCTAAAATCGTCTCTATCTTGGTAAATACTGCGTTTTTGGCCAAAATAAGCTTAATTTGTAATCACTTTCATAAAATTTTGAAAAATTAATTTTTGACCTAAAATCGTCTCTATCTTGGTAAATACTGCGTTTTTGGCCAAAATAAGCTTAATTTGTAATCACTTTCATAAAATTTTGAAAAATTAATTTTTAACCTAAAATCGTCTCTATCTTGGTAAATACTGCGTTTTTGGCCAAAATAAGCTTAATTTGTAATCACTTTCATAAAATTTTGAAAAATTAATTTTTGACCTAAAATCGTCTCTATCTTGGTAAATACTGCGTTTTTGGCCAAAATAAGCTTAATTTGTAATCACTTTCATAAAATTTTGAAAAATTAATTTTTGACCTAAAATCGTCTCTATCTTGGTAAATACTGCGTTTTTGGCCAAAATAAGCTTAATTTGTAATCACTTTCATAAAATTTTGAAAAATTAATTTTTGACCTAAAATCGTCTCTATCTTGGTAAATACTGCGTTTTTGGCCAAAATAAGCTTAATTTGTAATCACTTTCATAAAATTTTGAAAAATTAATTTTTAACCTAAAATCGTCTCTATCTTGGTAAATACTGCGTTTTTGGCCAAAATAAGCTTAATTTGTAATCACTTTCATAAAATTTTGAAAAATTAATTTTTGACCTAAAATCGTCTCTATCTTGGTAAATACTGCGTTTTTGGCCAAAATAAGCTTAATTTGTAATCACTTTCATAAAATTTTGAAAAATTAATTTTTGACCTAAAATCGTCTCTATCTTGGTAAATACTGCGTTTTTGGCCAAAATAAGCTTAATTTGTAATCACTTTCATAAAATTTTGAAAAATTAATTTTTGACCTAAAATCGTCTCTATCTTGGTAAATACTGCGTTTTTGGCCAAAATAAGCTTAATTTGTAATCACTTTCATAAAATTTTGAAAAATTAATTTTTGACCTAAAATCGTCTCTATCTTGGTAAATACTGCGTTTTTGGCCAAAATAAGCTTAATTTGTAATCACTTTCATAAAATTTTGAAAAATTAATTTTTGACCTAAAATCGTCTCTATCTTGGTAAATACTGCGTTTTTGGCCAAAATAAGCTTAATTTGTAATCACTTTCATAAAATTTTGAAAAATTAATTTTTGACCTAAAATCGTCTCTATCTTGGTAAATACTGCGTTTTTGGCCAAAATAAGCTTAATTTGTAATCACTTTCATAAAATTTTGAAAAATTAATTTTTGACCTAAAATCGTCTCTATCTTGGTAAATACTGCGTTTTTGGCCAAAATAAGCTTAATTTGTAATCACTTTCATAAAATTTTGAAAAATTAATTTTTAACCTAAAATCGTCTCTATCTTGGTAAATACTGCGTTTTTGGCCAAAATAAGCTTAATTTGTAATCACTTTCATAAAATTTTGAAAAATTAATTTTTAACCTAAAATCGTCTCTATCTTGGTAAATACTGCGTTTTTGGCCAAAATAAGCTTAATTTGTAATCACTTTCATAAAATTTTGAAAAATTAATTTTTGACCTAAAATCGTCTCTATCTTGGTAAATACTGCGTTTTTGGCCAAAATAAGCTTAATTTGTAATCACTTTCATAAAATTTTGAAAAATTAATTTTTGACCTAAAATCGTCTCTATCTTGGTAAATACTGCGTTTTTGGCCAAAATAAGCTTAATTTGTAATCACTTTCATAAAATTTTGAAAAATTAATTTTTGACCTAAAATCGTCTCTATCTTGGTAAATACTGCGTTTTTGGCCAAAATAAGCTTAATTTGTAATCACTTTCATAAAATTTTGAAAAATTAATTTTTGACCTAAAATCGTCTCTATCTTGGTAAATACTGCGTTTTTGGCCAAAATAAGCTTAATTTGTAATCACTTTCATAAAATTTTGAAAAATTAATTTTTGACCTAAAATCGTCTCTATCTTGGTAAATACTGCGTTTTTGGCCAAAATAAGCTTAATTTGTAATCACTTTCATAAAATTTTGAAAAATTAATTTTTGACCTAAAATCGTCTCTATCTTGGTAAATACTGCGTTTTTGGCCAAAATAAGCTTAATTTGTAATCACTTTCATAAAATTTTGAAAAATTAATTTTTGACCTAAAATCGTCTCTATCTTGGTAAATACTGCGTTTTTGGCCAAAATAAGCTTAATTTGTAATCACTTTCATAAAATTTTGAAAAATTAATTTTTAACCTAAAATCGTCTCTATCTTGGTAAATACTGCGTTTTTGGCCAAAATAAGCTTAATTTGTAATCACTTTCATAAAATTTTGAAAAATTAATTTTTGACCTAAAATCGTCTCTATCTTGGTAAATACTGCGTTTTTGGCCAAAATAAGCTTAATTTGTAATCACTTTCATAAAATTTTGAAAAATTAATTTTTGACCTAAAATCGTCTCTATCTTGGTAAATACTGCGTTTTTGGCCAAAATAAGCTTAATTTGTAATCACTTTCATAAAATTTTGAAAAATTAATTTTTGACCTAAAATCGTCTCTATCTTGGTAAATACTGCGTTTTTGGCCAAAATAAGCCTAATTTGTAATCACTTTCATAAAATTTTGAAAAATTAATTTTTAACCTAAAATCGTCTCTATCTTGGTAAATACTGCGTTTTTGGCCAAAATAAGCTTAATTTGTAATCACTTTCATAAAATTTTGAAAAATTAATTTTTGACCTAAAATCGTCTCTATCTTGGTAAATACTGCGTTTTTGGCCAAAATAAGCTTAATTTGTAATCACTTTCATAAAATTTTGAAAAATTAATTTTTAACCTAAAATCGTCTCTATCTTGGTAAATACTGCGTTTTTGGCCAAAATAAGCTTAATTTGTAATCACTTTCATAAAATTTTGAAAAATTAATTTTTGACCTAAAATCGTCTCTATCTTGGTAAATACTGCGTTTTTGGCCAAAATAAGCTTAATTTGTAATCACTTTCATAAAATTTTGAAAAATTAATTTTTGACCTAAAATCGTCTCTATCTTGGTAAATACTGCGTTTTTGGCCAAAATAAGCTTAATTTGTAATCACTTTCATAAAATTTTGAAAAATTAATTTTTGACCTAAAATCGTCTCTATCTTGGTAAATACTGCGTTTTTGGCCAAAATAAGCTTAATTTGTAATCACTTTCATAAAATTTTGAAAAATTAATTTTTGACCTAAAATCGTCTCTATCTTGGTAAATACTGCGTTTTTGGCCAAAATAAGCTTAATTTGTAATCATTTCATAAAATTTTGAAAAATTAATTTTTGACCTAAAATCGTCTCTATCTTGGTAAATACTGCGTTTTTGGCCAAAATAAGCTTAATTGTAATCACTTTCATAAAATTTTGAAAAATTAATTTTTGACCTAAAATCGTCTCTATCTTGGTAAATACTGCGTTTTTGGCCAAAATAAGCTTAATTTGTAATCACTTTCATAAAATTTTGAAAAATTAATTTTTGACCTAAAATCGTCTCTATCTTGGTAAATACTGCGTTTTTGGCCAAAATAAGCTTAATTTGTAATCACTTTCATAAAATTTTGAAAAATTAATTTTTGACCTAAAATCGTCTCTATCTTGGTAAATACTGCGTTTTTGGCCAAAATAAGCTTAATTTGTAATCACTTTCATAAAATTTTGAAAAATTAATTTTTGACCTAAAATCGTCTCTATCTTGGTAAATACTGCGTTTTTGGCCAAAATAAGCTTAATTTGTAATCACTTTCATAAAATTTTGAAAAATTAATTTTTGACCTAAAATCGTCTCTATCTTGGTAAATACTGCGTTTTTGGCCAAAATAAGCTTAATTTGTAATCACTTTCATAAAATTTTGAAAAATTAATTTTTGACCTAAAATCGTCTCTATCTTGGTAAATACTGCGTTTTTGGCCAAAATAAGCTTAATTTGTAATCACTTTCATAAAATTTTGAAAAATTAATTTTTAACCTAAAATCGTCTCTATCTTGGTAAATACTGCGTTTTTGGCCAAAATAAGCTTAATTTGTAATCACTTTCATAAAATTTTGAAAAATTAATTTTTGACCTAAAATCGTCTCTATCTTGGTAAATACTGCGTTTTTGGCCAAAATAAGCTTAATTTGTAATCACTTTCATAAAATTTTGAAAAATTAATTTTTGACCTAAAATCGTCTCTATCTTGGTAAATACTGCGTTTTTGGCCAAAATAAGCTTAATTTGTAATCACTTTCATAAAATTTTGAAAAATTAATTTTTGACCTAAAATCGTCTCTATCTTGGTAAATACTGCGTTTTTGGCCAAAATAAGCTTAATTTGTAATCACTTTCATAAAATTTTGAAAAATTAATTTTTAACCTAAAATCGTCTCTATCTTGGTAAATACTGCGTTTTTGGCCAAAATAAGCTTAATTTGTAATCACTTTCATAAAATTTTGAAAAATTAATTTTTAACCTAAAATCGTCTCTATCTTGGTAAATACTGCGTTTTTGGCCAAAATAAGCTTAATTTGTAATCACTTTCATAAAATTTTGAAAAATTAATTTTTGACCTAAAATCGTCTCTATCTTGGTAAATACTGCGTTTTTGGCCAAAATAAGCTTAATTTGTAATCACTTTCATAAAATTTTGAAAAATTAATTTTTGAACCTAAAATCGTCTCTATCTTGGTAAATACTGCGTTTTTGGCCAAAATAAGCTTAATTTGTAATCACTTTCATAAAATTTTGAAAAATTAATTTTTGACCTAAAATCGTCTCTATCTTGGTAAATACTGCGTTTTTGGCCAAAATAAGCTTAATTTGTAATCACTTTCATAAAATTTTGAAAAATTAATTTTTGACCTAAAATCGTCTCTATCTTGGTAAATACTGCGTTTTTGGCCAAAATAAGCTTAATTTGTAATCACTTTCATAAAATTTTGAAAAATTAATTTTTGACCTAAAATCGTCTCTATCTTGGTAAATACTGCGTTTTTGGCCAAAATAAGCTTAATTTGTAATCACTTTCATAAAATTTTGAAAAATTAATTTTTAACCTAAAATCGTCTCTATCTTGGTAAATACTGCGTTTTTGGCCAAAATAAGCTTAATTTGTAATCACTTTCATAAAATTTTGAAAAATTAATTTTTGACCTAAAATCGTCTCTATCTTGGTAAATACTGCGTTTTTGGCCAAAATAAGCTTAATTTGTAATCACTTTCATAAAATTTTGAAAAATTAATTTTTGACCTAAAATCGTCTCTATCTTGGTAAATACTGCGTTTTTGGCCAAAATAAGCTTAATTTGTAATCACTTTCATAAAATTTTGAAAAATTAATTTTTGACCTAAAATCGTCTCTATCTTGGTAAATACTGCGTTTTTGGCCAAAATAAGCTTAATTTGTAATCATTTTCATAAAATTTTGAAAAATTAATTTTTGACCTAAAATCGTCTCTATCTTGGTAAATACTGCGTTTTTGGCCAAAATAAGCTTAATTTGTAATCACTTTCATAAAATTTTGAAAAATTAATTTTTGACCTAAAATCGTCTCTATCTTGGTAAATACTGCGTTTTTGGCCAAAATAAGCTTAATTTGTAATCACTTTCATAAAATTTTGAAAAATTAATTTTTGACCTAAAATCGTCTCTATCTTGGTAAATACTGCGTTTTTGGCCAAAATAAGCCTAATTTGTAATCACTTTCATAAAATTTTGAAAAATTAATTTTTAACCTAAAATCGTCTCTATCTTGGTAAATACTGCGTTTTTGGCCAAAATAAGCTTAATTTGTAATCACTTTCATAAAATTTTGAAAAATTAATTTTTGACCTAAAATCGTCTCTATCTTGGTAAATACTGCGTTTTTGGCCAAAATAAGCTTAATTTGTAATCACTTTCATAAAATTTTGAAAAATTAATTTTTAACCTAAAATCGTCTCTATCTTGGTAAATACTGCGTTTTTGGCCAAAATAAGCTTAATTTGTAATCACTTTCATAAAATTTTGAAAAATTAATTTTTGACCTAAAATCGTCTCTATCTTGGTAAATACTGCGTTTTTGGCCAAAATAAGCTTAATTTGTAATCACTTTCATAAAATTTTGAAAAATTAATTTTTGACCTAAAATCGTCTCTATCTTGGTAAATACTGCGTTTTTGGCCAAAATAAGCTTAATTTGTAATCACTTTCATAAAATTTTGAAAAATTAATTTTTGACCTAAAATCGTCTCTATCTTGGTAAATACTGCGTTTTTGGCCAAAATAAGCTTAATTTGTAATCACTTTCATAAAATTTTGAAAAATTAATTTTTGACCTAAAATCGTCTCTATCTTGGTAAATACTGCGTTTTTGGCCAAAATAAGCTTAATTTGTAATCACTTTCATAAAATTTTGAAAAATTAATTTTTAACCTAAAATCGTCTCTATCTTGGTAAATACTGCGTTTTTGGCCAAAATAAGCTTAATTTGTAATCACTTTCATAAAATTTTGAAAAATTAATTTTTGACCTAAAATCGTCTCTATCTTGGTAAATACTGCGTTTTTGGCCAAAATAAGCTAATTTGTAATCACTTTCATAAAATTTTGAAAAATTAATTTTTGACCTAAAATCGTCTCTATCTTGGTAAATACTGCGTTTTTGGCCAAAATAAGCTTAATTTGTAATCACTTTCATAAAATTTTGAAAAATTAATTTTTAACCTAAAATCGTCTCTATCTTGGTAAATACTGCGTTTTTGGCCAAAATAAGCTTAATTTGTAATCACTTTCATAAAATTTTGAAAAATTAATTTTTGACCTAAAATCGTCTCTATCTTGGTAAATACTGCGTTTTTGGCCAAAATAAGCTTAATTTGTAATCACTTTCATAAAATTTTGAAAAATTAATTTTTGACCTAAAATCGTTTATATCTTGGTAAATACTGCGTTTTTGGCCAAAATAAGCTTAATTTGTAATCACTTTCATAAAATTTTGAAAAATTATCTTTTGACTTAAAATCGTCTCTATCTTGGTAAATACTGCGTTTTTGGCCAAAATAAGCTTTTATAAAATTTTGAAAAATTATCTTTTGACTTAAAATCGTCTCTATCTTGGTAAATACTGCGTTTTTGGCCAAAATAAGCTTAATTTGTAATCACCTTCTTAAAATTTTGAAAAATTAATCTTTGACCTAAAATCGTCTCCATCTTGGTAAATACTGCGTTTCTGGCCAAAATAAGCCTAATTTGTAATCACTTTTATAAAATTTTGAAAAATTATCTTTTGACTTAAAATCGTCTCTATCTTGGTAAATACTGCGTTTTTGGCCAAAATAAGCTTAATTTGTAATCACCTTCTTAAAATTTTGAAAAATTAATTTTTGACCTAAAATCGTCTCTATCTTGGTAAATACTGCGTTTTTGGCCAAAATAAGCTTAATTTGTAATCACTTTCATAAAATTTTGAAAAATTAATTTTTGACCTAAAATCGTCTCTATCTTGGTAAATACTGCGTTTTTGGCCAAAATAAGCTTAATTTGTAATCACTTTCATAAAATTTTGAAAAATTAATTTTTAACCTAAAATCGTCTCTATCTTGGTAAATACTGCGTTTTTGGCCAAAATAAGCTTAATTTGTAATCACTTTCATAAAATTTTGAAAAATTAATTTTTGACCTAAAATCGTCTCTATCTTGGTAAATACTGCGTTTTTGGCCAAAATAAGCTTAATTTGTAATCACTTTCATAAAATTTTGAAAAATTAATTTTTGACCTAAAATCGTCTCTATCTTGGTAAATACTGCGTTTTTGGCCAAAATAAGCCTAATTTGTAATCACTTTCATAAAATTTTGAAAAATTAATTTTTGACCTAAAATCGTCTCTATCTTGGTAAATACTGCGTTTTTGGCCAAAATAAGCTTAATTTGTAATCACTTTCATAAAATTTTGAAAAATTAATTTTTGACCTAAAATCGTCTCTATCTTGGTAAATACTGCGTTTTTGGCCAAAATAAGCTTAATTTGTAATCACTTTCATAAAATTTTGAAAAATTAATTTTTGACCTAAAATCGTCTCTATCTTGGTAAATACTGCGTTTTTGGCCAAAATAAGCCTAATTTGTAATCACTTTTATAAAATTTTGAAAAATTATTTTTGACCTAAAATCGTCTCTATCTTGGTAAATACTGCGTTTTTGGCCAAAATAAGCTAATTTATCTTCAAAATTTTGAAAAATTAATTTTTGACCTAAAATCGTCTCTATCTTGGTAAATACTGCGTTTTTGGCCAAAATAAGCTTAATTTGTAATCACTTTCATAAAATTTTGAAAAATTAATTTTTGACCTAAAATCGTCTCCATCTTGGTAAATACTGCGTTTTTGGCCAAAATAAGCTTAATTTGTAATCACTTTCATAAAATTTTGAAAAATTAATTTTTGACCTAAAATCGTCTCTATCTTGGTAAATACTGCGTTTTTGGCCAAAATAAGCTAATTGTAATCATTTAAAATTTTGAAAAATTAATTTTTGACCTAAAATCGTCTCTATCTTGGTAAATACTGCGTTTTTGGCCAAAATAAGCTTAATTTGTAATCACTTTCATAAAATTTTGAAAAATTAATTTTTAACCTAAAATCGTCTCTATTTTGGTAAATACTGCGTTTTTGGCCAAAATAAGCCTAATTTGTAATCACTTTTATAAAATTTTGAAAAATTATTTTTGACCTAAAATCGTCTCTATCTTGGTAAATACTGCGTTTTTGGCCAAAATAAGCTTAATTTGTAATCACTTTCATAAAATTTTGAAAAATTAATTTTTGACCTAAAATCGTTATATCTTGGTAAATACTGCGTTTTTGGCCAAAATAAGCTTAATTTGTAATCACTTTCATAAAATTTTGAAAAATTAATCTTTGACCTAAAATCGTCTCTATCTTGGTAAATACTGCGTTTTGGCCAAAATAAGCCTAATTTGTAATCACTTTCATAAAATTTTGAAAAATTAATTTTTGACCTAAAATCGTCTCTATCTTGGTAAATACTGCGTTTTTGGCCAAAATAAGCTTAATTTGTAATCACTTTCATAAAATTTTGAAAAATTAATTTTTGACCTAAAATCGTCTCTATCTTGGTAAATACTGCGTTTTTGGCCAAAATAAGCTTAATTTGTAATCACTTTCATAAAATTTTGAAAAATTAATTTTTGACCTAAAATCGTCTCTATCTTGGTAAATACTGCGTTTTTGGCCAAAATAAGCTTAATTTGTAATCACTTTCATAAAATTTTGAAAAATTAATTTTTGACCTAAAATCGTCTCTATCTTGGTAAATACTGCGTTTTTGGCCAAAATAAGCTTAATTTGTAATCACTTTCATAAAATTTTGAAAAATTAATTTTTAACCTAAAATCGTCTCTATCTTGGTAAATACTGCGTTTTTGGCCAAAATAAGCTTAATTTGTAATCACTTTCATAAAATTTTGAAAAATTAATTTTTGACCTAAAATCGTCTCTATCTTGGTAAATACTGCGTTTTTGGCCAAAATAAGCTTAATTTGTAATCACTTTCATAAAATTTTGAAAAATTAATTTTTGACCTAAAATCGTCTCTATCTTGGTAAATACTGCGTTTTTGGCCAAAATAAGCTTAATTTGTAATCACTTTCATAAAATTTTGAAAAATTAATTTTTGACCTAAAATCGTCTCTATCTTGGTAAATACTGCGTTTTTGGCCAAAATAAGCTTAATTTGTAATCACTTTCATAAAATTTTGAAAAATTAATTTTTAACCTAAAATCGTCTCTATCTTGGTAAATACTGCGTTTTTGGCCAAAATAAGCTTAATTTGTAATCACTTTCATAAAATTTTGAAAAATTAATTTTTGACCTAAAATCGTCTCTATCTTGGTAAATACTGCGTTTTTGGCCAAAATAAGCTTAATTTGTAATCACTTTCATAAAATTTTGAAAAATTAATTTTTGACCTAAAATCGTCTCTATCTTGGTAAATACTGCGTTTTTGGCCAAAATAAGCTTAATTTGTAATCACTTTCATAAAATTTTGAAAAATTAATTTTTGACCTAAAATCGTCTCTATCTTGGTAAATACTGCGTTTTTGGCCAAAATAAGCTTAATTTGTAATCACTTTCATAAAATTTTGAAAAATTAATTTTTAACCTAAAATCGTCTCTATCTTGGTAAATACTGCGTTTTTGGCCAAAATAAGCTTAATTTGTAATCACTTTCATAAAATTTTGAAAAATTAATTTTTGACCTAAAATCGTCTCTATCTTGGTAAATACTGCGTTTTTGGCCAAAATAAGCTTAATTTGTAATCACTTTCATAAAATTTTGAAAAATTAATTTTTGACCTAAAATCGTCTCTATCTTGGTAAATACTGCGTTTTTGGCCAAAATAAGCTTAATTTGTAATCACTTTCATAAAATTTTGAAAAATTAATTTTTAACCTAAAATCGTCTCTATCTTGGTAAATACTGCGTTTTTGGCCAAAATAAGCTTAATTTGTAATCACTTTCATAAAATTTTGAAAAATTAATTTTTGACCTAAAATCGTCTCTATCTTGGTAAATACTGCGTTTTTGGCCAAAATAAGCTTAATTTGTAATCATTTTCATAAAATTTTGAAAAATTAATTTTTAACCTAAAATCGTCTCTATCTTGGTAAATACTGCGTTTTTGGCCAAAATAAGCTTAATTTGTAATCACTTTCATAAAATTTTGAAAAATTAATTTTTGACCTAAAATCGTCTCTATCTTGGTAAATACTGCGTTTTTGGCCAAAATAAGCCTAATTTGTAATCACTTTCATAAAATTTTGAAAAATTAATTTTCAACCTAAAATCGTCTCTATCTTGGTAAATACTGCGTTTTTGGCCAAAATAAGCTTAATTTGTAATCACTTTCATAAAATTTTGAAAAATTAATTTTTGACCTAAAATCGTCTCTATCTTGGTAAATACTGCGTTTTTGGCCAAAATAAGCTTAATTTGTAATCACTTTCATAAAATTTTGAAAAATTAATTTTTGACCTAAAATCGTCTCTATCTTGGTAAATACTGCGTTTTTGGCCAAAATAAGCTTAATTTGTAATCACTTTCATAAAATTTTGAAAAATTAATTTTTGACCTAAAATCGTCTCTATCTTGGTAAATACTGCGTTTTTGGCCAAAATAAGCTTAATTTGTAATCACTTTCATAAAATTTTGAAAAATTAATTTTTGACCTAAAATCGTCTCTATCTTGGTAAATACTGCGTTTTTGGCCAAAATAAGCTTAATTTGTAATCACTTTCATAAAATTTTGAAAAATTAATTTTTAACCTAAAATCGTCTCTATCTTGGTAAATACTGCGTTTTTGGCCAAAATAAGCTTAATTTGTAATCACTTTCATAAAATTTTGAAAAATTAATTTTTGAACCTAAAATCGTCTCTATCTTGGTAAATACTGCGTTTTTGGCCAAAATAAGCTTAATTTGTAATCACTTTCATAAAATTTTGAAAAATTAATTTTTAACCTAAAATCGTCTCTATCTTGGTAAATACTGCGTTTTTGGCCAAAATAAGCCTAATTTGTAATCACTTTCATAAAATTTTGAAAAATTAATTTTGACCTAAAATCGTCTCTATCTTGGTAAATACTGCGTTTTTGGCCAAAATAAGCCTAATTTGTAATCACTTTCATAAAATTTTGAAAAATTAATTTTTAACCTAAAATCGTCTCTATCTTGGTAAATACTGCGTTTTTGGCCAAAATAAGCTTAATTTGTAATCACTTTCATAAAATTTTGAAAAATTAATTTTTGACCTAAAATCGTCTCTATCTTGGTAAATACTGCGTTTTTGGCCAAAATAAGCTTAATTTGTAATCACTTTCATAAAATTTTGAAAAATTAATTTTTGACCTAAAATCGTCTCTATCTTGGTAAATACTGCGTTTTTGGCCAAAATAAGCTTAATTTGTAATCACTTTCATAAAATTTTGAAAAATTAATTTTTGACCTAAAATCGTCTCTATCTTGGTAAATACTGCGTTTTTGGCCAAAATAAGCTTAATTTGTAATCATTTTCATAAAATTTTGAAAAATTAATTTTTAACCTAAAATCGTCTCTATCTTGGTAAATACTGCGTTTTTGGCCAAAATAAGCTTAATTTGTAATCACTTTCATAAAATTTTGAAAAATTAATTTTTGACCTAAAATCGTCTCTATCTTGGTAAATACTGCGTTTTTGGCCAAAATAAGCTTAATTTGTAATCACCTTCATAAAATTTTGAAAAATTAATTTTTAACCTAAAATCGTCTCTATCTTGGTAAATACTGCGTTTTTGGCCAAAATAAGCCTAATTTGTAATCACTTTCATAAAATTTTGAAAAATTAATTTTTAACCTAAAATCGTCTCTATCTTGGTAAATACTGCGTTTTTGGCCAAAATAAGCTTAATTTGTAATCATTTTCATAAAATTTTGAAAAATTAATTTTTGACCTAAAATCGTCTCTATCTTGGTAAATACTGCGTTTTTGGCCAAAATAAGCTTAATTTGTAATCACTTTCATAAAATTTTGAAAAATTAATTTTTGACCTAAAATCGTCTCTATCTTGGTAAATACTGCGTTTTTGGCCAAAATAAGCTTAATTTGTAATCACTTTCATAAAATTTTGAAAAATTAATTTTTGACCTAAAATCGTCTCTATCTTGGTAAATACTGCGTTTTTGGCCAAAATAAGCTTAATTTGTAATCACTTTCATAAAATTTTGAAAAATTAATTTTTGACCTAAAATCGTCTCTATCTTGGTAAATACTGCGTTTTTGGCCAAAATAAGCTTAATTTGTAATCACTTTCATAAAATTTTGAAAAATTAATTTTTGACCTAAAATCGTCTCTATCTTGGTAAATACTGCATTTTTGGCCAAAATAAGCTTAATTTGTAATCACTTTCATAAAATTTTGAAAAATTAATTTTTGACCTAAAATCGTCTCTATCTTGGTAAATACTGCATTTTTGGCCAAAATAAGCTTAATTTGTAATCACTTTCATAAAATTTTGAAAAATTAATTTTTGACCTAAAATCGTCTCTATCTTGGTAAATACTGCGTTTTTGGCCAAAATAAGCTTAATTTGTAATCACTTTCATAAAATTTTGAAAAATTAATTTTGACCTAAAATCGTCTCCATCTTGGTAAATACTGCGTTTTTGGCCAAAATAAGCCTAATTTGTAATCATTTTCATAAAATTTTGAAAAATTAATTTTTAACCTAAAATCGTCTCTATCTTGGTAAATACTGCGTTTTTGGCCAAAATAAGCTCAATTTGTAATCACTTTCATAAAATTTTGAAAAATTAATTTTTGACCTAAAATCGTCTCTATCTTGGTAAATACTGCGTTTTTGGCCAAAATAAGCTTAATTTGTAATCACCTTCTTAAAATTTTGAAAAATTAATTTTTGACCTAAAATCGTCTCTATCTTGGTAAATACTGCGTTTTTGGCCAAAATAAGCTTAATTTGTAATCACTTTCATAAAATTTTGAAAAATTAATTTTTAACCTAAAATCGTCTCTATTTTGGTAAATACTGCGTTTTTGGCCAAAATAAGCTTAATTTGTATTCACCTTATTAAAATTTAGAAAAATTAATTTTTAAACTAAAATCGTCTCTATCTTGGTAAATACTGCGTTTTTGGCCAAAATAAGCTTAATTTGTAATCACCTTATTAAAATTTTGAAAAATTAATTTTTGACCTAAAATCGTCTCTTTCTTGGTAAAAACTGCATTTTTGGCCAAAATAAGTCTAATTTGTAATCACCTTCTTAAAATTTTGAAAAATTAATTTTTAACCTAAAATCGTCTCTATCTTGGTAAATACTGCGATTTTGGCCAAAATAAGCTTCATTAGTAATCACTTTCATAAAATTTTGAAAAATTAATTTTCAACCTAAAATCGTCTCTATCCTGGTAAATACTGCATTTTTGGCCAAAATAAGCTTAATTTGTAATCACCTTCTTAAAATTTTGAAAAATTTATTTTTAACCTAAAATCGTCTCTATCTTGGTAAATACTGCATTTTTGGCCAAAATAAGTCTAATTTGTAATCATTTTTATAAAATTTTGAAAAATTAATTTTTAACCTAAAATCGTCTCTATCTTGGTAAATATTGCATTTTTGGCCAAAATAAGCTTAATTTGTAATCACTTTCATAAAATTTTTAAAAATTAATTTTTAACCTAAAATCGTCTCTATCTTGGTAAATACTGCATTTTTGGCCGAAATAAGCCTAATTTGTAATCATTTGTATAAAATTTTGAAAATTTGATTTTTAACCTAAAATCGTCTCTATCTTGGTAAATACTGCGTTTTTGGCCAAAATAAGCTTAATTTGTAATCACTTTCATAAATTTTTGAAAAATTAATTTTTGACTTAAAATCGTCTCTATCTTGGTAAATACTGTGTTTTTGGCCAAAATAAGCTTAATTTGTAATCACCTTCTTAAAATTTTGAAAAATTAATATTCGATCAAAAATTGTCTCTATCTTGGTAAATACTGCGTTTTTGGTCAAAATAAGCTTAATTTGTAATCACCTTCTTAAAATTTTGAAAAATTAATTTTTGACCTAAAATCGTCTCTATCTTGGTAAATACTGCGATTTTGGCCAAAATAAGCTTAATTTGTAATCACTTTCATAAAATTTTGAAAAATTAATTTTCAACCTAAAATCGTCTCTATCTTGGTAAATACTGCGTTTTTGGTCAAAATAAGCTTAATTTGTAATCACCTTCTTAAAATTTTGAAAAATTAATTTTTGACCTAAAATCGTTTCTATCTTGGTAAATACTGCGTTTGTGGCCAAAATAAGCTTAATTTGTAATCACTTTCATAAATTTTTGAAAAATTAATTTTTGACTTAAAATCGTCTCTATCTTGGTAAATACTGCGATTTTGGCCAAAATAAGCTTAATTTGTAATCACTTTCATAAAATTTTGAAAAATTAATTTTCAACCTGAAATCGTCTCTATCTTGGTAAATACTGCGTTTTTGGTCAAAATAAGCTTAATTTTTAATCACCTTCTTGAAATTTTGAAAAATTAATTTCTGACCTAAAATCGTCTCTATCTTGGTAAATACTGCATTTTTGGCCAAAATAAGCCTAATTTGTAATCACTTTCATAAAATTTTGAAAAATTAATTTTCAACCTGAAATCGTCTCTATCTTGGTAAATACTGCATTTTTGGCCAAAATAATCTTAATTTGTAATCACTTTCATAAAATTTTGAAAAATTAATTTTCAACCTGAAATCGTCTCTATCTTGGTAAATACTGCGATTTTGGCCAAATTAAGCTTAATTTGTAATCACCTTCTTGAAACTTTGAAAAATTAATTTTTATCCTAAAATCATCTCTATCTTGGTAAATACTGCGTTTTTGGTCAAAATAAGCTTAATTTGTAATCACCTTCTTGAAATTTTAAAAAATTAATTTCTGACCTAAAATCGTCTCTATCTTGGTAAATACTGCGTTTTTGGCCAAAATAAGCTTAATTTGTAATCACCTTCTTAAAATTTGGAAAAATTAATTTTTGACCTAAAATCGTCTCTATCTTGGTAAATACTGCGTTTTTGGCCAAAATAAGCTTAATTTGTAATCACCTTCTTAAAATTTTGAAAAATTAATTTTTGGCCTAAAATCGTCTCTATCTTGGTAAATACTGCGTTTTTGGTCAAAATAAGCTTAATTTGTAATCACTTTTATGAAATTTTGAAAAATTAATTTTCAACCTAAAATCGTCTCTATCTTGGTAAATACTGCGTTTTTGGCCAAAATAAGCCTAATTTGTAATCACCTTCTTAAAATTTTGAAAAATTAATGTTGACCTAAAATCGTCTCTATCTTGGTAAATACTGCGTTTTTGGCCAAAATAAGTTTAATTTGTAATCACCTTCTTAAAATTTTGAAAAATTAATTTTTGACCTAAAATCGTCTCTATCTTGGTAAATACTGCGTTTTTGGCCAAAATAAGCTTAATTTGTAGTCACTTTACCATTTTTACCATATTTTGTCTGCCAGTAATATTGTGAGAAATGTAATAAAGAAATTGTCTTTTTATTTGAAATTAACAAAAAATTTAATATGGTGCTTTTACGTTCATTCACTTACTTTTCCAGTAAGTAAATGTAAAATAGAGTGTAAATGAAAACTCTCTATTGTCTTATAAAAACTGCAACGTGGTAGAAAAAACGTACAAAACTGATGATATTTGCCGCATTTGACCCTGCATCCCTAGAGTCATATATACACACAACACTCAGTACATCGGCAGCAACAAGAGTCTGCAGCAGCAGTAAAACATCAACAACAATGAAGTTAAGTAAATAAAAATTGCATGCAACAGAACAACAAAAATAAAAATAAATGAGAATGATTTATTCGCATATGCCGAATCTTCAATATCCTCCACCACAAATGCGTGTGAAGTCAGTAAGTTAGGTTTCGTACGTACACGATCAGACATTCACTTACAAACATATGCAATATATAAATAATTTATCGATTTCCGATTGATAGTTTTACGAACATTTTTAGCTGCAACGTATAGGTTGCCTTAGATATCGGTCTATATCTTTCAACATATTCAGCAGTTTTAAATAGGAAACTTCTAGGACTACAGCAAATACTCTGATTGACAGACGGATATAGTTAAATCGACTCAGAATTTTTGATATATATACATTATCGGATCTGAGATTATTTCTTCTTAGCGTTACACATGGAATGACTTTACGCTCATAGCATCTTGTGGTGGTAGAGGGTATAAAAAACTCTCACTTACTTTTAATAACAATTTGTGCAGCATATAAGTGTTTTTATGTGAATGTAGTAATACAATAACAACAATAAAATCGCACAATACAAATATAATACTCACACATATACACATTAAAAGTAATAACAAAAACCATTAACATACAGAGATAGCGACAGGTGAGCAGACAAGCATGAAAATTATATATGCCAGCTGTTTCACACAGACACACTCTCATTTCTCTTATTATAAACAAACAACCAAACACATACATACATATTTACCGTTACATACTTGTGTTTGAAAATGCACAAGTATTTTGTTTGTAAAAAGATATTTATCGAAATTTATATAAAATTATTTCATTCCTCTCTATCCCTTCTCTTTCTCTTCCTCCTCTCATCATAACTTAATACACGTGCGTATGTGTGTATTTTAGTGTTTTTTATCAACTTGTATGATTTTGTATGAAATTTGACCAAAATTTGTGTTATTGATGCCTTTTTTTTCTCGTTGTTGTGGCTGTTTGATTCACACTTTACAGTTGTAACTGCAACTGTTGTTTTGTTTTCAACGTAAATTGTTGTTTGATGTAATTTCTCCTGTTGCGATGAAGTCTTTTGTTATTTATCTGTATTATAACTTTTTTTGAATTCTATGTAAAACGAGATATTTTAAATGGTTTGAAGCTTATTTGGTGATTGTTTGATTTTACGCTAATATTAACAATATGACAAACGCTCAATGTACATACATACATACATACATACATACATACATACATACATACATACATACATACATACATACATACACACACATGTGTAATAAAAATTTACACATTTTACGCAGCATAAAAATCAAGTAATTTGAAATACAATAAACAAGACCTTTAAATTTTATTATTTTTATTTTAAAAATAAATTCACTATTTTTTTAGAAACAGAAAATTAAAGGAACATTTTTGATAAAAACAAAATTTTTAAAAATCATTGTAAAGAAAATTCCTTAAAAATTTTCACTATAAAGAAAGTTAAAATTAATTGAACTTATTTCGATTTGATATTCAATTTTCCAAAAATATTCTTTTAATGAAAATTCTTCATAAATTTTCTCTTTATAGAAACTTTTTATAGTGAATTTTTGATAAATTTACTTTCTAGACAAAATTTTTTGATAAATATTCCTTCGATAGAATAATAATTTTCAGTAAATTTTCATTGCATTCAAAAATTTTAGTAAATTTATTTTCATAGAAAATTGTCAATAAAGTTTTTTTATTAAAAAAATAAATTTATTATTTTTTATTATCATTTTTTTAATTAAATATGTCCGTAATTTTTTTAAAAGAATAATTTCCATAATTAAAAAAAATGTCCATACAATTTTTTTGAAGAAAAATTCCCATAAAACTTTTTTAAATAGAGAATTTCCAGTATTTTTTTTTCTATAGAAAATTTTCGATAAATTTTCTTTAAAGAAAAATGTCCATTAATTTTTTTTATAGAAAAAATCCCACAAAACTTATTTCTATAAAAAATTTTCAATAAATTTTCTTTCTGTTAATGTCGAATTTCATTTTGTTGTCTCGATGCCACATTCAAACCTCATATTAAGAAAAGATTTTCACCATACCTAATTTCGATAATAACGTTCGAATAACGACAAAAATTGTAGCTGTTGATTTGGTCAAAATGTCCATTATGCTGTTTCTGTCCTAAACAAGAAAATATGATTTCTTGTTCTACTATCTTAACACATTCTATAGAAAATTTTCAATAAATTGTCTTCTAATAAAAAATTTATCAATAAATTTTCTTCTTGGAGAAAATTTTCCTTTTAGAGAAAGTAGTCAATAAATCTTCTTCCTAGAGAAAATTTTTAATAAATTTTCTTCTTAGAAAAAACTTTTATTAAATAATCTTTTCACAGAAATTTTCAATAAATTTTCTTCTTAGGGAAATTATTTATCAAATTTTCTTGTTAAGAGAAAAATGTTCAATAAAGAGAAGTTCTATAAATAAATTTTCTTTTAGAGAAAACTCTATAAATAAATTTTCTTCTCAGAGAACATTTTCAATAAATTTTCTATTTGGAGAAAGTTTTTATTAAATTTAGTTTTAGATTAAATTTTCAATAAATATTCTTCTTAGAGAAAATTTTCAATTAATTCTCTCTTAATAAAAAGTTATCATTAAATTTTAATTATAGAATATATTAGATAAATTTTCTTAAATGAAATATTTTTAATTAATTTTCATTATAAGGAAAATTTTTTATAAATTTTCTTTCTATGCAAAATTTGTGAAACATTTTCTTTTCAGAGAAAATTTGCGATAAATTTTATTTTCCGAGAAAATTTGCGATAAATTTTCTTTTTATACAAAATTTATTATAAATTTTCTTTTTATAGAAAATTTGGAAAAAATTTCCTTTTCAGAGAAAATTTGCGATAAATTTTCTTTTTATACAAAATTTGTGATAAATTTTCTTTTTATAGAAAATTTGGAAAAAATTTCCTTTTCAGAGAAAATTTGTGATAAATTTTCTTTTCAGAAAATTTTTGATAAATTTTCTTTTTATAGAAAATTTATGATAAATTGTTTTTCTGTAGTAAGTTTGTGATGAGTTTTCTTAAAAAAAAAAATATGATAATTTTTTTCCTAAGAAAATTTTCAATAAATTTGTATTTAATAAAACTTCATAAATTATGTCTCTTTCTCTTCTTAAACAATGCAGTTGAAAAATCCTTTAATGTAAAATTTTATTTATTATTGTCATAAAGACAATAAACTAAACATTTAACTAAAATATTTGAAAATTTAAGAAACTCATTCTCCTTTTTCTCACACATACATATGCTTTTTATCTATGTATATCGAGGATGATTTTAGAAATTTTGTTGCTAAGAGGATATAGTGCTGGAAGGAAGAGGACGAAATTGGTTATGAAATCAATTTCATATTTTCATTCTTTTTGCCATCAAATGGAAATAGAACAAGTGACAGAATTAAAGTCGAAAAAGGGGTTAAAGACGTAAATTTAAAATTTTATATTCGAACATAAAAGTCTGAATTGTCGTATTACAAATTTTTATATTTCTGTAGCAAATAAAATGTTATTTCATGATGAAATAAAAGAAATCGTTGTTATTTAAAGACAATGCGACCTTTAAAAATACAAATTTACTTTAAAAATACAAATTTATTTAAAAAGTGGGGAAAGTGGAAGGGAAGAGAAAATTGTATTGGTAGCTATTTTTGGTGAAATTTGTCATTTTTAAACTCAAGGAAATTTTGGAATTTAGATGTAAAAATTCTTTAGAAAGAAAATTTCATGAAAATTTTCTATAAAAAGAAAATTTAACAAAAATTTTCTACAAAAAGAAAATTTAATAAAAATTTTCTGCAAAGAGGAAATTTGACATAAAAAGTCTATAAAAAAATCTGAAAAAATTTCTATAGAAAAGAAAATTGCTGAAAAATTTGGTATAGAAAGAAAATTGGTGAAAAATGTTCTATAGAAAGAAAATTGCTGAAAAATGTTCTATAGAAAGAAAATTGCTGAAAAATTTTCTATAGAAAAGAAAATTGCTGAAAAATTTTGTATAGAAAGAAAATTGGTGAAAAATGTTCTATAGAAAGAAAATTGCTGAAAAATGTTCTATAGAAAGAAAATTTCTGAAAAATTTTCTATAGAAAGAAAATTTCTGAAAAATTTTCTATAGAAAGAAAATTACTGAAAAATTTTCTATAGAAAGAAAATTACTGAAAAATTTTCTATAGAAAGAAAATTACTGAAAAATTTTCTATAGAAAGAAAATTACTGAAAAATTTTCTATAGAAAGAAAATTGCTGAAAATTTTTCTATAGAAAGAAAATTGCTGAAAATTTTTCTATAGAATGAAAACTGGTGAAAAATGTTCTATAGAAAGAAAATATCTAAAAAATGTTCTATACAAGAAAATTTCTTAAAAAATTTTCGATATTAAGAAAATTTCAGAAAATTTTTCTATAGAAATAAAATTTCTGAAAAAATTTTCTTAAATTTAAGAAAAACGAAAATTTTCTTTCTGTTTTTCATAAATGTTCATTGGAAAAAAATATCAAAAATTTTATTTGGGAAGAAACATTATCCAACATTTTCTATAGAAAGAAAATTATTTTACGATTTCATTTTTCGAGCGTATAAATGTGTGAACTTTGTAATTTCATTTTTTTTTTTTTTTAAATTTTGGTAGACAGAACGACAAACTCATTCAGACATAATAGACAAGGATTTTGTATGTGTGTGAGTATTTATTTGTCACACTTTCACATGTACAAGAAGTTTGTACACATGTAATTGTGTTTGTATGAGAGTTTGTCAATTTATAGCAATAGAATAACTTCGATTGTTATTGCGTGACAATTTACAAAAGCTAATATGACGGCGATTGTTATAACAGAACGCGTACATCCGTTTCCGTTTAAAAATTCAAACTTTAACTACAACACGCATACATTCATATCAACAATAATAATATCTACTCTAAGCAATCAATAGACAAGAAAACAGTTTCAATATATATTTTTTAATATTATACATATTTCTATGACTTGTAGATATGTATGTGTATAAGAGTATGTGTGTGTTTGTGTGCTTATGTAGCTTTGTCTGTATTTCGTTATTATAAATATTTTGTTTGCTTTCTCTCATGTTCTCATGTTATATTGATAGAATTAAATGAAAACTTATTGAAAAATACTAAAAATTCCTTTTAAACAAAAAAATTTGATACAAAAACTTTTCTATAACAAACAAACTGTTAAATAAAGTGTATGTTTACATATGCATGTATGCATATATATGAACACACACACACACACAGACACATATGCTGTAGTATTAGAAAAAAAATGTATGTTTTTCATTATTTTCTATTATTTACATAAACGCATTAATACAGAAAAAAATGTTCTTTCACACATACTTTGATATATATTTTATATTGTATGTGTAAATGTATGTATGCATTTTATAAGTGTGTGCGAAAGTATTAAAAATGTAAAATATTTATATTTAAAATATAGAAATGCAGTTGAAAAGTTAAGAATTGAATAGATTTTTCTTTTATTAAAAATTGCAAAAATGTAAATTGTAAAACGTTAAATGTCAACTGTTGGAAAATATTTGAAAAATGTTGCAATTTTTATAAAAGAAAAGAAAAAAACGAAAAAGAAAACATTAATAAGTTAAAATAGTTTTACAACAGTAAATAAGAAGGTAATGGAATTTTAATTAATTTTATATAAAAACTGGAGTAACTAAGTGTTAGACCATCGTAAATGAAGCTGGTATTATTTTCAAAGAGGTATACGATACTTGACTTCAGTCTGCCTTTGATACTTTGACGCTATTATAATCATATGATTCATAAAACTTTTACTCGTCACATATAGA
>PYHX02000494.1:82123449-82156160 GCA_004302925.2 Cochliomyia hominivorax | reverse complement strand
ATATAAAAACATAAGCACAAGACTTACCAAAAAGTCCAAGTTATTATTCATATTGTGAAACAAACCACCCACCATGGCGGCCAAATGGATTACATGTGTGGGCTGGACCTTAGCGAATAATGCTTTGGTGGCTTCTAAATTTCTATAAAAATGAAAATATTAAATTTGTCAAGTTTTTTATTGTTCCTTCAGAAAAGAAACTCACGTCAAGTCGGCATCTTTTGAGCCGGCAAAAAACCATTCTTCATTTGTGGGTTTCTCTTCCTTGATAACAGCTTCCAGGGCTTTTCCGACTAAGCCGGTACCACCAGTTACCAATATTTTATGCATTTTGAAAGAAATTTGATATAATTTCGCTAAGTTGTCTAATTTAAATTGTCCAAACCAATAAAACAATACAACTAAAATCAAAGACGGTAAATATATCTAAAGGCGTTGTAATAATATCTCTTGAGCGGCGAAATATATATTTCAATTCTTATGAGGAAAGAATAAATTTAATAAAGTTTATAATTATTTTATAACGAAATAAAATATGTAATTAAAAAATAAAAAACTGTTAAGAAATAAAGATAAACATTAAGAACTTCTTCGCTTATTATTAGCGTTATATATTTTTAACGCCTTCTACCGGCTTTTAGCCGACACAGTTTGTTTTGAAAGCAACAAGTTGCTGTTCAGTCAGAAATGGAAAACTTGTTTTCTCCGCTCGTGGTATTATTCTCCCTAAATTTAATGTGTTATTGTTATTTGTTGCTTTATTATATTTATTTGTTGTATGCTGAATGTATGGCATTAGTATATTTAATTATATTTCAAATGTAAACAAAATTATAACATAAACAATTTTCTTTCTCTAAGTAACTCAGCTGTCTAATTTTGCTACAGTATTGCCATATCGGAATTTTTACAATGAAAATAAGTAAAGTATTGCCATAAGAGAATTTTAAAGTTTTTGATGGTGAATTCCTATCAACCTTATGAAATTGGTGAATAAATACGAATTCTAATTTAAAATCGATTTTAAATTCAGAGATAATTTAAATTAAATCTATTGGAATTATTTTAATACAATTTGGAAATAAAACCAGTGTTAGGACAACAAGGGTGGTTATTCAGACAGGTCAGAACCGATTACTAATATCAATGACTCAAAGATATTTCTTACTTTCTTTTACGAAAACATTTTTATACAATTTCGAATAATGAGGTGAATATAGCTAAATATTATACATATTATTTCAATTTATCGATTAATACTTGAAATTTTTACGAAAGTACATCACTTGAATTTAAAGGTTGTCTCAGATATCGAGCTATATATTTAAATGTAGTTAACTGATTTTGATAATTTCAACCAGGACGAAATTTCAGACCATATAGCATTGGGATCTGGTAATTACTGTGTATGTAAGTATGCCAACTACAGACAGACAGACGGACATTACTTAATAGACTTTGATTTGATGCAACAATATATACATTTGAGGTATAAAATTAATGCTTCTTAGTGTTTCACATGGATTAACAAAGTTATTTTACCCTCTTCAATTAATCCAAGTCCACTCGAAGGTTTCAAAAGTTATAGAATTGTAAAAAATCGTTTGAAGCCACTACATGACGTTAAAGTTATGATCTGTATTTGCAGATATCAGAAGGGTGTTTTGTACTATGAATTGTTATCAAGTCAGACAATCATAATGTACCTGAACCAAATACAGAATATTTGATTATATCCTTGGAAAACAGGATATAATCCACATCTTGTGCATTCTGTTTACCTCTTCTTACCATCGTTGCATAATGATTGTGACTTGATTTAATTGATTCATTCTTTAATTAAAAATCGCAGAAATTTTACTCAGAAAAACCATTTAGTTTCATGTTCGGTCAAAACCTACTTGAAAAAGCAATGAATGGGAAATGTTTGTTATCCAACCTTAAAGAACAAATCTTATCCTTCTTGTCTACCACTTTATTTATTCGATCCACAACGTCCTTGCAGAAATGTGTTTTACTTTGGAACAGGTTATCAAAAATTTTATTAATACATATTTTGTTTCAAAACTGGAGCTCAACACTTTTCTGACCAGAAAGATGGAAAAAAAGTAGTGTCTAACGATGTTATATATGATATATAATGGCATTATTAACTTTTATACCCAATAGTAACAAAATTATTTACTACACGTTTTTTTAATTTTTTTATATAGTGCCGACATTATAAAGTTGGTGGTACCCCTCCGCATGGTCCTATCCGTCCCACATTTTGATCAAGTCCTTGGGAAAGTAATTGGAACCAACTTGTATACTCCCGCTATTACAGTTCATCAGATATTCGATAATTAATATTTGCTTTGTATAGCGGAAAGGTACTCCGCTTGAATCCATATTTTGATCAGCAAAACAAATTCTTGAGAAAGTGATTGGGGTCGAATTTGAGAATTACTGCTGTTATAGTTCTTTAGATATTCGATAATCAAAATTTTCTTTGTATAAGAACACCTCTCCCTGATTCTATCCGCCCCACATTTTGACTTAAAAAAATCTCGATAAAGTAGTTCTTTAGATATTCAATGATCAATAGAATCTCCTCCCGATTTTATCCACCCTTCATTCTGTCCATGAAACAATTACTTGAAAATTTATTGTACCAAATTTGAGAACTCTCGCTGTTATAGTTTTTTAGATATTCGATAATCAATATTTGTTTTGTATGGGAGGTACATCTCCCCCTGGTCCTAACTACTATGTTACTTTCGGGTATATGAGAATCATTCTGTGAAAATTTCAGCTAAATCGGTCCCGTAGTTTAGCTGTCTATATGTCCCAAACAAACAAATAAATTTTACTTTAAATAAATCAAAATATTGTCTCCTTACAGTCTGTCAATAAAAAATAAGGTTAAACGATAATTTTTTTTAAGATTTTGTTTTATTTACGTTAATTTTATTTAAATCGAATATGAGTTACTGCACTGACTTTAATGTGAGGAAAATGAAAAATATATTTCATTTACATAATATTAGGGTGGTTACAATTCAAAGGATTTTGGAAGAACATAAAAAAATTTCTTCAAAATTTTCAAAGATTCTTTTGCTGTCTAGTTTTTTTTTTTAAATTTTTAAAATCTTTACCAACAATTTCACCTTAATATATCCGCGAATTTTTTTTTACAAGATAAATTCCTAAAAAACTTTTTACAACTGCATAAAATTGTTTATGTGTGAGTGAGTGTGTATGTTTGAATGTAAATATATTTTAGAGTTTAAATGTATTTGAACGTGATGTTATCCTTAACATTAATGTTTGTCTAATGTTATTACACCCTCCACCATTGCAAGTGGTGAAGAGGGTGTACTTACTTTGTCATTCCAAGTGTAACGAAGATGTAAGGAATCTTCTCAAACCCTATAATCAATATATGTAAAATAGAAAGTGTGTATGGAAAGATATGTATGAATGTATGTATGTATGTATGTATGTATGTATGTATGTATGTATGTATGTATGTATGTATGTATGTATGTATGTATGTATGTATCTATGTATGTATGTATGTAACGTATAAACTTTCAAACGGCTGGGCCAAATTTGAAGAAATTTTCACAGAATGATCCCTAAAAACCAGAAAGTAATATGGGCTATAAAAAATTCCGATAGGACCAGGGGAAGAAGTACCCCCCATACAATTAAAATATTGATTATCGAATATCTAAAGAACTGTAACAGCGAGAGTTCTCCAATTTGGTACCAAAAATTTTCTCAAGGAACTATTTAACTGGATAAAACATAGGACAGATAAGACCAGGGGGAGGGGTGTCGCCCATACAAAGCAACATATATGTTGTTGCATCAAATTAAATTTTAAGTCGATTTAGCTATGTTCGTCTTTTGTCTGTCTCCCTAACTGTTTGACTGTTTGTCTCTCTATCTGTCTGTCTATAGATCTGCCTGTTTGTCTATCTGTCCGTCTGTTAGCACTCTCACATGAAGAATAATTGACGAAGCTCAATGAAAATCGGCCTGAATATTTATTATAGTCCTGAAAAGTATCCCTTTTAAAATAATCAGAATCGGTTGAGCATATTAAAAGTTATAGACCGATATCTGAGGTATCCTCTTAGTTATCAATTATAAATCGACAAATTAGAATGAAACTTTGCCACATTAGTATTAAGCAATATGTACTTTTTTATCGCTACAAAAAATTCTCAAAATCGGTTCAGTGAAAAAGTAAAGAGTTATAGCCAAAAAAAATAAACTCTTTTAACGCTCCTGTATTATATTTTGAGAAGAACTCTTTTATACTGTTTACATCTGTGAGTATAAGTTTGAATGTGAATGAATGAGACATAACGTATATACTTCACACGCAGATTCGGCATAGCCGGATATAACATTCCTATTTATTCGTTTTATAATTTTCCTTAGACTTCGATTGTATGTGTGTATCTGTGCATACGTTCTATACATTCACATGTACACAACTATTTGTTGTCATTTTATGTTTGTTTCATTTGTCAATGTGTGTGAGTGTCTATGTATCCTTACACTTCATATCCTTTTCATGCAGTGGAAATTTTCGCATACCTTTCGTGTATTTGAACGATTGTCAAGAGTTGTTCGCATTTATTTATTTATTTTTGGTTTCTATTTATTTTATTCTACTTTTTGTTTCTCTATAAACATGGGAAACTCAACAGGTTCAGGCTCAGTGTGTTGAAAGTGCTAAATGTGAACGGTTGAAAATTGAAAATTAAAAAAAAATAAATAAATTTTACAATTTTTTTTCAAAATATTTTGTTTAACTTTAACTCTCAAGTTCAAGTTAAAAAAAAAAAGATATAAAAATCACAAAAAAATATGAACATTCAATGAATAACAATGAATGTATGAATGAGTGCATGAATGATTGAATCAAATGAAGATAAAATAAAATAAAAAACAACAAAAAATCGTTGATTTGTAATCAAAAATTTAACGAAAAAAATTCATTATCATCAACCATTAATCTTTCGGAAAATTAAAAAAAAATTATCCAAATAAGTGATAAAATTTCACATAAAATTTAAGGGAACAAAAATAAAACTCAACTTTAGATTTGAAATCAAAAAAAAAAAAAAATCATAAAAATTTACTAATTGAAAATAAATAAAAAATGTAAATGTTTTGTTAAATTAATTGCGGAGTGTTAAAATTTTAAAAATAAATACAAAAAAAATTTAATTAAAATAAAATAAGTGGAAAAAAATTCCATAACTGTTTTTGGGAATTAAATATTGAAAATTATTGAAATTCAAATAATGAAATAAAAGTATGTGAAAAAAAAATATTTGAATTAAATATTAATAAATTTTGAAATAAAAAGTCTTTAAATTAAAAAAATATACAAAAAAATATTAAAAATTAAAGAACGACCCTCGTATAATATAATTTTCTGGTATTTTCTTAAGTGTAGCGTAGATTATTGTGGCACTAACATTTTTATGAAATTTATGCGTTTTAAATTATGGACCGACCCTCGTATAATTTTGCATATCGATTTTTGCTAATATATATTTTACTTAATATTACAATACCATCGTTTATGTGAGATTTATACCCTTCAAACTGATATTTGGAAGGGGGCCTGTATAAGACCTATGAGTAGGAAAAAACCGATCCTCGCATTTTTTCGCACATCGTTTCAGAACATCACAGGACTTATTTCTGTCAAATTTCATTAAAACCACTTTATATTTAGGACTTTTGTGAGGTTTAAACCTCATACTGGAAGGATAATTGTATGGGAGATACCCGAAATATTGGACCAAATATGGTCACTTTCAATAGACTTCGTTCGTGGATCAAATTAATAATATGTACCAAATTTCACCGAGATATTGAAAAATTTGTGATCTGTAGAGTGTTTACAACGCAGAACAGACAGACAGACGGACGGACGGGTGTAGGGTGTAAATATTTAAAACAAGTAAGAATGTAATAACCGACCAATATCGTCTATATAATACCCAATATTAAAGAAGAGATATAAAAAATAATTAACTGGCCCTCGTTAATTTGTAACTATAACTTGTGGTTGCATAAATCATTCTTAATTCACATTAATCTGACATTTACGAAAATTGAAATTGATTTTCGAAAGTGGAAGGTATAAAAATTTAATGCTATAGAAATTTATTGAACTATAAAGGTTGAAATTGGATCACTCTTTTTTATGAGAAATAACTAAAATTGCTTTGCTTACAAATAACCAGACGGACAAACAAATAAAAATGTTGTAGTCGATCGTGCCCGATAATGTAATACCCTACACCATATTGTTTGTTGTTAATAACTGTTATGAAAAAAGTTTGCATGACCCTCGTATAATTTGTTTTTCTTATTTAGACTTTTGTGCAGATTATTTTTGCGTGTTTAATGGAATTTATTCTTTTGCTTTATACGAGACAAAAAATTAAGGACCGACCCTCGTATAATTTCACATAGTCAATTTAAAATATATTTAAGCCAAACCTTCAAACCTCACGTATATGTGCGTTCTGAGTTTCCAAGTGATATTTGGAAGGATGATTACATGAGACCTTTGAGAAATCATGGACCGATCCTTGAATAATTTCTTAAAGAAAGATTGTTGAACGTATTATTTTAAAATTTTCTAAATTTTTAAAAAGTTGATTATTAAAATTGTGAAAATTTATGCAAAATTTACGAAAATAATCTATATTTTATATAAAAATAAAATAAATAGTTCTCAAAATAAAAATACCGAAATATTCCTCCAAAAACAAAAAACGGTTCGAAATATTTTTTGAATTCGGAATGAATCGTATATTTCCCAAAATAAAAATTTTTCTTTAAATCTCTTTTAATTTTCTGTTTAATTCACATAAAAATGTATTTTTTCTTAAAATTTATCTCAAAATTATATTAAAAATTAAAAAATAAAAAACCCATCAAATTAATAAAATAATAATAATTTTTTCTTAATGAGACGATTTTTGTACCCTACACCACTTTTTGCGTTTGTGCATTAGTTTGTAACGCACAAAAAAATATTGCTATCACCACAGAATCATCTTCTAAATCGATTTAACGTCCGTCCGTCCATCTGGCTGGTTTATCATGTAAACCATGTGAACTAAATACAGATCGCAATTTTTGAGATACCTCTATGAAACTTGGCATGTTTCGTTATTTTGCCCAAGAACGATGCCTATTGAAATTGATGATGATGGATCCATTATTTCAACTCTCCCCCATACAAATATTCTTCCCGAAATGGAGGTGTAAAGACATAAAAGTTCTGAATATAAAGCGATTTTAACGAAATTCTTAAATCTTGGTGCAAATTAAACGAAGACCGGTCCATTATATCTCATAGGTTTCATATAGATCTCCTTAAAAATAACACTTTGAAGGGCTTAAATCTCATATATACGCAAATATTATGATAAGAATTGTACAAATTAAGTTAAATATAAATAAAAATCGATGTCATTTTACGAGGGTCAGTACATAATTTCAAGTAGATCCCGTATTACCCTCCTATATGAATTCTTTTTAAAGCGCACAAATCCTACAGAAATATAAGTACCACAATATACTGCACGCTTAAGCACAAATAAAAAAAATATATTTATACGAGGGTCGATCATTAATTTTTTATAGCTACAATAAATAACTAACAATGTCATCTCAGATCCCTTAATGTATTTTTTATTCTTACATCAAATCAAAATCTGAATCGATTTAGTTATATCCGTCTGTCATTTAATGGGACCCTCACATCCACAATAATTGACAGAGCTCAATGAAATTTGGCCTGAGTATTGTTCAAAATCGGTTCAGTAGAAAAAAGTTTAATAGACCAAAATATAACCGATCTTATGACTCCTTATGCGTTCCTAAATTATATTTAAGAAAAACTTCTATGTATTGCATAAGTTTGTGAGTGTTTGTGTATATAACGTATCTATTTCACACACATTTGTGTTGGAAGGTATTGAAAACCAAAAAAAAGTTATTTTATTATTATTTTTAAATATCGAATCTGCTTCTTGAATCAAAAAATATTTTCAAAATTTTTGCAAAAATTTAAAAAAATTTCAAAAATTTTTTTCAAGTTAAAAATTTTTCTAAAAAAAATTTATCAACAGCAAAAATTAAAAGAAAAAGAAAAAAAGTTATTGAAAACTAAAACCAAAAAACAGTAAATTATGGAAAATTTCCAAAAAGTTTAAAAAAAATATTTCTTTAATCAAAAAATATTTTCAAATTTTTTCTAAAATAAAAAAAAAAAAAAAATCAAAATTTTTTAAATTAAAAATTTAAAAAAAAATCAAAATTTTACTAAAAAGATAAAAAAAAATTGAAAAATAAAACAGTAAATTATCGAAAAATTCTAAAAATTTAAAAACCGTTGAAAAAATTTCTTGAACCAAAAAATATTTTCATATTCAAAAATTTATCCAATTTTTTCTCAAAATTTAAAATTTTTTTATAAAAATATTTTTTCTAAAAAATCGTCTTAAATCTCATATTTTTTATTTCTACAAATTTTCTTTTAAAAAATTTATCAATTTATATAATAAAAAATAATTTTTATAAATAAAAAATAAAAATTCTGAAAAATTATAAATTTTTTTCTTTCAGGAAAATTTTTTGAAATTATTTTTATTTTATTTATCATTAAATGTAAAAAAAATATAAACTTTCTCCAAATTTTAAAAATTTCCTAAAGCCAATCGAAAACACTTTTCAAAGAAATTCAATATTAATTTTAGAAAAAAATAATTTAAATATCGATTTTTTTTTTAATTTTTTCTTTTCTACAAAATTAAAATTATGACTTTATTTTCTATTAGAAAAAAATTAGCGATTTTTTAAATAAGAAAAATTAAAAACTTTTTTATTTTTTTTTTATTATTTTTTTTTTTTTTTTAATTTTAAAATTTTTTGAAGATTTTTTCCAAATCAAAATAAATTTTGTTAACTCCAAAAATATTGACAAAATTTATATAAATCAAAAATATTGAGACAAAAATTTTAAAATGTCAAAAAAATTCAAAATTTTTTACATTTTAAATATACACTGAAAAAAATTTATGTAAAATTAGTTAAAATATAAATTATTTACAAGTGGTGAAGAGGGTATATTAACTTTGTCATTCCATGTGTAACGCCAAGGAGGAATCATCTCAGACACCATAATGTATATATATTCTTGCATCAAATTAAAATCTGATTCGATACAGTTATGTCCCTTTATCTGTCTGTTGTTGGCACGCTCACATCCACAATAATTGACAGAGATCAGTGAAATTTGGCCTGAGTATTTCTTATAGTCCAAAGAAAAGAAAAAAGAGCAAAATCGATTCAGTATTATAAAATATATAGAATGATATCTGAGGCACCCTATAACGGTAATGCTTATCTCTAGTGGAGGGTATTGAAGATTCGGCATAGCTCAATATAACATTCTTATTTGTTTCAGTTATGATTTTGCTTCATAGATGAAAAATGTTAATTTAACATTGTTTCACAGTAAATACAGTTTCTTAAAAAAACTCTGCAAATTTTACTACTTAAAACTTTTCATAAAAATGATTTTAAAAATTTATCGTTTTATATAAATTTATATATTAATATCGAAAGATTCTTATATGTACGTTATTATTTCACCATAAACAGCAAACTGTTCAACTATGTTCAATGTTGATTTTACTTCATGTTTTTTTTCGAATTTATTTTCATAAAATTAAAGTTCTCTCCTTCATACAACATCTACATTAAATCCATTTTTCAAAATTAAATTTCTAATGCAAAAATTTTATTAGAAATAAAAAACAAACAAACAAAAGACAGAAAAATATTTCTGTTTTTTTTTGTTTTTGTTTTTATTATTATTTTTTATAAATAAAATAAAAAAATAAAAATGTGTCCAACAAAAACTTAAATAATGACAATAAAAGATTTCTTTACCCTTAAAATTTATTTTCTAACACATTTTTTATTGCAGTTAAATGTGACAAGTGTCATAAAATATGATCATCATCATCATTACAATCATCATCATCATCACAATTATCATCATTAAAATGAAGAAGAAAGAAACCAAGAAAATGTTGTAAATTATTCAAATTAAAAATAAATATTTTTATTTCGTAAATAATACATTAGTTTAATTAAATTATTAATTCATTTTTAACACACAAACACAGCCACACTCACACACACACACAGATACAACCACACACAAACAGATGACAGTTGTTTATGAAAAAAAAAAAACAATTAAATGATAATTTTTATGAAATATTTTTCATGGATCTTTTTTAAATGTGTAAAGAAAAGAATTTAGATTTCAACAATAAACTTTCGATAAATTCCACATTAAGTTTTCGATAAATCTCCAATTTAGAGAAAATTTTCGATAAATCTCCAATTTAGAGAAAATTTTCGATAAATCTCCAATTTAGAGAAAATTTTCGATAAATCTCCCATTTAGAGAAAATTTTCGATAAATTTCCAATTTAGAAACAATTTTCGATAAATCTCCAATTTAGAGAAAATTTTCGATAAATCAACTATTTAGAGAAAATTTTCGATAAATCTCCAATTTAGAGAAAATTTTCGATAAATCTCCAATTTAGAGAAAATTTTCGATAAATCTCCAATTTAGAGAAAATTTTCGATAAATCTCCAATTTAGAGAAAATTTTCGATAAATCTTTAATTTAGAGAAAATTTTCGATAAATCTCCAATTTAGAGAACATTTTGCGATAAATCTCCCATTTAGGGAAAATTTTCGATAAATCTCCTATTTAGAGAAAATTTTCGATAAATCTCCCATTTAGAGAAAATTTTCGATAAATCTCCTATTTAGAGAAAATTTTCGATAAATCTCTTATTTAGAGAAAATTTTCGATAAATCTCCCATTTAGAGAAAATTTTCGAAAAATCTCCAATTTAGAGAAAATTTTCGAGAAATCTCCAATTTAGAGAAAATTTTTGAGAAATCTCCAATTTAGAGAAAATTTTCGAGAAATCTCCAATTTAGAGAAAATTTTCGAGAAATCTCCAATTTAGAGAAAATTTTCGAGAAATCTCCAATTTAGAGAAAATTTTCGATAAATCTCCAATTTAGAGAAAATTTTCGATAAATCTCCAATTTAGAGAACATTTTGCGATAAATCTCCCTTTTAGGGAAAATTTTCGATAAATCTCCCTTTTAGGGAAAATTTTCGATAAATCTCCTATTTAGAGAAAATTTTCGAGAAATCTCCAATTTAGAGAAAATTTTCGAGAAATCTCCAATTTAGAGAAAATTTTCGAGAAATCTCCAATTTAGAGAAATTTTTCGAAAAATCTCCAATTTAGAGAAAATTTTCGAGAAATCTCCAATTTAGAAAAAATTTTCGATAAATCAACTATTTAGAGAAAATTTTCGAGAAATCAACTATTTAGAGAAAATTTTCGATAAATCAACTATTTAGAGAAAATTTTGGATAAATCTCCTATTTAGAGAAACTTTTGCGATAAATCTTCTATTTAGAGAAAATTTTGCGATAAATCTCCTATTTAGAGAAAATTTTCGATAAATTTCCCATTTAGAGAAAATTTTCGATAAATCTCCTAATTAGAGACAATTTTTGATAAATCTCCAATTTATAGAACATTTTGCGATAAATCTCCTATTTAGAGAAAATTTTGCGATAAATCTCCTATTTAGAGAAACTTTTGCGATAAATCTTCTATTTAGAGAAAATTTTGCGATAAATCTCCTATTTAGAGAAAATTTTCGATAAATTTCCCATTTAGAGAAAATTTTCGATAAGTCTCCTAATTAGAGACAATTTTTGATAAATCTCCAATTTAGAGAACATTTTGCGATAAATCTCCCATTTAGAGAAAATTTTCGAGAAATCTCCAATTTAGAGAAAATTTTCGAGAAATCTCCAATTTAGAGAAAATTTTCGAGAAATCTCCAATTTAGAAAAAATTTTCGATAAATCAACTATTTAGAGAAAATTTTCGAGAAATCAACTATTTAGAGAAAATTTTCGATAAATCAACTATTTAGAGAAAATTTTCGAGAAATCAACTATTTAGAGAAAATTTTCGATAAATCAACTATTTAGAGAAAATTTTCGATAAATCAACTATTTAGAGAAAATTTTCGATAAATCTCCCATTTAGAGAAAATTTTCAATAAATCTCCCATTTAGAGAAAATTTTCAATAAAACTCCTCTTTAGAGAAAATTTTTGATAAATCTCTAATTTAGACGAAATTTTCGATAAATCTCTAATCTAGAGAAAATTATCGATAAATCTCCAATTTAGAAAATAATTTTCGATAAATCTCCAATTTAGAGAAAATTTTCGATAAATCTCCTCTTTAGAGAAAACTTTCCATAAATCTCCTATTTAGAGAAAATTTTTGATAAATCTCCTATTTAGAGAAAATTTTCGATAAATCTCCTATTTAGAAAAAATTTTCGATAAATCTCCAATTTAGGGAAAATTTTCGATAAATCTCCACTTTAGGGAAAATTTCCGATAAATCTCCAATTTAGAGAAAATTTTCGATAAATCTCCCATTTAGAGAGAATTTTCGATAAATCTCCTATTTAGAGAAATTGTTCGATAAATCTCCTATTTAGAGAAAATTTTCGATAAATCTCTTATGTAGGGAAATATGCGATAAATCTTTAATTTTCGATATATTTCTTATTTATAGAAATTTTTAGTAAATTTCTTCTTAATTAAAAAAACTGACAATTTTTTCTTAAATTTACTCTTTAATGAAAATATTTTCAAAAAATTTTAAAAAGATTATTTTTTATATTTTATATTTGTATTTTTAAAAATATTGAAAACTCTTTTTCCGTGAACTTTAAGGTGTGAAACTATTCAATTTGATTGATTGTTTCATTCGATAATAATACAAATTAAATAATCACATTTGATTCAACCCTAAAAAAATAGCAAAAAGAAGAGACTACATTTTAAAGGATTTTTTTTAATAAAAAGTTTCAAAATTTTTATTTCAAATAATATTACAGTTTTATGGGATCCATATTGATCAGTGGTTCTATAATCCTCTCTAAACAAAGAGATTGCAACTTCGTATTTCGAGTACTCCAGTTCCTAAGTTGTAAAACGGTCTTCAAACTGCTTAGAATTTTTCATAGAAATAAATGGAAAAAGAGTATATTATTTTAAAGGACCAATTTCCAATCCAATTTTTGGATTCCAAAATACCCAAAATTCCAATTCGGGGAAAGCTTTCTGCCAAAATATTTACTTTTTTTAATAAATTGATTACTCTGTCGTTATATGAGACTTGACCCATTTGAATGTCCATATATAAGACATTCAAGTTTTATATATTTTTACCATATTGGGACAGATCATCTAATTATATGTTTAAGAGGCTCTGTCTTCTCCAAAATATGTTTTGTTTTGCAAAAACTAAATATGAAATTTTAACTGATGCGGTCCAAGTTTAAGGCAATTTTAAATGATCCTTGTAAAGTATCTACATATGTATTTGATATCATTGGAAAGGTAATTACAGGCAAAATAATAAGTTATAATTAACTAATTTATAAAATTAAATTTCTTTAATTAATTTTTTCAAAAAATTAAACATTATTATTTACAGTGTAATTTTATGAACATTTATTTAATATTTGACCTTAAATTAAAACTATATAAAAAAGCTTTTATTATGAAAGTTGAATTTAATATGAACAAAATTAATCGCAATATAGGACAGTAAACAAATTCCCACTTTTTGTTTTCAAAATACCCAAAATTCAAATTCGGGAAAAGTTTGTTGCAAAAATTGACTTTTTTCAATAGAATGGTCACTCTGTCGTTACAAGAGGTTTGATCCATTAAAGATTTTTTGTGGTTAATCACCAAGATGCGATTTTTGTGATGTCACTTAAAATTATTTTATTATTATCAAAACAATGCAGTTCATAGAAAAATTGTGGACTTAAAAATGAAGAATGTTACCACCATTTTGGGAAAATCATAAAACATTTCTATTACAAAATATCCTTTTCCGAATCAACTTCCGGTATGTGATTCTTACACAAAAATTATTTAAAATTTTGAACAGAATCCAAGCAATATTTTTAAATAAGTTTGGTCCCAAATTAAGCCCACCAAATTTATAACACTTAAAAAAGTCATGTTCAAAAATCGATTAAAATTTTATTCTTTTCTAAATATCTCCACAATTGTTATCTGCTTTATTAAGGAGAACTATAATTACTTTTTATATATAAATTTATTTTCAATCAAATCATTCTTTTCATCAAAATTTTAAAAATTTTAAAAAACATGTTTCATACTAAAGAACACCAAGTTTACAGTTCCAGCCCTCGGCCCCTGGGCTGACAAAGAACTTGAACTGCTACAAATCAATAGGAAAACACCTCAAGAATGTTCATGTGAATTTTCATTAACAACTTTTCAAAATTTCCAAAGTTATAGAATTATTTCCCAAAAAGCATTTTGAGACCACTGTAGCAACCTTTTTTTTAATTTAAAGGAATTTTTCGCAAATAATAGACTAGTCTGACTTCATCTTTAGTATTATAAAATAGAATGATAAATATATAATTTGATTTTGTTAAGATAAAAAACATTAGAATTTTTTATGTTTAAATTTATACTTTTTTTTCACTTGTCATTGGTGAATGTCCATTAGATCTGATGGATCAGATATAGAATGGTGATGATGTGTGATGATGACAAATAAAAATGATTGTTAAATTATATGTTTCATTTTATTTTTATTAAAAATGACAACAAATAAACAAATAATATACTTCTTTCTCTTTCATATACTTTTGATGGCAATTTGTCAACGCAATTTAATTTTTAATCAATAAGGACAAAATGACAACAACAGCAACAACAACAAAAATTAAATATATAGAATAATAAACACTTACACACCCAATTTTTGACCACTGGACACAAATACATACATATATTAGAGATTAACGTACATACTTATGTGCACATATAAAAATTCCCCACATTGCACAGTGGAAACGAAGAAACGATTTTTCTGGAAATAATCTTAAAACCTTCCTTTTGTTGGAGATATATAAATAAAATTTAACATAAATACAGATGAGCTGTTTTCGAGTAGATTTCAGGTCCTTAGCTGGTCAAAGGAGTAGTAGGTGACCATCCAAAGTGAACCATCTCGGGTATGGAAATTCAGAAAAATATTAATTACTGATCGAAAAAGTATTTAATTTGTCTGGAGGCAGTATTGTTTAGGTTGAATTTCAAGACAAGCTATAAACTATTAATACAAGTATTCGGTATCCAAAAAAACGTTATATTATGGAGATTGAAAATTTATCAATAAAAAGTTAATAGAATGTTATTTAACAACAACATTTCATGAAAAACTTAAAATTGTGCATTTATGCTGTTCTTGGAAAAAATGAAATTCATAATCAAACTTTAATAAAATTTAAATCAATAAAGATATTTTTTTGAAATTTCAGTATAATGTGTATAAATATGTCCATAGAGCAGAGAACTGAATAAATTCCCAATTTGAGGAATGAAAATTCCCAAAATCCCAATCTCTACAAAATCTGCTTAAAAATTTTACTTTTTCATTGAAACGGTAACCCTGCCGTTATAAGGAGCGTTCGGCAGAAATGCCTTTTTGGGATATTTACCCTACATATGTAGCTATATAATAAAGATAATTTGAAGCAACTCCAAATTTGCGTTATGAGATTTTTTTTTAATAAATAAATTTTATATTTCGCCTTTTTGCTGTTATTTGACAAAAATTATAATTTTCGAACTTTAATTAAACCTAAATAAATGCAAAGGAATTTTTATACATTTCAGTATATTATCCTAGAATCGGATAATTTAAAAATTCCATTTTTTTTCCATGCAGAAATACCTTAAATTTCAATCTGTATAAAAGGGGATTAGGAATTGAAGAGATAACCATCAGTTATAAAGGACGTCCGGCAGAAAATCGGTATCGGGGCACTTAACCAACATCTGACTATATAATAAAGATAATTTAAAATATATTTTTACTTTGCGTTTTGAGAACTTATCAAAAAATGTTAAAATATTTTTTTTTTTTTAATTGAAAAATTTTGAATAGGATATACGAGCTGGTCTTTGCTTCATTCTTATCCGGATTTATTGCAAACATTTTATTTAAAAATGATTTCTGAAACCTTTAAAAAATAAAAATGCTTAAAACTAAAAAATATTTTATGAGAGAAGAAAACATCCAAAAAATTATAAAATTATCTTAGAGTTTCAACTTTTTAATGGATCCATAGATTTATATCTGACATATATTTTTTAAATATTTTAGAGGACATTCTAAGCCCGTTAAGTTAAAAAGATGAACTAAGATAAGATTGAAATTAATTAATATTTTTATTATCTCTGAAACTATAGGAGAAAGTAAGACATGTATAAGATTTCTTTTGTCTCTTTTCATAAATGAATTATTTGCAAATTAAAAAAAAAAACTATTAACACGATATGTTCGCCATCCGCGACTCCCACATCCAAATAAATTTCTAAATACCTCAGCTATAACTATATAAATTATCAGTTCAAAGGTTATAGAATTATTTTTAAAAATTCTATATACATGAGATGACCAATTTTAAAAGGCTACTCTCGAGCCTTATGACCAGCTAAGGCTCTAAACTGCTTCTAATCTGTTCGAAAATATTTCAGTTGTATTTATGTAAAATTTTATTTAAATAACTTTTACCATTCAAATGTTATAGATTTTTTTTCCAAAAACGTCAATTTAAAACCACTGTACACTGTAACAAATAATATTATTAATATTAAATTACAAATTATTTAATAAAAATAATTTGCACGTGATAAATTTATTATTATTATTGTTAATGTTATAACGTCATAATGACACCTGTCATTATGAAATCATTGACATTAATCCTTAAATATTTACCTACAAAAATTAAGCTCATAATTTACACTTAATACTTTTAACACCTTAACACTCTCTCACTTTCCCACTCTCACTCTCTCTCCCTCAGTTTTAGCTGAAGGACAAATGTAAACAAACTGTTTCTTTATGAATGAAAATATTTTAAAATTAGAAGAGAAGAAAAATGTCAATGAACCAAAAACAAAGTTAATTAGAAAATGAAAATTTATTTATATTAGACGCCTCAATGAAAATAATAAAAAAACTAAGAGAATAAATACCATTATTTGTAAAATGGACATAATTCTTGATTTGCCACTTTTTGAATTGTTGAACCAAAATTATTTATGGAAACTTTTAATGAAATAAATAAATACATTCATTTTGTCATTAGAAGTGAAAAAAAAAACGAAAGAAAAGAAATGAATAAATTAATGGCGAAAATAATGAAAAAGCGAAAATAATTAACAGTTGTTTTGTATGTTCGACATTCAAAAGGAGCTAAGTTATCATAAGTATTTAATGGAATATTATTCTCTGTGTATTTTACACTTCAATTATTGTAACACATATGTGCGTTTTTTATTGCAAATTATTGTTATTTGTCTCGCTGCACAGTGGTCTAATATAATGTAAATAAATGGAAAAATGTATTTATTGTAGTTTTCAAAAATATTAACATAATTATGCGCTACTTATTACAGATAATAAAACAAAGTTATAAATTTATTCCTCTCTCTCTAAAAGTCTACGAGATATAGGTTTCTGAAATTTGTATATACAAATCCATTTTCCCTGATTCATGGCTAATACATGTCAACAATATGGATATCGTTTGAAAGGCTTTAAAAGGGGCTTTAATATGACATATAAGATATTTGATATTATTAACCCGCACAGAAACAAAATGCACTTATATAATCTTTTACCACAACTTTTTTCAAGCAAATTATATCTCAAAAATCATCTATATAACAATACTTTCTTCATAACATAACTTAAAAATAACACTTTAAGCTTTCATTTGATGATCACCATATACCATATTAAAACCTTAACCCTTTAAATACCAAAAATATTGCGCTTTAAAATTTATTATTTTATTAGTTCCAACATAATGTTTATATCTTCTATTAACATAAGTAGTGATGAGGGGTATGTCTTTGTCATTCCGAGTGAGTTGCCAAAAATAAAGATCCCAAATCTTAGATATTATTAGATATCAAAATCTGACTCGATTTAGTCATGTCTGACTCATGAAAATATTTCCACGACCACAATTATCCGAATTCAAATCTATCCGATTTTGATGATATAGAAAAGGTTTTAGTTCAAGTTGACAGACTTAATATGGTCGCTAATTTTTTAAGACGTACGATATTCCTTATAAAATTCTATAAAATATTGCTACAAGAATACTTTCTTAATATATGAATCCGTTAAAGAGTTATATTTATCCGAAGTCGGAAATTAAAAAGAAAATATTTTATTTTGAATTTCTATTTTTTTACATGTCATTTTTTAAGTACTCAAATCGCTAAGCTGGAATCAGCTTTAGATATATATAACGTATATATAATGTGAACTCCTAAAAAGGCACTATATAATGACAAGAGCCTTCTTAGGAGTTCAAATCCCATAACTTTTCCATTAAAAAGTAGTCAATTTGCATGTTCTAACGTTTTCTTAAATAAAAATACTTGTGTCTGAAATCCCATCTGAACTGTACCCTCTATAGACAAAATTTAGTAATTTTCATACACAAATTATACAAACAAAATAAATCATGTTTTTTAAAAGAACTCAAGTGTTGTAAATAGGGCACTGTCTCAGACCAATGTGCAATACACAGTGGTCCAAAAATAATTTTTATAATTCTATAACTTTGAAGTTATTGAATCATTTTTTAATGAAATTTTCCATTGACATTCATGAGTTTATTAAGTTCAGACTGGATCTCTGAGTTTGTACACCTCGAGTATTATGATTTACATTTTCTACAAACATTTTAAATAATTTAATGGTTTTAAAATTATACAAAATTATTTATAAAAAAGTATAAGTTAAAGTCGGTCAAGCTTGAATAATTAATACCCTACACTACATTGAAGTTTCCTCGTATAAGTAAATTTTTTGATTTGCAATTAAGAGTGCAGTATATTATGGTACTTATATTTGTGTAGGATTTGTGAAGTTTAAAATGATTTTTTCTTCGGGGAAGAAATACGGGAGCCAAAGGAAATTATGAACCGACCTTCTTAAATTGATCAATTCTTATCATAATACCAACGTATATATGAGATTTAAACCCTTCAAAGTAATATTTTTAAGAAGGATTGTAAGGATGGATCGATATTCGTATGGATCGATATTCGTATAATTTAGCTCAATATTATTATGGCTAAATTTCGCTTTATATTCAGAACTTTTATAACCTTAAAACCTTATTCCGGGAGAAACATTCATATGAGGTCTAATGAAATAATGGACTTATCATCACCAATTTCAATTGGCATCGTCCTTGGTCTACATGGACAACCAGCCAGATGGATGGACGAACATCATTAAATAGACTCAGAAAGTGTCGCAAGTGTCTTTTTTATACCGCAACCACCGACGGTGGTATTGGGTGTAAAAAGGAAACCTTAATTAGCCAAAAAACTAGTTATACTTTTGACTATATTTTTTTAAACTGAACCGATTTTTGTCATGGTAATTTATTTTAATTAATTTTATTCTAATTTGTCGATTAATAACTAATAATTTTACGAAAGTTCGCTTTAATTTAGAGATTGTCTCCGATATCCTATCATACTGAACCGATTTTGATGGTTTTAATTATGAAACTTCTCAGGATTATAAATAACACTCAGGACAAAATTTATTGAGCTAAATGGACTAAGATTTTGATTTGATGCAAGAAAACATATACATTATCGGATCTTAGATGATTCCTTCTTAGCATTACACACGGAGAATCTTTTTATACCCTTGTTGTGGTGGGAGTATAACAAGAAAAGAACATTGGTCAAAATATGCCTTAAGCTATAAGGGATATAATTTGTGTAGAGAATAGAGAATATTAAAGGCTTTTTATATGTAAATTTTCTTCATTCTTAATGATTTGAATCACGGAAAATTTTACAAATTGGACGATTTAAAAATTACCTTTAGAGATGAGTAATTATGAAGGCCCTTCCCTCGGACTCACTTAAAACCCTTAAAAAATTTCGAAAAAAAGTGTTTAAAGAACACTGTGAGAAATGTGCCGAATGGTTCTTTGAAAGACAATAACGATTTCATTTACATATGCACATATACATATGTACATACAACAATATATTGACAAGATAATAAACATTTAGTGTTGACATCTAATTAAGTATAATTTGATATTAGTCTCAGTCTAGATTATTAAACAATCGGAAAAAATTAAGTTGCAAAACGTGAAAATCAACTAGAAAGTCAACTCTTTCAAAAAAACTCTTAACAAAACTGACTCTTGAAACTAACTCTTTGTAAGTGTTTAAAAATTCCTCTTTACACCAATAAAGAGAACAATTGTTGGTTTCTTTTGCTAAGAGGAGCAAAAAAAGTTGACTCTCTAGTTAAACTCTACGTTTACAACGTTTAGAAACGTTTAAATATTACAAGCCCTTTATCCATATGTGTTTGTAAGTCCATATGTAAGTTTTTAATGATCGAATAACTGTCAATGATACGCTCCATTATTATTATCTCTTTAAACTTAATAAATAAATTATAAGAAATTTACGTAAATTTTAATAACATTAACAACAATTTAATTGTTAACAATAAAATTTGTTAAATGATTTGACAACAGATCCATTAACACCTTTTCAATACAATGACTAAGAAAACAACAACATCAAAAACAACGTCATCGCTAGCAACAACAACAACAGGCTCAACGCCATCGACAACAACAACAAAATCATCATCTGCAGCAGCAATGAAAAAACGTGGAGATAATGCAAATAAATCGAATGATACACATACAAAATGTAATAATGTAACAGCAACAACAACAACTGCAACAGCAACAACAAATATTAAAGTCGCCAATGCAAATAATTGCAAGGACATGGTACAACAAAATGAAATTAATATGACAGCAACAACAATAACAACACAAAATCATCATCACCATCATCCCCATCATTATCAGCACCATCATCATCATCATCTTCAATTACCACCTCAACAACAACATCATCTACAATTACCTCAACAACAACATCAACACTGTCAACTAGATAAAATGTCTGTTCATTCGATTAGTTCAGAAGATATATCAACAACAGTTGGTGGCAAATGTTGTAGTGCCGCAGCACGTAATCCAGCCATAAAAACTGGACGTCGCATACAATTGATGCAGGTAATTATTCCATCGATTCACTTTCACTCAATTTCCATAGATTCTATAAAATCACACCAACACACAAACATTATGCAAATAATTATTACTTAGAAGTGAATCGTTCGTTGCAACAATTGTAAGTCAATTAAGAGAGAAACAACGAAAATATTGATATTGATGTCATGTTTTTCCATTTCATTTGAAAATTTTAAGAAAACTGCGGAATTTTTTTGAAACACTTTAAAAATACAAATATTTATTTCAGATGATAATTTTACCGTTTATACCGATATTGGCTTTAATTGTACAAACATCTGTTATACTACAGGAAATTCTTGATTATAGAGCTGAGGTGGCCGATATTGAAACACAGGTAAAGTAATCGCGAATACTTAAATATTTTTGTTAACATTTTCATCTAAAAGAAAATTTGCTAAAATTTTTCTATGAAAAATAAATTTACTTAAATTTTCTTTTAAGAGAAATTTTACTGAAAAATGTCTTTTAATAGAAAATTTGGAAATTTTTTCTTATTAAGAGTGACTTAAAATTTTGTTTCAAAGGAAAATTCACTATAAGTTTTCTGCTAAGAGAAAATTTACTCAAATTAGGTGAAATATCAGGAGAATATTTAAAAAAAAATATTCTATGAAATTTATTGGAAATTTTCAATTAAGAGAAAATTTTCTAAAAATATCGTTAAGAGAAATTAAAAAAAATTATTAAGAAAAATTTTTCTAGAGAAAAAAAATTTAATAGAAATTTTTTTAGAGAAAAAAATTTAGGAGAAATTTTTCTAGAGAAAAAAATTTAAGAGAAATTTTTTCTAGAGAAAAAAATTAAGAGAAATTTTTCTAGAATAAAAATTAAAGAGAAATTTTTCTAGAGAAAAAAATTAAAGAGAATTTTTTTAGAGAAAAAATTTAAGAGAAATTTTTCTAGAGAAAAAGAAATTAAGAGAAATTTTTCTAGAGAAAAAGAAATTAAGAGAAATTTTTCTAGAGAAAAAGAAATTAAGAGAAATTTTTCTAGATAAAAATAAATTAAGAGAAATTTTTCAAAAGAAAAAGAAATTTAGAGAAATTTTTCTAGAGAAAAATTATTAAGAGAAATTTTTCTAGGGAAAAATTATTAAGAGAAATTTTTCTAGAGAAAAATTATTAAGAGAAATTTTTCTAAAGAAAAAGAAATTTAGAGAAATTTTTCTAAAGAAAAATTATTAAGAGAAATTTTTCTAAAGAAAAATTATTAAGAGAAATTTTTCTAGAGAAAAATTATTAAGAGAAATTTTTCTAGAGAAAAAATTTTCTTGAGAAAAAAATTTAAGAGAAATTTTTATAGCGAAAAAATTTTAGAGAAATTTTTCTAGAGAAAAATTATAAGGAGAAAATTTTTCTAAAGAAAAATTATTAGGAAAAAAATTTTTCTAAAGAAAAATTATTAAGAGAAAAATTTTCTAGAGAAAAATTATTATTAGAAAATTTTTCTATAGAAAAATTATTAGGAGAAAAATTGTCTATAGAAAAATTATTAGGAGAAAAAAATTATAGAAAAATTATTAGGAGAAAATTTTTCCAGAAAAAAAATATTGGGAGAAATTTTTTCTAGAGAAAAGTTATTAGGAGAAAATTTTTCTAGAGAAAACTTATTAGGAGAAAATTTTTCTAGAGAAAAGTTATTAGGAGAAAATTTTTCTAGAGAAAAATTATTAGGAGAAAATTTTTCTAGAGAAAAATTATTAGGAGAAAATTTTTCTAGAGAAAAATTATTAGGAGAAAATTTTTCTAGAAAAAAATTATTAGGAGAAAAATTTTCTATAGAAAAATTATTAGGAGAAAAATTTTCTATAGAAAAATTATTAGGAGAAAAATTTTCTATAGAAAAATTATTAAGAGAAAAATTTTCTATAGAAAACTTTTCTATAGAAAAATTATTAGGAGAAAAATTTTCTATAGAAAAATTATTAGGAGAAAAATTTTCTATAGAAAAATTATTAGGAGAAAAATTTTCTATAAAAAAAATTTAAAGATAAAATTTTTCTAGAGTAAAATTATTAAGAAAATTTTTTCTAGATAAAATTTTTCTAAAAAGAATTAAAAAAAAAAATAAAAATTATAATATTAAAATATTTTTTTTATAAAAATTTAATTAAGAAGTTTATTTTTTTATTTTATTAACAGAAAATTTCTTAAAACAATATTAAGAGAAAATTTTAATTAAAATTTTTTTATAAAAATTTATTAGGAGAAAATATTCAAAATGTAAACAAATTATTAAGATTTTTTTTTTTTTTTTAAATCGTTTAAAAGGAAAACTTTCTCAAAAAAAATTCCAAAAAATATTAAAAGGAAATTTTAATATTTAAAAAAAAATTTAAATATATTTTATGAGAAATTCTAGCAAAAGATTTTTATTAAGAGAAGAAATTAAAGCAAATTTCTATTAATAGAAAATTTACCAAACAATTTTCTTTAAAAAAAATATTAAAAACTTTCTGAAAAGGTTAAATTTATTATAAATTTTCTATTAAGAGAAAATTTTCCAAAAAATTCTCAAGAGGAAATTTACTGAAAATTTGCTCTATTAAAGAAATTCATAGAAAATTTTTTCTTATAAGAAAATTTCCTAAAACAAAATATATAAATTATTAATTAATAAATTTATAGGAAAAATGCTGTATTAGGGAAATTAGAGAAAATTTTTTCCTCTATTAAGAAAGTTTTAGCAAATTTCCTCTATTAAAGAACCTTTTACAAAACTTATTTTCTTACGGAAATTTAAAAAAATCCTGCATTAAGGATGTTTATCGAAAATATCCTCTATTACGAAAATTTACACACACATTTTCTTTTACTTAGAAAATTTATAGAAAACTCCTTTAATTAGAGGTTTAATTTAATTAAAGATTTTTTTATAACAAATTCTCTATTAGGAAAATTTCTGGAAAATTTTACTCTGTGAGAGAAGTTTAAAGAAAATTCTCTATTAGCGATATTTAAACGAAATTCCCTCAATTATGGAAATTTCAGAAATATTTTCAATTAAGAAATTTATGCAAAATTCAAAGAAAAATTCCCACTTATATAAAAATGTATATACATTTTACTCTGTAAAGGAATTTTCAGAAAATTTCCCATATTATAGAAATTTATAGAAATTCCCTATTAAGCATTTTTATAGAAAATTTCCTTTATTATTTATGAAAAATTTCCTCTATAAATTTCTAGTTTTTAAACTTATTTGAATTTTTTAAATTTTCTATAAGGATTTTATAATGAAAATTAGTCCTTTATAAAAATGGAAAATTCCCATAAAATTTGTTTGTTTGTGTAAATTCTAAAATTTCTTTAAATCCATTAGAAAATAAATATAATTTATCTTACCTGAATATAGACGATTCCTTCACTTCATTTCCTCGTTTAGATTCTTGGAAAATTTTCCTCTTTTTTTGTTGTCGTATGTTACTTAATAAAGCCAATTTAACAACAACATTAAAACTGTAATTATATTGTTGTAGTTATTGTTTGTATTCTATGTATTGTAGTCATTAGTATTTAGTTGCTCTTTACCGCTCTCTGCTCTCTAATAAATGGATGAATGAATGACTGAATGAATGGCAAAGAGATAATAACAATAAAGTGTTCTAACGTAATACGCAAACAAATACATTTATCAATACGTATAACATAAACAATGCAAGAGTATGAGTATATGTAATGTTTATAAACAATACATAACAGTTTGTGTTAGTGTTATTAGTGTTGTTGTTGTTGTTGCTAGTTAGTTGATAATTAAAATTTACCGCAACAATTCAATCATATTCAACATACGCCTTAAGGTGTCAATAGAAGAAAACTTAATATCAAGATAAATAATACGCTCACGCTCTTACACACACACAAATACATACATACATAGAATTTTGCTCTTTTTTTGGTTCAATTACTTTATTTAAGACTTTGGAGTGCTGAAGGTAATGGTTGGTTGAATAGTAATTGTTCATTTTGTAATTTTTATACCCTCCACTACCAAAAGTGGTGAAGAGGGCATATTAACTTTATCATTCCGTGTGTAATACTAAGAAGGAGTCATCCCATAGACCCCATAATGCATATAAATTCTTCCTTTAAATCAAAATCTGAGTCGATTAAGCTATGTCTGTCTGTCTGTCTATCTGTCTATCTGTCTGTCCATCTGTCTGTCCATCTGTCTGTCTATCTGTCTGTCCATCTGTCTATCTATCTGTCCATCTGTCTGCCTGTTGTTGGCACGCTCACATCTACAATAATTGTCTGAGCCCAATAAAATTTGACCTGAGTATTGGTTATAGTCCTTAGAAGTTTCCTATTTACAATCAGTAAATTTGGTTCAGTATATTAAAAGATATAGACCGATGTCTGAGTGAAATTCAAAATCCGACAAATTTGAATTAAAGTCTACCATAAAATTAAGATCAGTAGAAAAGAAATTATATCCAAAAATAATACTAATCCTATGACTCATTAAGTGTTCCTGGATTGTATTTAAGGAAAACGTTTATATTAACGTTTGAGATTGTGTATGTACAAAACATAACGTATTTACTTCACACACATTTGTGGTAGAGGGTATTGAAGATGCGGCATAGACGAACAAAGCATTTTTATTTGTTTCTTTATTGAGTAGAGGATGAGTGCGTATGTAAGTGTGTTTGAGTGTGTGTGTGTATGATGAGTAAATATTAAAACAGGTGAAAAAAACTTCATAAAGTGTCGTCTATAAATATTTACACACAATGGACGCACAATGGACAAGAGCATAAAAGGAACAACGAAAAAAACAAACAAACCTGTAAAAGGAACAATTTAAACACGTTTGTCTAATAAAAAATCAGCAGGAGTTCGATGGCAACATTGTATCAAGTGTTAGATCCAATAATAAAAACATGAAAGGAAAAAAAAACGTAAAATATTATGGAAAAGTCACAGGTTAAAATAAAATAATAATTCTTTTGCAAAAAAAAGCTTTATTTCCTCTATTCTCTTTTATTATTCTAGAGGACATAAAAGTATTAGAAATAAATTTTAAAATCTAATAGAATTTCATCTATGAATTTAAGTTCTTTTCCTCTTCTAAGGTTTATTTAAATGCTGACTATTGATGATGACTTGCAAAAAATTTATTTTGTTGCAGCAGGGGAGGAAGTGTTAAGGTCAATAACTTTATTGAAGCTTTAAATAAATTATATAGAGTTGGGGAGCGTATTGTTGTAACTGATATCTTGTATCGCTTACATTGGGTAAACAAGTTAAGAATATCGATTTTATGGCATGAAATGAAATCTAGAAACTAAATTTTTAAAATAATTTCTCTGTAAAAGAATTTTTGCTAACAAGGAAATTTACACATTTTTCCTTCTAATAATGAAAATTATAGAAAATTTCCTCTATAAAGAAAATTTTTTTTGAATAAGAACATTTATACAAAATTTTTTATATTAACAAATTTTATTGAAAATGTTCATCTATTGAGAAAATAATTAAAACAAAATTTCACTATTATGAAAATTTATAGGAAATTTCCAATAAGGAAATTTATAGATTTTATGAAAATTTTCTTAATAAATAGAAAACATTTTTTAAGAAAATTTGTAGAAAATGTTCGTTTATAAAAAATTATAAAAAATCTCTCTATAAAGGAAATTCAAATTCATTCTTTGACATGATATTATATCGTGAAGCGTCAATAGATTGAAACTTTTAGCATATCGTTTGAAAAGTTCGTGATGTGGCTTTAAAAAGAAAAAGAAGGCTGATCAATTTATCAATTTATTGACCACTAACAGACCCGGCAAATTTCGTTTTGCCAAAAAAAAATCAGGGCGTTGCAAACATTAGTGTTGTATACGATTTAAATGGATTAAAGGTAATTGAAATTTAATTTGTATGAGGGGTCTCATCCGGTGTACGTTTTGTATGGTAAAACCAAGCTTTAAAAGAGAAATAAGGACCAAATGTGAGAACTCTCTCTGTTATAGTTCTTTAAATATTCGATAATCAATATTTGCTTTGTATTGGCGATGTTCTTATCTGTCCGTTGTCCAGTACAACAGTTCCTTGAAAAAATAGTTGGAGGCAAATTAGAGAACTCCCTGGTTTTAGTACTTCTACGTTTTGTCCAGTAAAACACCCTCGTTGTTACAGTTCTTTAGATATTTTTTTTTAATGTGAGAGATTTACTGAAACAAACTAATGGTTCCAAGCAATGTTTGACATGATATTATTCCTTTGCACTTCATCAGTTTGGAACATTTTATATCATCGTTTGAAATGTATTTGATATAACAATTAATATTGCATTAAAGTTTGAATCGATTCATTAAAAAAAAAAATTAATTTTAATAACCAGCTATGGTTCCACGTAATTATATTCCATGACGACTCAAAAGGTCTTGACATTTATTTCATTATTTAAAAGCGTTCGTTCGATTATTCGAAGTGGCTTTTGAAGCATTTCCAAAATGTTCGAATTATTCAATTATTATTCTGTTCAACAATCAACAGATCCTGTTATTTAGTAAATCCTTGAAAAGAATTCAGAGTGACTTTTTGAAACACTTTCAGAACTTTTGGATTTATTTGCAAGTTTAGCTACCTGCTATATTGAACCAATCATTACCAATTAAAATTTTTTTTAAAAATTACGTGTATTATACTGTGCGTTATATACATTTGCACAAAAGCATAATACCTTAATCATGACGACGTTGTAGGGTATAAGAACAAAAATTTAATGGTCTAATTATAAGGTAAAACATGATTCAGGAATTACTTTGCCCTGAAGTGAATCTTAAAACAACTTTATGAATTTGTGGATCAAGACAATACCTCTTCTATCGCTATGTATAATTACGTTAGAAATTAAAAATTTATTTCTATTGCATTTTTCATGAATAATTATGGCCTTGTGTGTAGTCGATTTTGGTCGTTTTAGGTTTATTACTTTCACTTATGAAGCAATTAGTTTGGTAACAGATATGATGTAATCGTTTCAACAGTTTACCAATTTTGTAATAACTCCCCTCTGAACCCAATAGATACAAAACATTACCCTGGCGTCATATAAATTCGCCTTTGGAATTGATTTGACTGTTTTGTAGGACTTTTCTTGTGACTTTCTGCTCACACGTAATAATACGTTACAAAAATTACTTCTATTTGTAGTTGTAAATAATGAACTCCGACTTGGGAATACGACTTTGAATGTCTATCGGTTTCGAAAGTTATTTCACTTCGCCATTATTAACTTGCATACCCAATATATTGCCATAATTTCTAAGTTTTATTCCATTGATTTATTTTTATTTTCTTTTTTCTATTTTCTATCACTTTTTATTATTTTTCACTTAAAACGTTACAACGTGATGAAAATAATTTCATATAAAACAAAACGAAAAAAATTGAAAATAAATAAAATAGAAAATAATTTGATTTTATTATAAAATTATCTGTCTGTCTGTATGTTTGTAAATGTTTAGGTGAATGCACCAATTTGTAACTGAATCAAGTTAAATGAAAATAACATTTACGTGTGACCCTCGATTTTAAAGGAAATTTTCATTTCGTTTTTATTTTTATAAAAAAAATTTTCAAATCCTTGAATTTTTTAAAAATCCTTGAATTATTTAAATTAAAATTTTAATATTTATTTAAACGTTTGTATTAATTAAAGGTTGTATTTCAGTGGAAATCTTTCCATTACATCACCTTTAAATGGAAACAATTAAAATTATTTATTTTTGCTATAAAAAAACTTTAATTTGTATTTCATCCAATTTGTTTAAATTGTCATGAAATACAGTGGAATCTCTGAAGAAATAAATGAATAGAGGAATTGTTTAAAATTCCAAGAAATATTTGCCAGACATGAAAATATTTTCCAAAATAAAACTTATCCCTCCCTTGATAGCATTGAAGAAATTCGTTCCTAGAAGGAGTGAAGGGCCTTTTAGGGAATTTTACAAGATAACTATTTTTTAGGTTATTTCTAATTTATGTCACTGTTATTTATTACGATATTTTTTAAAGCAATATACCGCAGTCAAACGCCGCAAAATGAACGCTGCTTCATTTCGTTAAATAGTCATTATTTATCAAATTTTTTTCTTAGTGTATTTTTGTCCAACGAAAGCAAAAATAAAAATTTATAATCAAACATCGCGATTCAGAAAATTTGATACTTCAACAATGCTGTTTTGAAGGCAATTATGAGAAGTCTGGTTTTTTCTTAGCATTATACACGGAGTGACCACTTGGTGGAGGGTAACAAAAATTACAATAATTGATTTTAAATACAAACAAATTTAAAAATAGCTCCTTGTGAGCTAAATACATTCTATAACTTTGGAACTACTAAGTAATTTTTTAATGAAATTCACATAGACCTTCTTGAGGTATTTTCCAACTAATTCAAAGAAGCTCAACGTCTTAGTGTAACCAGGAAAGGGGAAGTTGAGCAATAAAGTTGGTTTCCTCGATTATTGATTATTTTTTTCGAAAATTTCATTATTGATTTAATGTCAACAGTGGCATATCTCTTATATCTCTTTTAATTTAAAAGATATTTAAAATAAATTAAAATTTTTAACGCTTTTCGGAAATATTTTTAATGGCATTAATTTGGATCCAAAACAAATTCTAAAATATTGTTGGGATTATGCAAAAAAGTTTTAATCGATTTTTGTTTACCTTTGTGAACTAAACATTTTTCTAAAAGAATTTTTAATATAAATGTTAATAATGCAAATTTGAGGGTTTAAGTAAAAAATACGTTACCCACCAGACTCAGTAGAATTTCGTTCTTTCTTCAATTATTTCTTCATTTTTTTTTTTTTTTTTTTTTGGGGGGGGGGGGTTGGAAAAATCGGAAATAAAATTAAAGAAAATATCTCTTCATTATATATCTTCATATAAATTTGTAATGGATTATAGTTCTTTTATTGAAAGACTCGCTGATTTACTGAAAAAGAGTAAATTTTTTGAAATGTGCTTTCCGCGAATTGGAATTTTGGGTATTTTGAAAGGAAAAAGTAAGAATCTGTTTATAGTTCTCTCTTAAAAACAATTTTATCCAAATAATATTCAAATCTCTGGATAATAGCTTTATTCCTATAGATTTTAATTAAAGTCAGATACTAATAAATAATTCACAAAATTACACCGAAAATGAAAAATTTTAAAGTTTTTGAAAAATTTATTAAAGTAATTTGATTTTAGAATATTAATATGTACTCTATATTATTTTTCAAGTAATAAATTTTTTAACGATATCAAATACTTATATATTAAACTTAATTAATTTAAACTTTGCCACCTCCAGCAAAATTTGCTCACTAATGTTTTTTTTTTTTTTTTTTTTTTTTTTAATTTTAATGTTCCCGCTAGACAATTTTGATTATTCGACATTCTCGGAATCCATTAAGAATTAATTAAATATCATTTCAAGAATTTCTATTTGAAATGTCATTCAAATATTTTCAGTAGTTCCAAAGTTAGAAAATTATTTGCTTTAACTTATTTAAATTATATTCATTCTCAAGATGACGTATGAGTAATATTGTTATTTATATTATGCATGGTCTAGTATTCCTACAATACATAGTTTTATACCACTACAAGTGGTTCAGAGGTTATATTAACTTTGTCATTTCATGTGTAAAACTAAGAAGGAATCATCTCAGACCCCAAAATGTAAATATTCTTTTATCCGACCGTCTGTCTGTTTTTGGCCCACTCCACTTGAATTATAGTCCTGAGAAGTTTGTTATTTAAAACCAACAAAATCGGAACGATATCTCAGTCAAACCCTAAATTCAAGAGAAGAAGTTTCGTAAAATTGTCAATTATTTATCCGTAAATTAAAATAAAATCTTGCCATAATGTCAAATTAAATGTACTTCATTACCATACCAAAAGTTGTCAAAAGAGGATAAGATTAAAAAGAAATATGACCATTTTCTGGAGCCACTTTGTATTTGTATTGCTTTTAATCGATTGAATAACATCTCAAGAATGTCCATGTGAAATTGCATTAAAAGATATTCAGTAGTTTCAATGTTAGAGAATTTTTTCAATAAAAGTGTTTTTGAACCCATTTAAATTTTACTTATTTTGAAGATGACGTATGAGTAATATTTGTTATTTAAATTACGCATACTCTAGAATACCTATAATATATATATATATTTTATTAAACTAATCTTACAACATTGACACCATCCATTCCTTTTCTAGGTGGCCATGGTGGCAGATCTAGGAAAAGTTGTAACACATTTACAGTTGGAACGTTCCGAAGTGGCGTTTTATATTTTTACAAATGGCAGCAAAGAACGGTGAGTTTGAAAATGGTGAATAAAAATTTTTAATTAAAAATAAAAGAACATTAAAAATTTCTTTTTTTAATTTTTATGGCATCTAAACAAATAAATCAAAACTTTTATCCCTTCAGTTTAACTTTACTAAAACGCCAAATTTTTATCTATTTAATATTCATTGATTTTTTTAACATTTCACTTTTATTAATTTTCCCCCTCTAAAAGTTCCAATTTAACTCAACGTTTTGCTGTTACTGATCAGGCATTAAACAATATGACCACCTGGAGTGAGGTTAGTGTACCCACATCACCCGATGATGATGATTACGAGTATTATTAAATCGTACAGAATTTCAAAGTCGTTTAAATGAATTTAGGTAAATCCAATTAATTTAATATTAAACGTTTCCCTTGTAAATCATTTTAACATTACAATTTCACAACACACAAGTCATTAACTTTTTACCAAGAAAAAAAATCACAGTAAATAAAAAAAACATTAATTAATATGTAAATGTTTATTTCCCCCCCACCTTTCGTCCTCATTTGTTTTTATTTAGGGATAGAATACGCACAGAACCCGAAGATAATTCCATAACAGATGTGATGAATTGGTACACATCGTTAATAAGGCTTTATTGCAACATTTATAATAAGGCTTTATTGCAACATTTATCAGAACAAATCAAAGAAGCGGATTAATAGTGGGAAGTTTTTGGGAGGTAAATTGAAATCATAAAAAATTATAATTTTTTCATTATTTTTTATATTATAACACTTAAATTTTGAAAAATTGAATTTTTTAAAAATATAATTTTTTGAAAAATTCAATTTTTTGTGGGTGAAAAAAATTTTTAGAAAAAAATTTTTCTGTGGTTGAAAAAATTTAATTTAGTAAAAATTGAATTAAAAATTTTTGTAAAAAATTATAACTTTTAGTAAAAATTGATTTTTTGTGAAAAATTGAATTTTTTAGAAAAATTGA
>PYHX02000494.1:81928430-82123349 GCA_004302925.2 Cochliomyia hominivorax | reverse complement strand
TTATTTACCAAGATAGAGACGATTTTAGGTCAAAAATTAATTTTTCAAAATTTTATGAAAATGATTACAAATTAAGCTTATTTGGCCAAAAACGCAGTATTTACCAAGATAGAGACGATTTTAGGTTAAAAAAAATTTTTTCAAAATTTTATGAAAGTGATTACAAATTAAGCTTATTTTGGCCAAAAACGCAGTATTTACCAAGATAGAGACGATTTTAGGTCAAAAAATTAATTTTTTCAAAAATTTTATGAAAGTGATTACAAATTAAGCTATTTTGCCAAAAACGCAGTATTTACCAAGATAGAGACGATTTTAGGTTAAAAATTAATTTTCAAAATTTTATGAAAGTGATTACAAATTAAGCTTATTTTGGCCAAAAACGCAGTATTTACCAAGATAGAGACGATTTTAGGTCAAAATTAATTTTTCAAAATTTTATGAAAGTGATTACAAATTAAGCTTATTTTGGCCAAAAACGCAGTATTTACCAAGATAGAGACCGATTTTAGGTCAAAAATTAATTTTTCAAAATTTTATGAAAGTGATTACAAATTAGCTTAATTTTGGCCAAAAACGCAGTATTTACCAAGATAAGACGATTTTAGGTTAAAATTAATTTTTCAAAATTTTATGAAAGTGATTACAAATTAAGCTTATTTTGGCCAAAAACGCAGTATTTACCAAGATAGAGACGATTTAGGTTAAAATTAATTTTTCAAAAATTTTATGAAAGTGATTACAATTAAGCTTATTTTGGCCAAAAACGCAGTATTTACCAAGATAGAGACGATTTTAGGTCAAAAATTAATTTTTCAAAAATTTTATGAAAGTGATTACAAATTAAGCTTATTTTGGCCAAAAACGCAGTATTTACCAAGATAGAGACGATTTTAGGTCAAAAATTAATTTTTCAAAATTTTATGAAAGTGATTACAAATTAAGCTTATTTTGGCCAAAAACGCAGTATTTACCCAAGATAGAGACGATTTTTAGGTTAAAAATTAATTTTTCAAAATTTTATGAAAGTGATTACAAATTAAGCTTATTTTGGCCAAAAACGCAGTATTTACCAAGATAGAGACGATTTTAGGTTAAAAATTAATTTTTCAAAATTTTATGAAAGTGATTACAAATTAGCTTATTTTGGCCAAAAACGCAGTATTTACCAAGATAGAGACGATTTTAGGTTAAAAATTAATTTTTCAAATTTTATGAAAGTGATTACAAATTAAGCTTATTTTGGCCAAAAACGCAGTATTTACCAAGATAGAGACGATTTTAGGTTCAAAAATTAATTTTTCAAAATTTTATGAAAGTGATTACAAATTAAGCTTATTTTGGCCAAAAACGCAGTATTTACCAAGATAGAGACGATTTTAGGTTAAAAATTAATTTTTCAAAATTTTATGAAAGTGATTACAAATTAAGCTTATTTTGGCCAAAAACGCAGTATTTACCAAGATAGAGACGATTTTAGGTCAAAAATTAATTTTTCAAAATTTTATGAAAGTGATTACAAATTAAGCTTATTTTGGCCAAAAACGCAGTATTTACCAAGATAGAGACGATTTTAGGTCAAAAATTAATTTTTCAAAATTTTATGAAAGTGATTACAAATTAAGCTTATTTTGGCCAAAAACGCAGTATTTACCAAGATAGAGACGATTTTAGGTCAAAAATTAATTTTTCAAAATTTTATGAAAGTGATTACAAATTAAGCTTATTTTGGCCAAAAACGCAGTATTTACCAAGATAGAGACGATTTTAGGTCAAAAATTAATTTTTCAAAATTTTATGAAAGTGATTACAAATTAAGCTTATTTTGGCCAAAAACGCAGTATTTACCAAGATAGAGACGATTTTAGGTCAAAATTAATTTTTCAAAATTTTATGAAAGTGATTACAAATTAAGCTTATTTTGGCCAAAAACGCAGTATTTACCAAGATAGAGACGATTTTAGGTTAAAAATTAATTTTTCAAAATTTTATGAAAGTGATTACAAATTAAGCTTATTTTGGCCAAAAACGCAGTATTTACCAAGATAGAGACGATTTTAGGTTAAAAATTAATTTTTCAAAATTTTATGAAAGTGATTACAAATTAAGCTTATTTTGGCCAAAAACGCAGTATTTACCAAGATAGAGACGATTTTAGGTGAAAATTAATTTTTCAAAATTTTATGAAAGTGATTACAAATTAGCTTATTTTGGCCAAAAACGCAGTATTTACCAAGATAGAGACGATTTTAGGTTAAAAATTAATTTTTCAAAATTTTATGAAAGTGATTACAAATTAAGCTTATTTTGGCCAAAAACGCAGTATTTACCAAGATAGAGACGATTTTAGGTTAAAATTAATTTTTCAAAATTTTATGAAAGTGATTACAAATTAAGCTTATTTTGGCCAAAAACGCAGTATTTACCAAGATAGAGACGATTTTAGGTTAAAAATTAATTTTTCAAAATTTTATGAAAGTGATTACAAATTAAGCTTATTTTGGCCAAAAACGCAGTATTTACCAAGATAGAGACGATTTTAGGTCAAAAATTAATTTTTCAAAATTTTATGAAAGTGATTACAAATTAAGCTTATTTTGGCCAAAAACGCAGTATTTACCAAGATAGAGACGATTTTAGGTCAAAAATTAATTTTTCAAAATTTTATGAAAGTGATTACAAATTAAGCTTATTTTGGCCAAAACGCAGTATTTACCAAGATAGAGACGATTTTAGGTTAAAAATTAATTTTTCAAAATTTTATGAAAAGTGATTACAAATTAAGCTTATTTTGGCCAAAAACGCAGTATTTACCAAGATAGAGACGATTTTAGGTCAAAAATTAATTTTTCAAAATTTTATGAAAGTGATTACAAATTAAGCTTATTTTGGCCAAAAACGCAGTATTTACCAAGATAGAGACGATTTTAGGTCAAAAATTAATTTTTCAAAATTTTATGAAAATGATTACAAATTAGCTTATTTTGGCCAAAAACGCAGTATTTACCAAGATAGAGACGATTTTAGGTCAAAAATTAATTTTTCAAAATTTTATGAAAGTGATTACAAATTAAGCTTATTTTGGCCAAAAACGCAGTATTTACCAAGATAGAGACGATTTTAGGTCAAAATTAATTTTTCAAAATTTTATGAAATGATTACAAATAAGCTTATTTTGGCCAAAAACGCAGTATTTACCAAGATAGAGACGATTTTAGGTTAAAAATTAATTTTTCAAAATTTTATGAAAAGTGATTACAAATTAAGCTTATTTTGGCCAAAAACGCAGTATTTACCAAGATAGAGACGATTTTAGGTCAAAATTAATTTTTCAAAATTTTATGAAAGTGATTACAAATTAAGCTTATTTTGGCCAAAAACGCAGTATTTACCAAGATAGAGACGATTTTAGGTTAAAAATTAATTTTTCAAAATTTTATGAAAGTGATTACAAATTAAGCTTATTTTGGCCAAAAACGCAGTATTTACCAAGATAGAGACGATTTTAGGTCAAAAATTAATTTTTCAAAATTTTATGAAAGTGATTACAAATTAAGCTTATTTTGGCCAAAAAACGCAGTATTTACCAAGATAGAGACGATTTTAGGTTAAAAATTAATTTTTCAAAATTTTATGAAAGTGATTACAAATTAGGCTTATTTTGGCCAAAAACGCAGTATTTACCAAGATAGAGACGATTTTAGGTCAAAAATTAATTTTTCAAAATTTTATGAAAGTGATTACAAATTAAGCTTATTTTGGCCAAAAACGCAGTATTTACCAAGATAGAGACGATTTTAGGTCAAAATTAATTTTTCAAAATTTTATGAAAGTGATTACAAATTAAGCTTATTTTGGCCAAAAACGCAGTATTTACCAAGATAGAGACGATTTTAGGTTCAAAAATTAATTTTTCAAAATTTTATGAAAGTGATTACAAATTAAGCTTATTTTGGCCAAAAACGCAGTATTTACCAAGATAGAGACGATTTTAGGTCAAAAATTAATTTTTCAAAATTTTATGAAAGTGATTACAAATTAAGCTTATTTTGGCCAAAAACGCAGTATTTACCAAGATAGAGACGATTTTAGGTCAAAAATTAATTTTTCAAAATTTTATGAAAGTGATTACAAATTAAGCTTATTTTGGCCAAAAACGCAGTATTTACCAAGATAGAGACGATTTTAGGTCAAAAATTAATTTTTCAAAATTTTATGAAAGTGATTACAAATTAAGCTTATTTTGGCCAAAAACGCAGTATTTACCAAGATAGAGACGATTTTAGGTCAAAAATTAATTTTTCAAAATTTTATGAAAGTGATTACAAATTAAGCTTATTTTGGCCAAAAACGCAGTATTTACCAAGATAGAGACGATTTTAGGTTAAAAATTAATTTTTCAAAATTTTATGAAAGTGATTACAAATTAAGCTTATTTTGGCCAAAAACGCAGTATTTACCAAGATAGAGACGATTTTAGGTTAAAAATTAATTTTTCAAAATTTTATGAAAGTGATTACAAATTAAGCTTATTTTGGCCAAAAACGCAGTATTTACCAAGATAGAGACGATTTTAGGTTAAAAATTAATTTTTCAAAATTTTATGAAAGTGATTACAAATTAAGCTTATTTTGGCCAAAAACGCAGTATTTACCAAGATAGAGACGATTTTAGGTTAAAAATTAATTTTTCAAAATTTTATGAAAGTGATTACAAATTAAGCTTATTTTGGCCAAAAACGCAGTATTTACCAAGATAGAGACGATTTTAGGTCAAAAATTAATTTTTCAAAATTTTATGAAAGTGATTACAAATTAAGCTTATTTTGGCCAAAAACGCAGTATTTACCAAGATAGAGACGATTTTAGGTTAAAAATTAATTTTTCAAAATTTTATGAAAGTGATTACAAATTAAGGCTTATTTTGGCCAAAAACGCAGTATTTACCAAGATAGAGACGATTTTAGGTCAAAAATTAATTTTTCAAAATTTTATGAAAGTGATTACAAATTAAGCTTATTTTGGCCAAAAACGCAGTATTTACCAAGATAGAGACGATTTTAGGTCAAAAATTAATTTTTCAAAATTTTATGAAAGTGATTACAAATTAAGCTTATTTTGGCCAAAAACGCAGTATTTACCAAGATAGAGACGATTTTAGGTTAAAAATTAATTTTTCAAAATTTTATGAAAGTGATTACAAATTAAGCTTATTTTGGCCAAAAACGCAGTATTTACCAAGATAGAGACGATTTTAGGTTAAAAATTAATTTTTCAAAATTTTATGAAAGTGATTACAAATTAAGCTTATTTTGGCCAAAAACGCAGTATTTACCAAGATAGAGACGATTTTAGGTTAAAAATTAATTTTTCAAAATTTTATGAAAATGATTACAAATTAAGGCTTATTTTGGCCAAAAACGCAGTATTTACCAAGATAGAGACGATTTTAGGTCAAAAATTAATTTTTCAAAATTTTATGAAATGATTACAAATTAAGCTTATTTTGGCCAAAAACGCAGTATTTACCAAGATAGAGACGATTTTAGGTCAAAAATTAATTTTTCAAAATTTTATGAAAGTGATTACAAATTAAGCTTATTTTGGCCAAAAACGCAGTATTTACCAAGATAGAGACGATTTTAGGTCAAAAATTAATTTTTCAAAATTTTATGAAAGTGATTACAAATTAAGCTTATTTTGGCCAAAAACGCAGTATTTACCAAGATAGAGACGATTTTAGGTTAAAATTAATTTTTCAAAATTTTATGAAAATGATTACAAATTAGGCTTATTTTGGCCAAAAACGCAGTATTTACCAAGATAGAGACGATTTTAGGTCAAAATTAATTTTTCAAAATTTTATGAAAGTGATTACAAATTAAGCTTATTTTGGCCAAAAACGCAGTATTTACCAAGATAGAGACGATTTTAGGTTAAAAATTAATTTTTCAAAATTTTATGAAAGTGATTACAAATTAAGCTTATTTTGGCCAAAAACGCAGTATTTACCAAGATAGAGACGATTTTAGGTCAAAAATTAATTTTTCAAAATTTTATGAAAGTGATTACAAATTAAGCTTATTTTGGCCAAAAACGCAGTATTTACCAAGATAGAGACGATTTTAGGTCAAAAATTAATTTTTCAAAATTTTATGAAAGTGATTACAAATTAAGCTTATTTTGGCCAAAAACGCAGTATTTACCAAGATAGAGACGATTTTAGGTTCAAAATTAATTTTTCAAAATTTTATGAAAGTGATTACAAATTAGGCTTATTTTGGCCAAAAACGCAGTATTTACCAAGATAGAGACGATTTTAGGTCAAAAATTAATTTTTCAAAATTTTATGAAAGTGATTACAAATTAAGCTTATTTTGGCCAAAAACGCAGTATTTACCAAGATAGAGACGATTTTAGGTTAAAAATTAATTTTTCAAAATTTTATGAAAGTGATTACAAATTAAGGCTTATTTTGGCCAAAAACGCAGTATTTACCAAGATAGAGACGATTTTAGGTTAAAAATTAATTTTTCAAAATTTTATGAAAGTGATTACAAATTAAGCTTATTTTGGCCAAAAACGCAGTATTTACCAAGATAGAGACGATTTTAGGTCAAAAATTAATTTTTCAAAATTTTATGAAAGTGATTACAAATTAAGCTTATTTTGGCCAAAAACGCAGTATTTACCAAGATAGAGACGATTTTAGGTTAAAAATTAATTTTTCAAAATTTTATGAAAGTGATTACAAATTAAGCTTATTTTGGCCAAAAACGCAGTATTTACCAAGATAGAGACGATTTTAGGTTGAAAATTAATTTTTCAAAATTTTATGAAAGTGATTACAAATTAAGGCTTATTTTGGCCAAAAACGCAGTATTTACCAAGATAGAGACGATTTTAGGTCAAAAATTAATTTTTCAAAATTTTATGAAAGTGATTACAAATTAAGCTTATTTTGGCCAAAAACGCAGTATTTACCAAGATAGAGACGATTTTAGGTCAAAAATTAATTTTTCAAAATTTTATGAAAGTGATTACAAATTAAGCTTATTTTGGCCAAAAACGCAGTATTTACCAAGATAGAGACGATTTTAGGTTGAAAATTAATTTTTCAAAATTTTATGAAAGTGATTACAAATTAAGCTTATTTTGGCCAAAAACGCAGTATTTACCAAGATAGAGACGATTTTAGGTTGAAAATTAATTTTTCAAAATTTTATGAAAGTGATTACAAATTAGGCTTATTTTGGCCAAAAACGCAGTATTTACCAAGATAGAGACGATTTTAGGTCAAAAATTAATTTTTCAAAATTTTATGAAAGTGATTACAAATTAGCTTATTTTGGCCAAAAACGCAGTATTTACCAAGATAGAGACGATTTTAGGTTAAAAATTAATTTTTCAAAATTTTATGAAAGTGATTACAAATTAAGCTTATTTTGGCCAAAAACGCAGTATTTACCAAGATAGAGACGATTTTAGGTTAAAAATTAATTTTTCAAAATTTTATGAAAGTGATTACAAATTAAGCTTATTTTGGCCAAAAACGCAGTATTTACCAAGATAGAGACGATTTTAGGTCAAAAATTAATTTTTCAAAATTTTATGAAAGTGATTACAAATTAAGCTTATTTTGGCCAAAAACGCAGTATTTACCAAGATAGAGACGATTTTAGGTCAAAAATTAATTTTTCAAAATTTTATGAAAGTGATTACAAATTAAGCTTATTTTGGCCAAAAACGCAGTATTTACCAAGATAGAGACGATTTTAGGTTAAAAATTAATTTTTCAAAATTTTATGAAAATGATTACAAATTAGGCTTATTTTGGCCAAAAACGCAGTATTTACCAAGATAGAGACGATTTTAGGTCAAAAATTAATTTTTCAAAATTTTATGAAAGTGATTACAAATTAAGCTTATTTTGGCCAAAAACGCAGTATTTACCAAGATAGAGACGATTTTAGGTCAAAATTAATTTTTCAAAATTTTATGAAAGTGATTACAAATTAAGCTTATTTTGGCCAAAAACGCAGTATTTACCAAGATAGAGACGATTTTAGGTTGAAAATTAATTTTTCAAAATTTTATGAAAGTGATTACAAATTAAGCTTATTTTGGCCAAAAACGCAGTATTTACCAAGATAGAGACGATTTTAGGTTAAAAATTAATTTTTCAAAATTTTATGAAAGTGATTACAAATTAGGCTTATTTTGGCCAAAAACGCAGTATTTACCAAGATAGAGACGATTTTAGGTTAAAAATTAATTTTTCAAAATTTTATGAAAGTGATTACAAATTAAGCTTATTTTGGCCAAAAACGCAGTATTTACCAAGATAGAGACGATTTTAGGTCAAAAATTAATTTTTCAAAATTTTATGAAAGTGATTACAAATTAAGCTTATTTTGGCCAAAAACGCAGTATTTACCAAGATAGAGACGATTTTAGGTTAAAAATTAATTTTTCAAAATTTTATGAAAGTGATTACAAATTAGGCTTATTTTGGCCAAAAACGCAGTATTTACCAAGATAGAGACGATTTTAGGTCAAAAATTAATTTTTCAAAATTTTATGAAAGTGATTACAAATTAAGCTTATTTTGGCCAAAAACGCAGTATTTACCAAGATAGAGACGATTTTAGGTCAAAATTAATTTTTCAAAATTTTATGAAAGTGATTACAAATTAAGCTTATTTTGGCCAAAAACGCAGTATTTACCAAGATAGAGACGATTTTAGGTCAAAAATTAATTTTTCAAAATTTTATGAAAGTGATTACAAATTAAGCTTATTTTGGCCAAAAACGCAGTATTTACCAAGATAGAGACGATTTTAGGTTGAAAATTAATTTTTCAAAATTTTATTAAAGTGATTACAAATTAGGCTTATTTTGGCCAAAAACGCAGTATTTACCAAGATAGAGACGATTTTAGGTCAAAAATTAATTTTTCAAAATTTTATGAAAGTGATTACAAATTAAGCTTATTTTGGCCAAAAACGCAGTATTTACCAAGATAGAGACGATTTTAGGTCAAAAATTAATTTTTCAAAATTTTATGAAAGTGATTACAAATTAAGCTTATTTTGGCCAAAAACGCAGTATTTACCAAGATAGAGACGATTTTAGGTTAAAAATTAATTTTTCAAAATTTTATGAAAGTGATTACAAATTAAGCTTATTTTGGCCAAAAACGCAGTATTTACCAAGATAGAGACGATTTTAGGTCAAAAATTAATTTTTCAAAATTTTATGAAAGTGATTACAAATTAGGCTTATTTTGGCCAAAAACGCAGTATTTACCAAGATAGAGACGATTTTAGGTCAAAAATTAATTTTTCAAAATTTTATGAAAGTGATTACAAATTAGGCTTATTTTGGCCAAAAACGCAGTATTTACCAAGATAGAGACGATTTTAGGTCAAAAATTAATTTTTCAAAATTTTATGAAAGTGATTACAAATTAAGCTTATTTTGGCCAAAAACGCAGTATTTACCAAGATAGAGACGATTTTAGGTCAAAAATTAATTTTTCAAAATTTTATGAAAGTGATTACAAATTAAGCTTATTTTGGCCAAAAACGCAGTATTTACCAAGATAGAGACGATTTTAGGTTAAAAATTAATTTTTCAAAATTTTATGAAAATGATTACAAATTAGGCTTATTTTGGCCAAAAACGCAGTATTTACCAAGATAGAGACGATTTTAGGTCAAAAATTAATTTTTCAAAATTTTATGAAAGTGATTACAAATTAAGCTTATTTTGGCCAAAAACGCAGTATTTACCAAGATAGAGACGATTTTAGGTCAAAAATTAATTTTTCAAAATTTTATGAAAATGATTACAAATTAGGCTTATTTTGGCCAAAAACGCAGTATTTACCAAGATAGAGACGATTTTAGGTCAAAAATTAATTTTTCAAAATTTTATGAAAGTGATTACAAATTAAGCTTATTTTGGCCAAAAACGCAGTATTTACCAAGATAGAGACGATTTTAGGTCAAAAATTAATTTTTCAAAATTTTATGAAAGTGATTACAAATTAAGCTTATTTTGGCCAAAAACGCAGTATTTACCAAGATAGAGACGATTTTAGGTTAAAAATTAATTTTTCAAAATTTTATGAAAATGATTACAAATTAGGCTTATTTTGGCCAAAAACGCAGTATTTACCAAGATAGAGACGATTTTAGGTCAAAAATTAATTTTTCAAAATTTTATGAAAGTGATTACAAATTAAGCTTATTTTGGCCAAAAACGCAGTATTTACCAAGATAGAGACGATTTTAGGTCAAAAATTAATTTTTCAAAATTTTATGAAAGTGATTACAAATTAAGCTTATTTTGGCCAAAAACGCAGTATTTACCAAGATAGAGACGATTTTAGGTTAAAAATTAATTTTTCAAAATTTTATGAAAGTGATTACAAATTAAGCTTATTTTGGCCAAAAACGCAGTATTTACCAAGATAGAGACGATTTTAGGTTAAAAATTAATTTTTCAAAATTTTATGAAAGTGATTACAAATTAAGCTTATTTTGGCCAAAAACGCAGTATTTACCAAGATAGAGACGATTTTAGGTCAAAAATTAATTTTTCAAAATTTTATGAAAATGATTACAAATTAAGCTTATTTTGGCCAAAAACGCAGTATTTACCAAGATAGAGACGATTTTAGGTCAAAAATTAATTTTTCAAAATTTTATGAAAGTGATTACAAATTAAGCTTATTTTGGCCAAAAACGCAGTATTTACCAAGATAGAGACGATTTTAGGTTAAAAATTAATTTTTCAAAATTTTATGAAAATGATTACAAATTAGGCTTATTTTGGCCAAAAACGCAGTATTTACCAAGATAGAGACGATTTTAGGTCAAAAATTAATTTTTCAAAATTTTATGAAAGTGATTACAAATTAAGCTTATTTTGGCCAAAAACGCAGTATTTACCAAGATAGAGACGATTTTAGGTCAAAAATTAATTTTTCAAAATTTTATGAAAATGATTACAAATTAGGCTTATTTTGGCCAAAAACGCAGTATTTACCAAGATAGAGACGATTTTAGGTCGAAAATTAATTTTTCAAAATTTTATGAAAGTGATTACAAATTAGGCTTATTTTGGCCAAAAACGCAGTATTTACCAAGATAGAGACGATTTTAGGTCAAAAATTAATTTTTCAAAATTTTATGAAAGTGATTACAAATTAAGCTTATTTTGGCCAAAAACGCAGTATTTACCAAGATAGAGACGATTTTAGGTTGAAAAATTAATTTTTCAAAATTTTATGAAGTGATTACAAATTAGGCTTATTTTGGCCAAAAACGCAGTATTTACCAAGATAGAGACGATTTTAGGTCAAAAATTAATTTTTCAAAATTTTATGAAAGTGATTACAAATTAGGCTTATTTTGGCCAAAAACGCAGTATTTACCAAGATAGAGACGATTTTAGGTCAAAAATTAATTTTTCAAAATTTTATGAAAATAATTACAAATTAAGCTTATTTTGGCCAAAAACGCAGTATTTACCAAGATAGAGACGATTTTAGGTCAAAAATTAATTTTTCAAAATTTTGGCCAAAAACGCAGTATTTACCAAGATAGAGACGATTTTAGGTTAAAAATTAATTTTTCAAAATTTTAAGAAGGTGAATTAGGCTTTTTTGGCCAAAAACGCAGTATTTACCAAGCTAGAGACGATTTTAGATCAAAAATTAATTTTTCAAAATTTTATGAAAGTGATTACAAATTAAGCTTATTTTGGCCAAAAACGCAGTATTTACCAAGATAGAGACGATTTTAGGTCAAAAATTAATTTTTCAAAATTTTATGAAAGTGATTACAAATTAAGCTTATTTTGGCCAAAAACGCAGTATTTACCAAGATAGAGACGATTTTAGGTTAAATTTTTTCAAAATTTTATGAAAATGATTACAAATTAGGCTTTTTTGGCCAAAAACGCAGTATTTACCAAGATAGAGACGATTTTAGGTCAAAAATTAATTTTTCAAAATTTTATGAAAGTGATTACAAATTAAGCTTATTTTGGCCAAAAACGCAGTATTTACCAAGATAGAGACGATTTTAGGTCAAAAATTAATTTTTCAAAATTTTATGAAAGTGATTACAAATTAAGCTTATTTTGGCCAAAAACGCAGTATTTACCAAGATAGAGACGATTTTAGGTTGAAAATTAATTTTTCAAAATTTTATGAAAGTGATTACAAATTAAGCTTATTTTGGCCAAAAACGCAGTATTTACCAAGATAGAGACGATTTTAGGTCAAAAATTAATTTTTCAAAATTTTATGAAAGTGATTACAAATTAAGCTTATTTTGGCCAAAAACGCAGTATTTACCAAGATAGAGACGATTTTAGGTTAAAATTAATTTTTCAAAATTTTATGAAAGTGATTACAAATTAAGCTTATTTTGGCCAAAAACGCAGTATTTACCAAGATAGAGACGATTTTAGGTTGAAAAATTAATTTTTCAAAATTTTATGAAAGTGATTACAAATTAAGCTTATTTTGGCCAAAAACGCAGTATTTACCAAGATAGAGACGATTTTAGGTCAAAAATTATTTTTTCAAAATTTTATGAAAATGATTACAAATTAAGCTTATTTTGGCCAAAAACGCAGTATTTACCAAGATAGAGACGATTTTAGGTTAAAAATTAATTTTTCAAAATTTTATGAAAATGATTACAAATTAAGCTTATTTTGGCCAAAAATGCAGTATTTACCAAGATAGAGACGATTTTAGGTTGAAAATTAATTTTTCAAAATTTTATGAAAATGATTACAAATTACGCTTATTTTGGCCAAAAACGCAGTATTTACCAAGATAGAGACGATATTAGGTTGAAAATTAATTTTTTAAAATTTTATGAAAGTGATTACAAATTAAGCTTATTTTGGCCAAAAACGCAGTATTTACCAAGATAGAGACGATTTTAGGTCAAAAATTATTTTTTCAAAATTTTATGAAAGTGATTACAAATTAAGCTTATTTTGGACAAAAACGCAGTATTTACCAAGATAAAGACGATTTTAGGTCAAAAATTATTTTTTCAAAATTTTATGAAAGTGATTACAAATTAAGCTTATTTTGGACAAAAACGCAGTATTTACCAAGATAGAGACGATTTTAGGTCAAAAATTATTTTTTCAAAATTTTATGAAAGTGATTACAAATTAATTAATCAAAATTTTATGAAAGTGATTACAAATTAAGCTTATTTTGGCCAAAAATGCAGTATTTACCAAGATAAAGACGATTTTAGGTTGAAAATTAATTTTTCAAAATTTTATGAAAGTGATTACAAATTAAGCTTATTTTGGCCAAAAATGCAGTATTTACCAAGATAAAGACGATTTTAGGTCAAAAATTATTTTTTCAAAATTTTATGAAAGTGATTACAAATTAATCTTATTTTGGACAAAAACGCAGTATTTACCAAGATAGAGACGATTTTAGGTCAAAAATTATTTTTTCAAAATTTTATGAAAGTGATTACAAATTAATTAATCAAAATTTTATGAAAGTGATTACAAATTAAGCTTATTTTGGCCAAAAATGCAGTATTTACCAAGATAAAGACGATTTTAGGTTGAAAATTAATTTTCAAAATTTTATGAAAGTGATTACAAATTAAGCTTATTTTGGCCAAAAATGCAGTATTTACCAAGATAGAGACGATTTTAGGTCAAAAATTAATTTTTCAAAATTTTATGAAAGTGATTACAAATTAAGCTTATTTTGGACAAAAACGCAGTATTTACCAAGATAAAGACGACTTTAGGTTAAAAATTAATTTTTCAAAATTTTAAAAAGGGGATTACAAATTAAGCTTATTTTGGCCAAAAACGCAGTATTTACCAAGATAGAGACGATTTTAGGTTAAAAATCAATTTTTCAAAATTTTATGAAAATGATTACAAATTAAGCTTATTTTGGCCAAAAACGCAGTATTTACCAAGATATAGACGATTTTAGGTTGAAAATTAATTTTTAAAAATTTTAAGAAGATGATTACAAATTAAGCTTATTTTGGCTAAAAACGCAGTATTCACCAAGATAGAGACGATTTTAGGTAAAAATTAATTTTTCAAAATTTTATGAAAGTGATTACAAATTAAGCTTATTTTGGCCAAAAACGCAGTATTTACCAAGATAGAGACAATTTTTGGTCGAAAATTAATTTTTCAAAATTTTAAGAAGGTGATTACAAATTAAGCTTATTTTGGCCAAAAACGCAGTATTTACCAAGATAGATACGATTTTAGGTCAAAAATTATTTTTTTTTTAAATTTTATGAAAATGATTACCAATTAAGCTTATTTTGACCAAAAAACACAGTATTTTACGAGATATAGACTATTTTAGGTTAAATATTAGTTTTTCAAGGTTTTATGAAAGTGATTACCAATTAAGCTTATTTTGGTCAAAAACGCAGTATTTACAAAGATGTAGACAATTTTAGGTTAAAAATTAGTTTTTCAAGATTTTATGAAAGTGATTACAAATTAAGCTTATTTTGACCAAAAACGCAGTATTTTACGAGATATAGACTATTTTAGGTCAAAAATTATTTTTTTAGAACTTAGTTTTATTATAATTTAAAATTATTTTGACCGAAATTTAACGAATATTTGGCAAAAATTTATTTTTTATTTGTCTTCTTATATTCTGATCCGAATTTTTATTCAAACTGGATTTTCATTAAATAAGCAATAACATCATCTTTGAAAATAAGCTAAAATAAATGATTAAGAATTATTTTATAACTTCGACAAAGTTATTTATCACTAATGGATACAAAACCCGTTAACAGCAGCAAAAATCAAAAGCAGCAACAATCTGCTGATACCTTTGGCTGCTCTTTATACAATCCTATTTCCTCTCTCTATTGCTCTCTCTCTCTCTCTCGTTTACACTCTTCAGCTTAAGTGTAAAATACTTTTAACCGCATAATTCACGTTAAGTTTCTATTTAGTATGATGAACATAAATGAATTACAACTACAATAAAAACACTAACTTGATGGAGCACAACGAATACTTTACTATATCGTATATATATGTAAGTGTATGTGTGAATGTGTTTGTGTAGTAGTAGTTTGCAAAGATTTAAAGCTTTTAATAATGATTTTGTGAAAGTATGAAAGTATGTAAATACGTTAAGTCGGTTTGATGTATAAAATGAAGTCTTTAGTAATTGATGTTGTTGTTACTGTTGCAGTTGGGTTTTTGGGCTATTTATATTGTTGTAATTGTAGTTGAAGTTATTGTTGTTGCTTTTGCAACAACAAACAAGACATTAACAAGCAACATAACATGACAACAAATTAATGATAATGTCAACTTCCAACGGATTATGGCAAAGTTTTTTTTCATGAGAAATAAAGAGATTTGCCAAGATTCACCGATAATGATGTTGGTGGTTGATGTGATACTGATCAAATTTCTCCTCTCACTTTTATGAAGTGGCCGTTTGAAGGACATTGGTTTCTTTTTTGCTTATTTACCTGAAAGTAATGATAATGACAAAGATTTTTAACATTTAATGTCCAGCATCGGAAAAATCTATAACTATTTAACTGTTGGAGATATCGTCATAAAATTTATTATGGTTTTAGCCGATGTGTTTTTGGGTTGATTTGGAGGATTACAAATTAAAGGCGTCGTAGGTGTAACTTCAAAATTGGCCATTCATTCATAATACTTGTGAATCTCTATGAAATACCTCAACATGAAGAGATTATCTCTTATAGTTTCAGAGATATTCAGGTCGAAATTATTTTTTAACCCTTTTTTAAATACAAAGTTAAAAAAAAAAAATCTGTAATTTCTGAACCGAATAAATCCTCTTAATTAAATTCAACATGGCAAGAGTTGAGATGGTTTCAAGTCGATTTTAAACATTACAGACTAAATTTTTGTTCCTTTTTTTTGTAGTCTTTTCAAGTTTGTGGACTAACAATATGTCCTAACTTTTTAATATGTTCCATATCAGAAAATATTAATCCGTTGAAAAGTTATATTAATCTGAAGTTGGAAATCTGAAAACAATTTAGTTTTTGGAATTCATTCCACAATTCGATTTTTTAAATTTTCCAAAATTTATTACTTTGGAACTGAGTAGAGAAAGTGACCTTTGTCTTCTTTAGTTTTTTACTAAATAAAAAATTCAAAAAGATCATAGCAATACTATCGAATATATGTATATAAAAGACTGACACAAGATCTTATAAAATTTTGAAAGTTGAAAATTCAAATGCAAATAATTTGAAAACTGTAAGAGATATGCCCCACTGTGATACTAGGGTTTCATCTAGGACTATAAGGTGGTAAGTTTTTTTTAATTTAATGAGAAACAAAAATTTGATACGCATTTAAAAAAATTTCAAGCCCGGGATACACCATTTTGTACGCTTATAACTCCTCTCCTGGAGTCCTTGAAGTCATATGGTTTATAACTTATAATGCTACACTCCTCAGTTGTCATTCTGTAAAACTTCATGCAAAGCCATGCAGCCAATCTAAGGTAACAGATTTATTTACAAAAAAATCGATTCTGTCCCACTGTGACATTAATTGCAATCATCAGGTTGTTTTTGCTGATTTTAAAAAAGAGGCTTCTCAGGACTATCAATATTATTATTGTGATGGAGACATACGGACAGACAGACATACAAAGGTGAATCAACTCTGATTTTGATTTGAAGAAAGAAAATACATGTATTGTGGGGTCTTCTTAGCTTCACTCATAGAATGACAAAGTTAACATACCTCCTTCACCACTTATAGGAGATAACAAGTAACAATGCTATATATATGGCTATGCCGAATCTTTAATACCCTCCACTACAAAAGCCTAAGAGACAAATTCATTCAAGGAACCCTTTATGAGTAAATTTTTTTGGCTTTAACTTTTTTCTACTTAACCGATTTGGGACTGTAATGAGGTATATATTTGTTGATATTACGAAGAAATGTTATTTTTATTTGTCGATTTATAATTGATAATTTAACGAAAGTTCTACGCTTTAATTCTGGGGTTGTCTCAGATATCGGTCTATATCTCTTAACATACTCAACAGATTTTGTTGGTTTTAAATAGGAAATTTCTCAAGACTATTTTAAATACTCGGGTCAAATTTCATTTAGCTCTGTCAAGTATGGCGAATGTAAGCGTGCCAATAATAGACAGACGGGCAGACAGTTGGACATACCGACAAACGAACATAGCAAAAAATACCGACCACCACTACAAGTGGTAAATATATCCCATTTACCATTTGTAGTGGTGGTCGGTATAAAAATACAGTTAAAAATAGATGAAAAATAATATTTTTTCTACAAAAAAACGCATTAAAACAGTAACAACAACAAATATCAAAAACGTTTTGTCATACAGAAAATATTACAACAATTTTGTTAAGCTTAAATTATGCGCATAACAATGTTACTATATATAGAATATTTCTTATCAGGTTATATATTTACTATATAATTTTTTCATCTCTTTTTGGAAAACTTGAGTGGAATACACATTTTTTTATCATAACTGACCAGAGAATATTGCCAGAGTATTTTTTTTTGGTAACTTTTTCCTGTTTTTGTTAGAATATGACGACGTTTGCAGTTGTTGGTGATGATGGGGATTTGGTGATGGATGGTTTGGTCACTCACAAAGTCATTTATTCACTCAGTCCAGTCTTGCTTTATCCAGTACATGTTTCATGGAATATTTTTTTTTCAAATATACCAACACACTCACCTAAATAAGGATGTATGTGTGTAGGTAAGTACGCATACACATAATAAAAATAACCACAACAAAGATGACAGCATTAACAACCGCTTGTTATAAAAGTGCAATACTTGTTAACTAAACTATTCCTTTTGCTTTGCCCTTTTTTGTCTCTGCTTCTACTATGGCAAATTACAGTGTTGAACAAAATTGTTGTAAATATTAAGAGATCTCAAATAATTATGCGTACTAAGGCATTTGGAGTGCTCAAAATGAAAAGATAGATCTCAGATGAATTAAGAAGGTATCTGCGGACCAAATTGAAATTGGTGTCAAAAGAAGGAAACAATTCCAACCGCATACAGTTTTAAGTGCGCTTAAGGGGGGTGAATAGTCTTCGATTTCATTAGAGATAACATTATGAAATTTCACATTGGTTAGAACTGAGAAACCCTAATTGTGTTTAAAATTTCTGCCAGTGTATAAACTTCCTACACAAGTATTTGGTTAGAACTTTAAGATTCATTATTTAAAAAAAAATTAAGTAAAATTACATTTGATGACAAAAATCTATGAAAAAGTAAAATTTTTGAATTTTCGCTATTTAAACTTTAATAAAATTAAAACGAATAAGGATATTTATTTGAAAATTAATGATATATAAACTTGTTTGAAAATCATAAATTTTATTAAAATCCCTCTTTTCCACGCGAAAATACCACAAATCCCAATCCATACAAATCACGTTAAAAATTTCCTTTTTACACTAAAAGAAGCACCCTGTCATTATAAGGGCAATTTGGCAGACAATATATTTTAGATACATATTGAGGGTAATTTGATGATGGTGCCAGCTTTGGGATTTGAGAACTTCACAAAAGAATTTTGGATAGGGCTTGTTGGCAGATTTTTGTCCTAATTTAATCCAAATTAAGTTGACATGCATTTTTAATAAGATTTTCTTAAAAAAACAAGAACAAATTATAAAGTTCAGACCAAAAAAAATGGTTTTATCAACGAATAAATGTTGCCTACTTTTAGGTGAGAAAATTAAAAATACACTTTTTTAAACAACCATGTTTAGATTAATATGACTCTTTAACGGATCCATATATTTATGTGAGTTTAAAATTTTATAAAAAATCTGTTAAATATTTTTTTTTAAGTCGTGTAAGTTACATGAAGCCCGTTAAATTAAAATTATTAAAAAAAATTGAGTTCAAATGGGTTCAAAATTTATTTTGCCTTGAATAACTCGAAAACTATTATATAAAAACATTTTTGGCATATTTTGGTAGGGATTTATAGAGACTATTTATACACAAAATTTTTTTGTCTTATATAATAAAATGGCCAATTTGGTAGGCCACCCAGTACTCTCCTGGACAGCTGAATGTCTGAAATTCTTCAAATCAACTAGAAATTATCTCAGCTGTAACCGTGCAAAATATAATTTAAATATTTCTAATGGTTTAGAAATTACAGAATTATTTCCAAAAAGTTGTTTCTTTAAACAAATTTCTACTTTTGTATCGGTGGACAAATTGTCACATTGTAGACCATAACTCAGCACTTTATCTCATTTTAATAATTGTCACAAGGTGAATTTTATCCAACAGTAAATTTTTATATCACCTTATTTTTAAAAAGTTGGTATGATTTTTGCTCTCCACTGTAATTCAAATTGTATGTAGACCGTTTGACTAAAATAAACATTATGCATGTTTGTGGAATACACAATGAAGGAATTTTAATAAATCTTTGTTAAATATTTTTTCTCATTTTTAATGCTTAAAATTGTCATACCTTAACTTGGTAAACGTAAATTTCATAACGACATTTTTCTCTCTCTCTCTATTTTTTTTTTTTTTTTCAAAATTAAAGCAGTATTAACTTTAATCCCCTTTTAATTTACAATACTAAAAGCGACAAAAATGGAAAAGGATCTTTTTGATAATTTGCAAAATTAATAAAGAAAATAAAATGTTAAATTTTCAAAAAGTGAAAAAAGGATGAAAAATAAAATTTATTTATGCCGATAAACAGTTTGTTTAAATCGATTTTTGGGAAGTAATTCTATAACTTTTGAACCGTTAGAGATATCGTAACGATAATACACATGTTTAGAGCTGAGGTGTTTTTGAGTTCATTGAAAGGAGTACAAATTCCTATAAAGGTAGCTTGCCCTTCAAAGATGGCCACTTTGGGTATGTTTTAAATTCGTAAAAAATTCATTTAAAAATTGACACAATAAATTTTTATACATATATATAGTCCTTATTAATGTCTATGGGAAGAATAATTAGGAGAATAGTTCGAGATATTGAAGTCGAAATAAATTTTTACCATTTTATTTTTTTAGCTTTTTTTTAAGTTAAGGGTTCCAAAACTTTTTTTAAAATATGTCCCAATTTAATTTTAAAAAATTCTGATGTAATAACGATATAAAATAATGAGTATTCATTAAAAGTTTTCTTAATCTGAAGTTGGAACTTTAAAAAAAATCGATTTTTTAAGTAAAAAAGTCAAATTTTAAACTTGAATTACAAGAATAAAAATTTTGTGTACTTCCACACGAAAAAGTCAGAATTTTTATAATTTTCTGATTAATGGATAAGTTATTTTATTATCGAGGTTCCACATAAGTAACGTAATTATTTTGATTTTTATTAAAAAAATTTAATTTTGAATCTTGAAAGTTCTAACGTTTTCATAGATACCAAATACTTGTGAAAGAAGTTTAAAACTTGACTGAAAATCCAACCTAAACTTGAGTTCCTCTTGTCAACAAACAAGAGGTGGCCGACTGCGTCTACGAGCAGATAGAACCCTTATACCCTTTAAAACAACTTGAAAACATCTCAACTGTAATCCTGTCCAATATAATGTACATATCTTCGACGGCTAAAAAGTTATCGAATTATTTCCCAAATGGACACACTGTGTGATATTAAAAAAAAGATACATATTTAAGTAATTACTTTTCATTTCTCTCCGTTTAGAGAGTGATACAGCTTCTTGTTTAACAAATTTTTCATTTAGTACGTTTATTAAAATGTAATTTCTTTTTTGTTGTAAATTATTATTTCTTCTGTATAATTTCAATTTAGTTTTTACATAAATTTTAATATTTTACGTGCATTTTAGGAATTCGTAAGCAAAATAAACTGTCGTTTGTTTCACTCTCATATGAAAAATATATTTTATTTAATATTTCAATATATTTAACATAGGGAAATCTCTCTTTCCCAACTACCACCCCCCCCCCCCTCACTATCTAACCAAACACAAATGACAGCTCATTGACTTTTGGTAACCAGCTTGTTGGAATGCATATTAACCATAGAATTACAATATGTACTCATTCAATCACACACACACATACAAACAAACATACAAGATTAAAAAAATTATTTTATACACTGCGAGAAAAAATTAGGAATGCAATTTTTTTTAAGAATTTTACTTTAATCCATTTAGTATTAAGTATTTAGTATTTACCGACTTATAGACGATTTTAAATTAAAAATAATTTTTTTAAATTCTTATAAAGATTTTAACAGATTGAGCCATTTTGGTCAAAAACGCAGTATGTACCAAGATACTAACCATTTTAGGTCAAAAATTATTTTTTCCGAATTCTTAAAAAAAATGATAACAAATTAAACTCTTTTGGCCAAACATGCAGTATATTCAAAAATATTATATGAATTCAGGTAAAAAATTCATTTCTCCAAATTTAATGAAAGTGATTACATATTAAGCTTATTTAAGCCGAAAGCGGAATATTTACCACGAATAGGTCAAAACGCAACATTTACGAAGATAAATACGATTTTAAGACAAAAATTACAAATTAGGCTTATTTTTGACAAAAAATGCAGTATTTACCAAGATAAAGACGGTTTTAGGTCAGAAGTTACTTTTTACCGTTTTTTTTAATTATTACAAATCAATCTTATTTTAACTTAAAACAGCGTTTACCACTTTAATTAAAGTGATCAAAAATTGAGCTTGTTTTAGACAACAACACCAAAATGTTATTATGATTGTTTTTCTCTTTGTGTAGAAATAAATATATTTTACTTATTTATTTTTTTATGTGTGTACAAACAGAAACGCATTACTAAAATGTCAACATTTGAAATTGAAAAATTAGTCTGACATCTGTGTGCGTAAGGATGTGTACAACGAAAAATTGCATATGAAAATATGCAAGTATATTTCTTGTATGCTTTTCATAGTTAATTCAAAGAAAAAATAACTTTTATAAAATTTTATTTCATTAAAACAGTCTAATTATTTAATTAAAATAATATTGAAAAATTTTAATCTGAATATGTTTCAAAACTATGAAATTTTGTTGCAAACAAAACCAGAAATTGTTTTTTTAATTTCTATGCAATAATTTGATCCGTTAATTTAAAATATTAGTTTTTTAATATAAAGAGTTGTTTTATCATATCAGTATAATGGAATTCATGAGATACTGTACTACCACTAGATATGAAAAATGTATGGCAATATTTGTTATTGTTTTCAATTTTGTCTTTGATACAATTCAAGTTTTTATCGCTTTTTTCATTATATTAAAAAACATAAAAAGATTAGTTATTGTCGTTATTAGTAAAATAAATAGACAAACTAGCCAGATATTCGAAATATGGGCATAGTAAAAGCTTAGTATATTTTAGGGATGGGAAAAAATATATGTTTAGCAGGATTCAAAACCACAAAATTTGACTTGGTTTTAGTTTGTTACAATTTATCATAGCACAAGTGTTTTCTCTCTTTAATTCCCCTGCATAAAATGTTATTATGTGTGTGTATTGTAGTAATGTTATATTAATAGTTTGTTTGTTAATTGAGAACTTTTTGTAACTTTTACTTCAAATTTGTTAAATCTACCTTGAAAAAAAACTATTTTTGGTTTGTGTCCTTGCTATTTTTCACTGACAGTCGACATTGTAGCTGGCAATAATTTTTTTTTAACAAAAACGATTTATAGTGCATCTCGTGTAAACTCCTACAAGTTTTGACATTTGTATATTTTTTGTGTGTCTTTCTATTGTTTATTTTCTTCTTTACATATTATTTTTCTATATTTGTTAATCGATTGTGTCGGTCGGGTGGTTGATTACCACACAATTCGATTAAAAAGTAGATAAAATAGTTAAATTTTTCTTTTAGAATTTAATTAAATTTGTGTAAGAAATGTTTAAGTGAACTAATAAAAAGAAACTGTGATACATCGCCACACAGTGAGGTGTATAAAGTTTAAGAATAATATCATTAAAAAGGGATCCTTAAAAGAAAATTAATCATCATGGCAATGCTTACCCGTTTAACTAGCAGTGGTGCCACTACTGCTGCTGTAGCAGCACCAGGTTCACCAAAAGCTTTGCAACGTTTCCAAAATTGTGTAGCTTTCCTATGGCCAGCATTACAATCGAACAGCAATGTTCAAAGAAAGTCTACTCAAATCGATGCCATAGATTGTTTTACCAATGAATTGGTAGAACGTAAGAGTAAAAAGTGGGAAGAAATGCGTGAAAGTCTAATGAAAAAGAAGGACACCTCAACATTAGCCGCCAATCAACAACAGCAACAAAAATCCCAAACAAAAACGACGGCAACAAACTCAACCACCACTACCAGCAGCTCCTCCCCAAGTTTAACTCAAAGTTTAGGTCTAATGTCGAAGGCTGTTATAAACGATTTACATGCTTTACGTTCACCCGAGTTGGGTCTGGATATACGTTCTTTATCTCAGGCTCAACTTGATAATTTGCTCATGTCCACTTTGGAAATTAAAAATAAAGTGGATTTTTTATATTTGGTACGCCAATGTATTCGTTGGCAACAATTGCCCTCCCATGAAGTTTTGATATCATGTTTAAAATATCTCTCGAGTTTGTCACGTGTACAACAAATCGAATCGTTTGCAGAGATTTGTAAAAAACAAAGTCACCCGTTATCGAAAATTTACGCTGACCTGGCACCCTTCAAAGCAATGGCTTTATGGCGTAGCGGTGGCGCTGATATTGCTTTAATTACCCTACACCGTGGCTATGAGTCAGGTGCCGCTACCGAGGATGGTAAACGTATGATGAGAGCAGCTTTTCGTACTATAGCTGAAGAAACTTTAGCACAGAAAAGTGAGGCAGTTTTAGTGTCTCTTATGGAAGTGGCCAGATCAATATACAACACTCACAAAGATATATTCGTAGTGGCATGTGTGTGGAAACAATGTTTTGTAAGCGATTGGTTTTGTGATCAAAAATCAGCAGCAGATTTATTTGAGCATTATGAGGAACTACAACAATTGGTAGCAAAGAGGTAATTTTGAATTTTATGTTTTCGGTTAAATATCCTTTTTTTTTTTTGTCGAAAAAAATCAATAAATTATTAATTTCTTAAAAACTTTCAAAAATTTTTAAATTTTTACTTTAAAAATTATTTTACTATGTTTTTTTAATAAAAAATTAACAAAATTATAGAAACAAAAAATTTTTTCAAAAATTTTTCGATAAGTTAAATTTTTTAAAAACTACAATAACTTAAATTTTTTAAAATTCTAACTAAGAACAAATTTAAAAAACATTAAAAAAAAATTCAATAAATATCACAAATTTGGAACATTTTTGCTTATTTTAAATTTTCTTTTTAATTTTTCATTAATTTTAGTTTTAATAAATTTATTTGAATTTTTAGAAATTTGCAATATAAGAAGTGAGATCGAAAAATTATTAACACACGTTTTTCATTAAAACTTTTAACATGCATTTTTTTATCAAGTTACCTTTATAAAATATGTCAGTTATGTTAAATGTCAAACAAATTAGTATATTGTTAATCTAATTAAAATGAGTGACTAGAAAAAAGTGTTTACTAAAATTATGAAATATTTTCAACAAAACCCATTTTGGTCCCAAAAATATTGGCTAAGCATTCATTGCCGTCAAACAGTTTCAAACTGTGCCAGGAGAACTTGTCCGTTAACAGAAAACCTGGCTCAGATAGAAGGTTGGGAAGCAACCGCGGTTATGTCAGTGATCGGACTATTTATTACGAAAGGTTAAAGCTAATGCGAGTTTAAAAACAAAGCTCAAAAAAAATCCTAACGGGAACGCTGCTGGGCCAAAAATATACTTGCAGCAAAGAGGCCAAAAGTTTATGTTGCTGAGCAAAAAAAATGTGTCCAAAGGTGAGGAGGATTTTATATGGAGATGGACTACCTGTCTGAGCAAACTAGGAGAAAGCACTATACAACGTTAAAAATGTTTCCGAAAAAAGGTCGAAATTTCATTACTAGTGAATAAAGACATTTTCATTTTTATTAACATATATTGTATGTGTTAAGAGTTTTTCGATTTTACTCCTTAAAACAATTTTGAAAATTTCAATTTTACAATTTTAATTAGAAAATTAGATAAGTTGCAAATAAATTAATAAAAATAGTTTGTTTTTATTATCATTAAAAAATGTTTTACCTTTTTTCCTTTGTAGGTCTAGTTCTCTCTGTGCCTCGTTCCTTAGTCGCAATAACATTGACGCTGTACATCGACTTATAGAAGTATTTTTACAATATAATCAACGTGAGGCCTGTTCCAATTGTCTCAGTTTATTATTCAACTATCAATGTAAGTAAATTTATATTAAAAATCAATTATAAAGATTTTAAATTTTATTTTTCTTTGTATTTAATAGATAATCGAAAAGATTTGCGGGCTTGTGCTGAAATTATAAAGTCATGCAGTGAATTGGAAATGCCATTAAATGAAGTACAAAATGAACAGTTCCTTAGTTTGTTTCTTAATCAAAGCGATAACAAGGATTGTGTTCCAATTCAAAATCGTAAACCTGCTCAACAACAAAAAGAATTTCAATATAAATTCTAAAAATCCATTACATTCAATATGTTGTAAATTATTATCGAAAATCTTTTTTTGCGTTGTGGTTATTATGTATGAGCATCTCCGAAATGTATTTTTCACACTTTAATCATTTTGAGTATTTTTTTAATATCTCTTAGTGAAGCCGTTTTACAAGAAAAGTTGATAATTTTAGAGTCAATCAAATATCTTGTAAGCCATTTTTTTCGAAAGAAATAAATTTATTTACTTAGAACAATCATATTTTATTTATTGCATGTAAAAGCACAAATTTTTTGTAAAACTATTTTGTTGTAGTAAATTATTATACACTGACGTTAAATCAATGTTTTTAAATCCGATCTAAAAAATTAATTAAAAAAATAATAAAAATAGAATATAGAAATTATACAGTTTCATCTTTACCCTTAAAAAAATTCCATATTTCTCCTTTTTTACATACAAATTATTTATTTGAAATACGATTTTAAAGATCAGCTTCGTCATCATCCTGTTGTTGATTGGAGTCCTCTTCTTGTTCTTTATCTTGTTCTTTTATATCTTCTTCATTTCTATCGTCTGGATGAGATGGATATTCATAACCGGAACATGCTTCGCAGCGACATATTAAGTGGCGCATACAAAAAGCTTGCAAGCATTGTTGACATCTTGACTTAATTTTCGAGCCATTGCGAACTTTACAGGCACGACAACGTCGCCTTGAATCATTTTCTCTAGAATGTAAAACTATGCCTCCAGGTACATGAGCTTTGTCCTGCGGTATTACTCCCAGTTTTGATGATTCCGTAACTTTCTTAGAAGCTCCATTAAGGAGAGTCTCTACATTTTCCCCCAATATCTCGGCAATTTGTAATTTAAGTGGTAATGGGAGTTTCACGTTTAAATGTATACGTTGTTTCAGCTGTTGTTGAGCCAGATAAAGGCCTAGCTGACGTTGGAAATCTCTTTGTTCCATTGCAGCATCTCCGTTTTCTGATAAACGATATAAATTCCAAGCATTAAATGCCGCCAAATTTAGCATAAAAAATAAATATTCCAAACTCCAACGATTGTTTTGATTCAAACGCGCATATTGTGTACCATAAGTTTGCATGCATTGATAGGCATTTTGATTGCAAACTTTTAAGGTTTGATACAGTTTAATAGCATTGATGCGAGTAGACAAACCATTGGTGATAAGGTATCCAGTAGGACTGACAGAACTATCCAAACCTTTTATTAAACTGCAATCATTTTTTGTATACCAAATTTCAGGTATCATACGACCACCCAGCAGTTCAGTAGGCATTTCTTTGACATTGGCTGACAAAGCCCCTACCACTTGGAGTTGGGACTGTTTAAGTTTTTGTAAGACTGTCATATTTGTAAAACGTTCATTTAAACAAAGACAGCGTCTGGTGCCTTTGATATCACTTACTAACTGATACACTTCTTCGTCTAAGGGATGTACATCTTGGGTGACCAAAGCATTGGAAATGTACAATGTTTTGGCATCACATACGGTAATCAAGCGTATACCATTTAAGCCTATATATTGTGGCAAAACATGTCCAAATGGATTATTTTCCAAAGAAGATAGATCCAAAATGTGTTCATCCAACATGCAAAAACCACTAGGAGCGTAGTAGGATCTGCAATTTATAACTAGCTTTTCCCAAAATGTGGCTATTTCATCTACTTCCAATTCTGAATTAGCTGACGATTGATCAGCACATCTTATGCATTCAGCTAAAAATTGAAAACGTTTAAAAGACATAGTCGCCCGAAATATGGCATTGCCCAATTCCAATGTCCAAAGCTCTTCGACAGGGCCAGGCTGTATGGAATTACGCAAAACTCCACACAGGTAATTCAAACCCAACCATGCTCTTAACTCTGTTAGATCTGTTAACCGTTTTTGATGTGGTTCCTTCTTTTTAGTGGCTTTTATCACCTCATTCGTACTCTTCATTATCAAATTCAACATTGCCACATCTATTAATAAATGCCATGCTTCTAAAGGATTGCTAACCGTTTTTGCCGGCCCTTTTCCGCAAGCAACAAATTCTGGCACATCATCGGCTATCGGCGGACCCAATGGCACCTTACTCCACACTTGGCCATTCGGCGCTTTTAACTCAGTATCCAATTTTGCTTTTTTACTTCTACCTGTCTTAATCTCTGCATCTTCTTCCTCATATATATATGGCTTAAGGAAATCACTCTCCAAACAATACCAGGGAAATTCTTTTAATTCAATTTCTTGTTCATCTTCGCCATCCTGCAGAGGATCTTCGATACGTTCTTCATAGCTGATATTAGCGTCACTTACATTGCCCCCATAACCACCGCCCATTACCTCCATAAAAGCCTCTCCGGCCAATGGTTCTGCATCCTCATCATCGCTATCCTGTTGGGTTTTTATATTTGCCAAAATGGGATCATCTATATTAAAACTCATTATACAAAACTTCTTGACGCTTTTTCTGACAGTCTATTTGCTTAATTCTTTAAGTGTTTGTTTTTGTGACAGTAGTCGTAAACAAAAATCGATAATTATTTTTATCCAACTGGTTATAACATTTAAAGTACACACACTCAAATCTTTTCTAAATATGTTTGACTTATGAGATCTTAATTTTAGTAAAAAATTCTCTGACTATTAGTAACCGCCATCTTATACTCATTTACCTAAAGTTTTTTCAAAAGGTACTTTTTTGTCCCCACAAATGTAAAGTTCTAACATATGTGTTGAACGGGTTAATAAATGTTTGCAACAGATGGTCAGGGTACGGAGCAAATGCTAAGGAATGCTCTTCTCATAATACAAATAAAATATAATTATTAATTTTAAAAATTCTAAACTTAAAAACAATTTTAGTAAAATACAACATTTAAAATAAATTTTAAAAAATTACAATATCATAGCTTTATGGAAGTTTTTTTATTGGCAAAAGTTTTAAAATTATTTTTATAATTTGGTAAATCTTAGTTAAAATTTTTAACAAATATTAATGAATAATTTGATTTAAGTCGTCTAATTCAAACCTAGTAGTTGATTAATTTCTTTATTGCCAAATTGAAAAGATGTAAACAAGTAAAACTTATAAAATTCAAACGCCGTTGAAAATATTCGGCGCAGATGTTTAATAAACAACAAAATGGAAGTGTGTCCTGCCACAGTTGTGTGAGGAATGTATGAGTACGTAAAAAGTCATAAGAATAGTAATAAAATAGAAAATAAAATATATTTCCTCATTACATACATGATGAATTTTTTAAAGATATTTTATATGAAATAGGTAGCCTTCATACAAAGCAAATATTAATTTTTGAATACAAAAAGAACTACTACGGTGAGAATTTTCAAATTTTTCCCTATCACTTTTTCATAATTAGACGAGGTAGCCTACGTACGTAGCCAATTTCAATCATATCTGAAGAACTAATACAACGAAAATTTTTCAATTTGTTCAAATCCTTATTAAATTATTTTTTAAAATATATATCGCGATTTTTTAAATTGTTTCTGAATTAAGGCCGGAGTAGAATTTTTGTGCAGCAATTCGAAATAAGTAAACATTGTGAAAAAGTTTGGAGGAAGCACCTGTGTTCTATTTCATTAAGATTTATCTAACCCTTCAAAAGTTACAAATAAATAAAAAATAGTACTTAGGTCACAATGTATTTAAACAAAAACAAACTATTTTTTACCAATTTCAATTTATTTCAATTATTAAAAAATTTGGATAATAAAAAAATGTAATAAATTTTTATCTGAATAAAAATTATTTTATTTTTAAACAAAAGAAAGAATTCAAGTTCTACATATGTTATTTGTTCAATCAAATAAGTTTTACTACCTAGTAAAGACTATTCAAATCATGAATATATAAAAGTAAATTCTTAACGAAAAATAAAAAGAAATATATATTAAACTCTAATGACGAAATAAAAGTTATAATTCGTATTAAAAAGAATAATGTAAAAAATGTTTTAAATGACAAAAATTAAATACGAAAACTTGTTAATCTACGCAGTAGATTTACCGTTTCAAAATTAAAATATGAACAGTTTACAAACCACAATTCCAACCCAATGTAGGATCATTTAATTGCGCTTGTATTTTCAAAATTAAACTGTAAATACGTAACGATGGTCCCAATTTAATGGGAAGTTTTTTAACGACATCACTGCGTTTGAGTAGCAACAAAGAACGGCCATCGATTTCTTCATCCTTAAACACATGAGCTTCTTTGGGAAAATGTTTGCAAAAGTATTCATACACCTGATCAACAGACCATTCTTTAACATCGGGTATATCATCGAAATTTTCATTGGGTGTAAAGCACAAAACAGTGGAAGCTGCTTTATAGGGTGCATTAAGTGAAGCTGTTTCTACACTTATGGTGTCAGGAGATTGTGTAGAAGATTTTGAACGTTTTTCCGGCGGGGGCGGACTAGAACCATTTTTGCCCGTTTCCTCAGTTTTTGTAGCTAATCTCTTGGCAAGAGGTGGCGCAGTTGTTGTTGGTGCTACTTTATTAAAATTTTCCTCCGGAGAACTTTTCTCAATTGCTGAATTTATTGCTGCGGCTTTTATGGGAGTAGTATTAGATAAGGGTTCGGCGCCACCTATAATCTCACGAATTTTTTTAACCGGTAATGTAGTGCCATTGGTAATATTATTGTAAACCTGACACTTGTTACACTTCCAATTGCGTTGATTTTCACTTTTTATGATTTTACTGGGGAAACAAGTGTAATGAAAAGATTTTGTGCATTTCGAGCAAGTAATCATTTCTTCATCTGGATTATTAAATGTTTCATTACATATTCGGCAGGTAGTGCATTGATCACATGTATAATTACGTTGTACAGATTCAAACTCTTCAAAATCAACTTTTAAACAAATTTTGTGTATTTTACGCTGACATTCCTGACAAGTGATCAGTGGATTTTTACTTGCAAATACTGGACGCTTTGATTCTTTTTTCTTACAAACCACACAGGCATCCTTATTTGGCTCCGTTTGTACTGAAGGTGATACTGTTGTAGAGCCCTTTGTGTAACTGGTACGTCTTTCTAACGTGGAAGATGTAGTGTGATGTAAATTTGATGTTGTTGTACCTGTATGCAGTGAACGTTGAGCGCGTGGCAAATAGTTGTCTGATGGATCAAATACTGCTTTAGGTTTCTTAATACGTCCTGTTGTTCTTACAATGGGTTCGCTATTGGAACTGTGGCTATGTAAGTTTTGATTCGACATTTCTTCACTTAAGTTATTTGGTGATAAACGCATACGTGCCACCTTTTTCATATTTCATATATATTTTAAAATAAAGTCAAATTCAACCAATAACACCTTAAAAGTAAAAAAGTTTTTGTGTTAATTTCTCTGATTGCATATTATTATTAGCGCGTAACTTTCATTATTCTCTTTTTAATAAAAATAAAACAGAACTTACCTTTTTAATCACAAACTTTTATTTAATAACTTTTACAACAAATTGTTAATAATCAATTTTACAATTCGATTTCTTATTTTCTTCTATTTTCCTCCTTTAAATTAAAAACAATTTGTGTGGCAAAGATAATCATCTACTTATTTTATAAATAACTTATTTGTGACTCTAAGCAAATACGACGCCGAAAGATTTTATCAACGGCGTTGGCTTTTTAACATTTTAGCGATGATCGCTTTTTTACATACACATTTAAAATCAGTTAACACCTTTTATATGAATTATTTAAATATCTAAATATTTAAATAATTCATATAAATATTTAAAAAATCATTTTATATGTAATAGAGTATCAAAAAAGTCACTTACTTTGCAGGTTTTTACAATAAAATATTGTTTAACGGCAGCTAAAATTATATATGAGGACATAGACTTCAACAGCTCTACAATTTTTGTTTAGGTGTTGCCACTGCTTTTTTTGTGTTCTTTAAGTTGTAAAAGCTGTTACCAACAGTAGCTGATTCTCAAAACAATAATGCCACATTCTAAAAGAAAAAAGCGCCAAAATGTAAGAAATTGGTTTATTATATTTTTTTAACACAAGTATTATTTTGGGTAAAAATAAATGCCATCAAATTTTGTTGTATTGTCTGTAATGTATAATAGTTAATATATATTAAGAATATTGGTATCATGTGAAAGCTCAAAAGCTCTCTAATGATATATAATATACTCGTCTGGGGACAAAAGTTATTTTTATATTTCTACCATGACTTTTTACAAAAGCACCAACACCTCAAAAAGTCATCGACATAACTGTGTTTTCATTAAACTTAATATATCCTTGGACCATTCACACAATAATATATAAACTATCAAACGAGAAAAATTAATCTATAACTCGAAGACTCTTATAGAAAAAGTATTTGTAGTGCACTTCAGCTTTAATCAATAAATTTGAAAGCACTGCGCATACCTTAACATAAATTTTGAAACAATTAATAGTTTTTGTGTGCAAAAATAAACTTGGAGTAAGATCATCATATAGAAATTTTGTCTGTTTACGTCATTATCACATGGACTACCATTATTAGACTAAATCAAATTTTCCTTAAAAAAACATTAATTTCGCCATACACTGTATCTGTTATTACATAAGAAAAGAGTTCAGAAATATTAACATCTACGCAGGGATGGAAAATATAGTATTATTTTTGACACATTTTGATGGAATTACTTCATCTAGTTTTAATATTTTAATGCTTATTATTTTTTTAAATATATTTGCATTATTTTAATATTTTCATCAATCCCACTAATAGTTACCATTTTGCATATAATTTAAATATTTTACATGAAACAATTAACCACCTGGCAAAATAAATTCTTTTATGTTAGCATACGGATAGTTACGTTTTTGTGTGTATAGATGTTTGTCAGTTTGGCTGAATACACATTATGGTGGAAATGTCATTGACCTTTTGAAAGCAGAAATTAACCTTGAGGTAACTTTTTTCCCATTGGTTCAAACAAAAACAGTAATAAAAATGCATTGTTTTACGGCTACTGGTAATGATGATAATATTAATAATGATCGTAATTATTAAAAAAATCATTGCTTCAGCGACCTCATCCTTTTTATACCCTACACCATCTTAGGTGCAGGGGGTATTATTCGTTTCTACCGATTTTTGTAATATACAGAAAAAATGCTGTTGAACCCACCTTAAGTATACTGTTCGACTCAAAATCACTTTCGGAGTCGATTTAACAATGTCTGTCCGGCTGGATGTCTATACAAGTCGCATTTTTTAAGATATCTTGTAGAAATTTGGTACGTATTATTATTTTGGTCTAAGAACGAATAATAATATGGAAAACTTGTAGTCCCCATATAACCCCCAGAAAAATTCAGTTTAAAATGCATAAATTTCACATGTTAGTTTTACAATAACTGCGCAAGAAAAGATCAGAAAATCAAATTATACGATGGTCGTTGATTTATTTTTTTGCAACTACCATTTTTAAGCAACAATGTGATGTAGGATATTATATAGTCGACCTTGGCCGACTATAATGTTCTTACTTCTTTCTTTTATTTTTAATTGATAAACGTATTAAGATTTTCTTAAGTATATTTTTTCTTTTTCTTTCATTCGTTTTTTAGGCATCTTTAAGTGGATGATTACAAGATTTTTTTTTAATTTTTACTTTATGTTTGATTTCTTTGTGTTTTTGTTATAAGATTTTGCATTTTATAATATTTAAATTCAGTTTAATAAAATATCAAAGCATGTTTCACTTTTTTCATATTTAAGCTGCCACAATTTAAAAAACAAATATTTGAATATATAGTTTAATTACTTGATGACATTAAAAATAAAAAAGCAGAATATTGCGAGAAAACAAGAAAAACTTAGGGAAAATGAAAATTTTTAATGGATGTTGTTTTAATTTTTTTCTTTTTTATTTTATTAAAGTATAAAATTTTTAATATTGGCAAAAATTCTGTTTATTTTTTATTTACTTTTTAAATTAAGGTTTTTTCAATATTTATTTGTATGGTTTTGGAGTTTTTTTGGGAGTGTTTTTAAAACACACACACATTTTTCTCTATTTGTTTAATTTCAAGTCTAGTCATTTTCATTAATTAATTTTTTCATAATCCTAGATGTTGAGTTTAATTTTGCATTTAAATATTGAGAATTCAAGTTTATTTTGTTTTTAATTTTATTAAAATAAATTCTTAAAGAAGTATATTTTTTCTTATTATTTTTGTTTGTGTAAAAATAAAAAATAAGTTGGAATAAAACCGACAACGATTGACAACAACAACGTATCGCTCTTATTATTATAAATAATAGTTTTGTTGAAGTTTAAACAAATAAATGGATTTAATTAAAAAACTAAAGATGTTACAACTTCTTTAAATCAAATATGTGATTAAACATATTATAATTATAATAAAGTTATATTACTATAAATAAAAAACATTTTTTTCAAAATATACTTCAAATTGTGTTTTTTGTTTACATTTAAATGCAAAAGAAATTTGCAGCAACTAGAGTTTTTTATGTTTTTCTTTTTAAATTATTATAATAACAAGTCCTTCTTCTATTTGTTTTAAATCTTCTAATTTGTTAATGCTGACTGGAGGAGATGTTTGTTTGTTATTTATAGCTGTTTTGGTTGTTGTTGTTTTTGATAGTTGTTATAAGATGGTAAAAAAACAACATATTTTTTTTAATAATTTTTTTTATTGGTAAAAAAGAACTCTTCTTAAGACACACTAAAACCAGCAACCACTCTACTTATCGAGAGCAGTGTTAGTCTTAGTAGCAATAACGCATTCTTCGCCGCAAGACTTGAGGACTGTACACTATAACGAAAGATTGGAAGAGGTATAGAAAACATACAAATTAGTATACGTATAGAAATTTAACAATTTAAAGGAATTTCGGGAGACTTACCAATAATTCTTTTCCGTTATCAAAATCGTTTCTCAAGGAGATACCCAATTCACCTTCAGGCAATTTGAGATCTTCTCTGATGTCACCGTTATCAGACATCAAAGTCAAATAACCGTCATCACTGATGTCGGTCAATTGATAGTCCTCTCTCTTAACATGTGGGACATCCATGTTGTGGGTAGATGGACAGATATCTTCATATCTGAAAGATAAAAAATATTATTTAAATATTTGTTTTTTTTTTTATTTTTTTAAATATATTTGTAACTTAGTTTTATGTAAAAATTTGATTTTCTAACTTATTGTACAGAACAAAATTTGTACAAATCGTTTAGAACAATGGATGGTACGCGGATTTTGTAGAATTTTTCAAGGTTACAATAGATTTTTAAAATATTAAAGATAACTGAGAATCCTATTGCTAGTCAAAATTTTCTGATTTCAACAATTTTGTAATATTTATACGTTTTAAAATAGATTTTTCTAGAGAGGTTATTAGGAAAATTATGTTCAACACTCGTAAATTTTTAGCATGGATTTGTTGATAAGTATAAAAATAATACTAGACGCCAAAAATTTAACTGTTTCAATATCGTGCTTTAAGGGTCGTCAGCTCCTATCGCAGAAAGTGAACAGAAACAAAGACCACATGGTACACACATTTTTTATCTACTAAGCTAATCCAACCATTCTCAGTCCAGAACATCTTTGGACTCACCCTGCAATGGTAGCATAATTTCTTGGCCTCTAGTTAAATCAGAACAAGAATCACAAAATCTTATTGCTTTGAGTGTTATGACAACAAAAATACATACTAGCGTATATATGCAATTTATGCCTTTTATAGTCATCTGTCCACGATTTCAGTTTAAATATAACAGGCGTTGGCTTAGATAACTGTCTGGAAACTGATTTTACTATATTAAAGAAACACTTTTAATAATTTAATTATTCTTAACTTAAAAAATATGATTGAATTTTCAACATCTTTAAAATTTTTTAAAATGAATAATTTCAAATCAATACTTAATCGGAAAGGGACCATCAGGACCCAAGTGTGCAATATCTGTTCCTTCAACCTTTCGTGATTTTAGATTGAAGGAACAGATAATGATTTTAAACCAATATTAAAAAAAAACACTATTATTCTTGTCTCTAATCAATTCCCTCAAGGTTGTTAAACTACTAATGACTCATACGTTTTCTAACTTTTTTTCAACTGACCTAGAATTCTTACTAATATTTTACAAGTTATGAATTTTTGGTTAAGATTGAATTCTAAATAAATAGAAAATTGTTGAAAAAACTTACTTCTTATTTGTGAAAATATCAATGCCAACCATGTGAACTTTAGCATGACCGTGCTTGCCAGTTTTGGAAGTTGACATTTCAACAATCTTACAGGGTCTACCCTTGAGCATTACAAAGCCGTTTTTACGCAATGCAGAACATTGCATAGGGTAAGTTTGTGAAGCACCAGAATCTCCAGTTTCGAAATGATGATCCTCGATTTCAGCCATTGTTGTTTTTTATTAATTAAAGTTCAAGTTAAGACCCTGGTAATAAGGAATATATCTGTAACATAAAAATAATATAAAATATATTATTAAAATATAAAAATTAAAAAAAAATCTTAAAATTTTAGATGATTTATTATGGTCTTTGCCACGCCTCATTTTTATTACTTTCTCGAAATTGGAAATGGTATGAATAAAAAATTTTGCTTCTTTTCTTTCTTATTTTTTACTTTCTTATTCATTTTATTTTTGAGACATTTTTTGGTCTTTAATCAACAACAAACACACACGCATACAATCAAATGTTAAATAAAATCCAACAACAATAAAAATGTATAAAAAAGAATTTTTGTACACACACGCTTCTTACTATAGCTTTAATACACTCGTCGTATATAGAATTGGAAATAAACCACCACACACACCACCTATACCATTATAATAACGAGATACAGACTTCTGTGTTTTAACAGACAAAAAAGAAAAAATTAACTCAGACACAACGACCGACAACGTCATAACCTCTTTATAGATTATAATTTTGAAAATTTTTAAAATTCAATTGATCTTTTTAATAATAAAAATCACTTTATTTTTCATTCCAATTTCAAGTTTTCCTCCTAAAACAACTTTAAAAACCAATAACTAATCTTAATCCTCTTAATTACACTTTTCTTTCTTTTAAAAAACTTTTTTTAACATTCTAAAACAATTATTTTACCAATTTTTGTTAACTAAATTAAAATTACAGAAAATGAACGATGATGTGTGTTGTATATTTTTCTATGCAAATATGAAGAAATATACAAAAAGCGGTACAACTTTACGTTCACACTTCAATACAACTGAATCATGCACTTTTGCGAAAAGCAAAAAATACAATAGAATAAAAAAATCTGTCTCCTCATTATTTGCGGCTCGGTTCGGCTGTTAAATAAAAAAATGCTTTCTTCCGTACACGCATTTTTATTGTTGTCGATTTTTCATTTACACTTTATCAATTTTCACAATTTAACACTTTGATTTTGTAGCATTTGTTGTGTTTTCTTCATTTGTTATATTTACACTTTTAATTTTCCGGTATTTATCGTTAATTTTTTTAATAAATTTACTTAAAATACTCACATGTGATTTTAAGGTTGTCGTAACCAAAAAAGAGGCGAAACAAAAAGACCCTGCTACAAAAAAAATATATCCGTTTAAACATGAACAATGCTCAAGCATCGGCACAAGCATATGTTTGTTTAGTTAACACAGTGTTGCATTTCTAGCGGCATAGGCAGTTGCCAGATTTGTATATAACAGGCTAACGTTAGTTTGTTTGACATCAAGTATCGTCAAGCTTTTAAGTAATAAGAACTATAGTGATATATAGCTAAGAGCACTATAAACACTTTTTCTAATAAAATTCCATCAAGGTGGGAAAGTTGACAGACAGAAATATGTTGATCTTCTTGAAACTATATTTTTAATGAAATTGGGTCATATATAATAGTTTTATATGCTTAAACCCATTTTTAGGAAAGAGTCTTATATGGAAGCTATCGAAAATATATTCTTCAGCTTAATTACGTGCAAAAACACATTTAGAAAATAATTGTGCAGAGTATCAAAATTAAAATTGGACATTATTTAATATGTTTAAAATTAGATTTTGCTTTCTCTCGGCTTAATATTGTTATTAGTAAGGTTTTTTAGGACCCTTCTCAAGATGCCCATATTGTTAATGTTTATTTACTATTAAACGAGAAAAATGGATTTGCAAGTCGAAACTTTGGAGCCCAGTATTTTAAAAATTATGTTACTTATTTTTGTCTTTAAAAGTACTTATTTCAAAAGAAAAATAATAATAATAATAATAATAATAATAATAATAATATAACGTCTCTATTTTGGGTCTTTATTTTGTTCCACAACTTTTAATAACTTAATTTAATTAATATATAAAGTGACACATCAAAATATTTTAAACAAAAAACATAACAAAATTTACAATTTCTATATCTTCAAAAATGTTGGAGAGTTTTCCTTAAATAGACTTATCTTTAGAAGAAAAAATTAATTTTCATTTCAAAATCTTAATTTCAAATTGATTACTTTATTTTTAAATTACATTTAACTCTTTTGAAGATACTCCAAATTTATCGCTAAGTGTTTTCTATAATTAAAACAAATTTGTGTTATAATAAAATGTATAACTTTATCTTAAAGTATTAATTTCAAAAATACTGGCAACACTACCTGTTACGATTAACTCAATGTCATCAGTTTCATGACATCTCTAACAGCTCAAAGGTTTTTTTCTCTTACTCACTCACAGTGTTGCTAATTTTTGGTTTCGAAAAAAAACGCTTCTTATAAAACTAAAAAATTATTATAAATAAAAAAATTTCCTTTGATTTTATTATAGAATTCAGATTTAAAACTATGTGTTATACATTTTCTAAATTTATGATATCATTGAAAGTTGTAAATTATTATATGTTTATTTTGAGATATAATAAAAAACTACTTTTTAATATTAAACATTCTATAAAAAGGCATTGATTTAGTAAAAAAAATCTCTTGAATAACATTACTGACTCCGCTGTCCAGTAAAAAAACAACATTTGTAGCGTACGTTCCCAAGGCAAAAGATGTATTTAACAAGAGTCAAAAGCCCTCAATAAATTAAGCGGCCAACGCGCACTAAATACGTTTCCAATTGTTTTTTTTTATTAATTGCGAAAGTTACGTGAAAATATATTTAAGAAAAAAATATTTGATAAATAAAAGAGAACAACAACAAACCATTGAAGGTTGTGTGTCATTTTGTTAATACAAACGAGGAATTTTTTTTGTTTATAAAAAAAAAAATAATAAAATAAAGAAGAGAAGTTGCAAAATTGTAAAATGGTTTTCATATCGATTATTGACACAGTCTGGATAGCCTGTGGTATATTTGTTGGATTTTTAATATTCTTGTCAGCCATCAACAAGTCAATTGGTGTACGACGTTTCTATGTACAACTATTGTTAAGGATATTTGAGGTAAATAGCTACATACATAGGTATGTACTTGAATGCAAACAGTCTGTTAGTCAGTCATCAAAAAAATAAAAATATAATAAAAAAATAATAATAATAAATAAAATGTGCAAATGAATGACGTCGATTACAGACCGTGTGTCTGGAATGAAATAATTACTATTCCTGTTTAATCGTATTGGATTAATAGTTATTTTTATATTATTTTATTTTCGGTACTTTAAGTATGGACGTGTCAGTATAGAAATTGCCCATAAGGAACGTCAAGGTTCAGCAAAACGGGAAGAATTGGAAGAGTTAAAACAAAAACAACAAAATTGTTTTACAACGGCCGGCGAGGGTCAAGGTGATGGAGATATTAATGCTAAGCAACAGAATTGTGATAAATCTAGTCCAACTAGTAAAAAAGAACATGATAATGAGGATGATGATGATGAAGACAAATCAGACAAAGTCATATCTGCCAATGGCAACACTTTAATTAACAGGGATAATGTGTTGCTGCCCACCCCAAATGATAATAATTACAATAAGGATAAATTAAAGGAAAATATTAAAGATGTAAGTTTATTTAATAATGAACTGATGAAAGGAAAATTATATGAGTCGTTCTATAGTTAAGGCTTTTTTTGCAATTAGAAGATTCTCTCAGTAACACCAATTAACTTAATTCGGAAGCTTGCTGATAAAGAGGAAAGTTTCTAATGATAGATAATAAAAACTTTGTTATGTTAGATAAAACATAATACTACAATGCTTCTTTTGGAAACTATTATATGCATTTGTACATCGAGCAGTTATTTGTTCACAAGTTTTACATGGTTAGACGGACGGATGGATATCGTTAAATTTACTTAGGAGATGATTTTCTGATGAATGGTATATTTAAGTGTTGATCTCTAGAGTGTTCAATTCGCTTACTAGGATAGTTAACTGGACGGACGATTGTTAAAAAATCATTTCCTTGGTAGATTGTTAAATCTACCAAGGAAATGATTTTGATTCGAACAGTATACAAGAACACAAACACATAATACCTCAACCACCTTAAATTTATATGTATTTTATGTATCTGTGGCATGTGTATTTGTGTGGGTGTTTGTACATATTTATAACATTTCTGTGTGTGGGGTTGAGAATAGGGAAAGTTCAATAGATTATAAAATATTTATGAATATTTTACATAATTTTTTAGAATTTATAAATTTCTTGCCACTTGAGGTCTTAAAGAGTCATTTGCATAATTAAAAAAAAAAAAAAAAAAAAAAAAAAAAAAAAAACACTGTAATTGCTGCTTAAAGAAGCAATAAAAAAAGATTATTTAAATGTTTAAGTTCAACAGGTGTTTGGCCATAATATGCCATATTAAGTATTCCCCATTTTTTCTAATATAAGTAACAAAATCTTACAAAGTAATGAAAGAATAATTTAAATTGTTGTATTAAACAATGTTTATACTTGGATATTTCTTTTAAAAATCAAAGTTTTAAAAGTTCTTTTCATTTCCAAATTTATGCTTGTTACGTCAGATTGTTTTTTTCTTATAATTAGATATTGATAAGAAATTTTTGATTTTCCATTAGTTAACTTATATCAAATGAGTTATTAGGATATTTGATGTTGTTTTTTTTTTGTAAATTAAGCAAAAATCCAACAATTTTCTAAATCGGTTCAGTAGGAAAAAGTTATAGCAGAAAATATAACAAATTTTATGACTTATTAAATATTCCTTGTTATATGTAAGAAAAAATTTTATATATTGTATACGTCTGTGAGTGTGTATGTTCGAAACTTAACGTATTTTCTTCATATGGTCTCGTGTTGTGGGGGATATTGAAGATTCGGCGTAGCCAAATATAGCATTCTTACTTTGTTTTTATTTTTGTTTGTTTTCTAGTACAGTAAGTTAATTTTTTTGTTAGGTATGTTATTCTTATACCATACAAAATCATAGGTGGTAGGTATTATGCGTTTGTAACGGGAAGAAAAAATAGTCATACCAACACATTTAAGTAAAATGTTCGACTCCGAATCACTTCCTATGTCGGTTTATGCATATCCATCCGTCCAGCTGGCTGTCCAAATAAAGCTTTTTCGTAATATACAGGTCGCAGTTTTTAAGATACTTCAATGAAATTTGGCATGAACTATTCTTTTAGCCCAAAGATCTATTGAAATTGGTTGCGATCGGTACATTATTTCATATAGGCCCAATAGAAACGGCCTCCCATAATTAGGTTTTTTTTAGTTAGACAGAATGATCTACATGTTTTTTTCTAAAGCCAAAAAATATAAAGCATTTTCAAAAGAGCTGCCAACACATTCGGCAGAATATCAGCCCGGTTAGCTTAGTGCTCGGACTGTTTCGTTCGAAAAAGTTAAAAACATACAGGGCTTAACAGGGAACACACCTAAAAAAGCACGGAAATTTAAGTGAAGTTTTTTTTTTAATATTCTTGCTGCATAACTGATGACAAAACGTATTGTCCTTTTCAAAAATTTTATGGTCATATTAAAAGTTACGACCCAAAAGTATTTCCCAAAAAGTTCTTGGCATGACAAACAATATGTGGTTGCGGTAAACAAAGCCAATTATTTGTTACAAAGGGCTCTATAAATACCGAAAATTGCATCAAAAAACCTTTATAAAAAAGGTTCCTTCCGTTCCATTTCACTTACTTTTTTCTAGACTGGTATCCTGACACTATGGTAAACAACCCCTAATGTTACACGAATGGTGGTATTTGGTCAGTTGAAAGAATAGAAGAACACAAAAAAGAAGTGTGGTCGATTTCCAACCGGTATGTACTATCTGTTCGAGCAAATTGAAATTGAAAATAAAATCCTAAGAGGAAATTCATTAAAACTATGAGAAGTTGCATTAAAAGTGTGAATTGCACATAATTCGTCAGTGAAATATACTCTCTCTTACCACTGTCTGTATTATTTTTGTCATTTTCGTCAGTGCACTGTGAGATGGAATAAAAATATTAAAAACAATAGTTACGAGATTTAACTTAAGTTTACAATACATTCGTATATACAAACTTATACACATAGAAAAAGTATTTAAATTTAATAATATTGACCTTTGATTTAGTAATCATCAGGTTCGAAAAACTAGTATTTACTAAATTAAATAAACACAAAAATCGTTAATTTCGGACAGTGGTTTAAATTTCTTTTTTGAAATCTTAATAAAATTAAAAATGATAGTAGTTGAAATGTTTTCGAGTTTATTTTAAACTAAACCCAGGAAGTAGCGAACGGTTTTTTGTCTCATTAATTTTTGGCAAAATTTCATAAAAATATATATGCCGACGTTGACCCCTTCTACCCCTATTACTATGAGGTTCTGTAAACCTTCAATTTAACTCGAAAACACCTTTACAATACTCACGTTAAATTAGGGTATCTTAAACGTTTCAAAATTTACAGAATTATAAAAAAATGTTGGGGAACCACTGTGATATATACATGAAGAAAAGTCACCATGTTCAAAATACAATTGCTTTAAGAAAAAGTCCGAATCAATGTCAAGTTTTTAAAAACATTTAAGCAAGTAATCCTTAAGAATATTCACATAATTATATTAATCCATTATATCATCAATAAATACTAGTTTCCCAATTTTAACAGTCTACTGAATGTGCGTTTCTTGCAAAGCCTTCCCCTTCTTTCTTCATGTAAAAGCACGTTCATCTGATTTACATTTGGAAAAGTTGCTTTCACTAGGAAATATTAGCTTATCCCAAAAGTCTACTACTCTATATATGTTCTCTTTTGCTCTGTGTATCATAACATTTATCGAGAAATCCTTTGTAGTCTCATTGCAATTTGCCTTTAGGCTGTCGGTGAAGATATAAAAATCTTTTCGTACCAAATCAATCTAATTTTTCCTTTTCTTCCGGTATTTTAGACATTTTAAATCAATCATATTTCATGCAGAATAAAAAAGTTACATAAAGACAAACGACGTTGACTTTTGTATATCTGTGTATGGTGTGCATATGTAGTTAAGATTATAAAACCTTTAATTTATGTGTTAACAAATTACGACTCTAAAAAGAAAGATTAATGAAATTTTAATAAATTAAGATCACATTGAAATACATTACACTAGAGCCCCGACTTGCGTCGTCCCGAATTTCGTCGTTTTGTTTTGCGTCGCTTTTAAAGAAGTGAAAAGTTCGATCAGATTTGCGTCGTTTTGACCCCAATTTGTGTCGGCACGATTTACGTCGTTTTTATTTCGATTTGCGTCACTTCAAAAAGTTAATTTTTTTCGCATCATTGTGGATTACCAATTTTCAATGTTCCCACGGCAATTGGATCTTCGTTCCGAAGTTCATACTTGGTCAAAGATTGTCAAACCAGTGAACGCTGTATCAGTGGGATGCAACTATTGTAACAATACTTTAGTCTAAACAAGATACTTTAGCAAAAAATCCCTTATTTGTTAAAATGGAGTCTTAAGTGCATCTAGTAGTTACGGAAGTTGTGATGATTTCGAAGCCAGCAAGTGTTGGTTTAACCACTTTAAAATAAAAACAAATTTAAATATGGCATAAAAGAAGTGTTAGCCAGTGCAGAAAAATTTAAGCTTGAGCGGAAAATATCCCGCTCAAGATCGGCTAACTCTTTTTTTGGGAAGAAGATTTTAAATTAAACTTTTTTGGATATACCAATCAGAAAATTCAAGGGCAGTGAAAAGTATACACAAAAGAGATCTGCCAATATACTGGCGCTTTAATAAAAAGGCTTGGAAGATCGCAATTCTATTTTAATACTGGTTAAAAAATTGTGCTTTAATTTAAACGCTATTATTTCAGTCAACAAATTGAGTTCTTCGAAATGTTTTTGTTAGTCGATATCGCACTAGGACATCTATTTTTTTTAAAGAGCATGTAAAAGATTATTTTATATGCTGCGTAACGTAATATCACTTATTTAACCTATGGGCTAAGGCATAATTTTAAACTTTAAAATGTACTATTTACACCGAAACTGTGTTCATACTTGTTTTTTTTATCAAAAGTACAACATTTTTTGCAAGTCGGGTCTCCAGTGTACTTACGTATACTTTTATACTCATATATGTATAGAAAAAATATTAGTAATTTTAACTATTTTTATAATTTGTTGTTGTTATTGTTTTTGTTTTTTAACTTTTATTATGCCAACCATTAACAAATTATTTAACATTAGTGCAATATGTTTATATGTTGTTGGGTTAACTTTGTTGATGTTTTTATAATTATTTTAATATCAAACAATGATAAGAAACTTAATCACACACACACTTACATCTTTAAATATTATTAATGTACAAATATTTATTAATACATAATTATTTTGGTTTGACCATTGATCGCTGTGTTTTTTTTATAACTAAAAAAGATATAGAAAAAAGAAAACGCTCAATAACATTTGATTATAAACTTATGCAAGTGTTTGTGTATTGGTATTAGTATAAATCAAAATAATGTTGGCAACTTTATTTAAATTTCGGTTAACTTTCATTGGCTTTTTTATCAATTTTATGATAAGGAATTTAATTAAATATGTTTTTTTTTTTTTTTTTTTTTTTTTTTTTTTGAAAAATAAAAATTTCTTTTGATGTTTTTATTATTGATAGAAAGAAATTTAATAGATAATCTTACATTTTTTACAAATAAATAATTATGCATAAAATAGTTATAGAATATACACTCGGCCAAATATTGTCAACCCAGCGACAGTTGTATTAAAAGAAATTTCTTTCCCCATTAGAGAATTTTCGGATATAGCAAAGGAATTTTCGGATATAACAAAGAAATCCTTAATGAGTCATAAAATTAGTTATATTTTTGCCTACAACTTCTTTTCTACTGAACCGATTTTGATAATATTTCGAATAATGAGGCCCATATATCTCGATATTATACCAAATTTTTATTCTAATTTGTGGATTAATAATTGGCAATTTTATGAAACAATTTTTCTTGAATTAAGAGCTTGTCACAGATATCATTCTATATCATTTGACATACCGCACCGAGTTTGCTGATTTTAAATAGGAAACTTCTCACGACTATAATAAATACTTAGGCCAAATTCATTCTTTCATTCCTTTCGAGAATTTAAAAAACAAGCAAAAGTAATTGTCTGCTACAGAGACTATGTGATAGAGATGAGCGATACCGTGATTTTGAATAACGCCGTTCTCAGTGAAAGTGATTTTTAAATCACTGTTTTTTTTTTTTAAACAGTGACAGTGATCGCAGTATTTCAAAGAAAACATAAGAATGTGTTTTATTAAAAAAATTAAAAATCGCGGAAAACCAAAAGGGATCAATAAAATACGACAGAGGATTTATTAATCACAGTGATTAAATCACAGTCGTGAAAACATTGCTCAACTCTACTATGTAATACTCTTCACCATATTCTTGGTTATAAATGGTAACTACGAAAAATTATATGCCCTTAAGGTATATCTATATTGATACTAAAAAACTTTGATGAGCTGCAAGTTGAGTTTTTAAACTTTCAATTATATGCCTGATTATATCTATTGTGTAAGAAATGGATAGAGTCATATTTATACATTCATGTTGGTGACAAGTTGCTGAACAGCCATCTTACAGCAGTTTGCCACCAACACGGATTCCGTAAAATGTAAAGTACAACAACAAAATTCACAGTCGTCACAATTTAAATCGTACATAGCGTAAACAAGCATAGGCTATGTGATTGGGCGATCTTTGTGTTACTATCAAAAGCTTGGATACTTCCAGGACATCCTGCAGTCTTCATTGCCCTACAGTTTGAAGAGATATATTGTGATATATTATTAGAGTGGTCGTCATACGTTTGTTGAATTTCGAGAACGAGGATAATCATCACATGGAGTAAAACAAGGTGTTCTACGGCTTATGCCATTACAACCATTTCCAAACTGCGAAATAGGCATAAGGTTCCCAAAGCACTCGTCGTACTGCTGACTAGTGCTTTCTAAGGGTATAGATAAAAAATCTTGTTAGATACAAATAAAACTATTGACCGGTCAATGATAAATTATACTGTAACGGTGTGAAGAAAATATATTTTTTGTTCAAATTATCTATTTTTATATTTTCTGAGCTTGGGACCCTTTAAACATTGTATATGATAGATGACGGTGACTTTCGCCCATCTGTGTTTATATTTTTAATTTATAATTTATGTTAATGAGCCTCTATTAAAATGTGAACTTTTATATTAATTCTCCCGGAAATCTTTATAATTACGTTTTTTTCCTATTCTAGATAATTGATAATAAATTGTTTAATAAAATTATGTTAGATAAACAGTAAATACAGAAAAAGGAACGATTAGATAAATAACACTTCTAAATTGCCTGCCTGGTGGTTAAGTACAAATTCTTATTATTTTTTATGATAAACTCAATAACTATAAAAATTAATGGCAACAAATTTATGATCTAAACACAATTATTACAATAATTGAAAACAATTTAATTAGTTAAATAAAAGTTTATTTATATTAAATTTAATATTTTTATTTTTAGGAAAATATAAGTTTTCATTTTGAGGGATGTCTGGACTACATAAAGGCTGGTGTAGAGGCTATTATTGAGGATGAAGTAACATCAAGATTTGAGGCTGAACAATTGAAAAGTTGGAATCTATTGACACGCACAAATCGTCAATATGAATTTATCAATTGGAAAATAACTCTAATTTGGGTTGTTGGATTTATAGTACGATATACAATCCTAATGCCATTGCGTGTGTTAGTTTGTTTTATAGGTGTAAGTATAAAGAGACTAAAATTTCTAAATGGGTAATATCTATTCAAAACAAATGATTATTTAAAGAATACTAAATTTTCCAGCAATGCAAAGAGAATTTTGGATAAAGAAAAATTACAAAAGCCGAAAAAAGAGATAATTTATTAAAACAATTTCTTTTCTTAGGTGGTCTTTGCTGTCTGTTCAAATAGTTTAGTGGCCTTAATACCATTTAAAATATTACGCCACTTTTTCGCTGATATTGCATTTAAACTAACATTTCGTTTGATTGTTTGCTCTTTGTCAGCAGTAATCAATTTCCATAATATTGAATATAAACCAAAGGCAACTGGCTTTTGTGTGGCCAATCATACATCACCTTTAGATGTTGCCATTCTATCAACCGATTGCACATTTTCTTTGGTGAGAATTTATCTCTATTTATTCTAAATAAATAACTTTTTTGCTTGGCTTGATTTTAAATGTTTTCAAAATTTATTTTGAAATAAAAACCAACACAAAATTAGCTGCATTACAATGCAAAAAATAAAATGGAATAACAGGCTTTAAATTAGTTCGTTTTTCTCATGGGGTTTGAAAAAAATAACTGATTGATTGAAATTTCTTATGGTTCTCATCTTGTTTTGCTCCAAAAATCTCTTATGTTTTTGTGTATGTTAAAATGTATGTTTGTTTTTATATGTATTTTGTCTTGTATATCATCTTATGTGTCTCATTATTTTTGTTATGTTTCCATGTCTTTTTTCTCTCTTTTTCTGCATATATATTACATTATGTTATATCAGGTAGTATGGCTTACTGTTTGTACGGCTGTTGTTGGCTACATGCCCGATGGAGAACGTAAACGTCATGTGGTCAATAATATTTTAAGGCATTGCTTTTCAGTGCTGTCTAGTGCCATTTCGGCTGTTATCAATTATCATAATGAAGAAAATCGTCCTACGACGGGTATTTGTGTTGCTAATCACACCAGTCCCATAGATGTTCTGGTGCTGATGTGTGACACCACTTATTCTTTGGTAAGTATTCATAAAATGCATGCAGGCATGCGGGTTTAATTCTGTTATTGGCATTTTTATTTAACAAAGTTTAAAAATCGTGTTTTCTTTTACTGCTTCAATGGACGTATATAATTGATTATGTTTTTTCACTTTCGCTTCACCAAAATAGATTGGTCAACGTCATGGTGGCTTTTTGGGTATTTTACAAAGAGCCTTAGCCAGAGCCTCTCCTCACATTTGGTTTGAAAGAGGTGAAGCTAGAGATAGACATGCGGTAGCAGAACGTTTAAAACAACATGTTTCTGATCCCAACAACCCGCCTATATTAATATTCCCTGAGGGAACCTGTATCAATAATACTTCCGTAATGCAGTTCAAAAAAGGTAGTTTTGAAGTGGGTGGCGTTATATATCCGGTGGCTATAAAGTAAGTAAAAATATATAATTAAGCAAGCAAAATTATAATAGCCGGTTAAGACCGACTTTGTAATACCCTGCACCACATTATTTATTATAAACGTTCTTATAAATTGTTTTTGTTTTTTATTTTTGTTTATAATGATACTAAAATTAATTTTTATTGGGGAATAATGAAATAATGAATATGAAGGCTCTAAAAATCGTGGACCTAAACTCGTAAAACTATAAAATAATAAATAATATCCTAATTACCTGTGTTGGTGTAGCGTATAAAAATCTGAACATACAATTTTTTATATTTTTTCTTAATTTTCTAGATATGATCCACGTTTCGGTGATGCCTTCTGGAATAGTTCGAAATATTCTATGCTTCAGTATCTATACATGATGATGACCTCATGGGCCATTGTTTGTGATGTGTGGTATTTACCTCCCATGTACCGGCAACAGGGTGAATCTGCCATTGATTTTGCGAATCGTGTTAAAAGTGTAATTGCCAAACAGGGAGGCTTAGTGGATTTAGTTTGGGATGGACAATTGAAACGTATGAAACCCAAAAAGGAATGGAAAGAAATGCAACAAGTAGAATTTATAAAACGTCTAAAAGGAGACTAAAGTCGTTTAAGACTTAATTTCTTTAGCATTACAATTCCATGGTAAATTTGTTTGCCAAAAAAAAACTAACTAAAAATCCGGTTACAACAACACAACCATTTTAATCAACCAATAAAATAATAAATTTGTAATTTATTTTAACGTATTTAGAAACAATAATTATTTTTTTTTTTTTGAGAAAACGTTTATTTAAGTGAAACCAAATAAAGAAAAAATGAATTTTTGAATATAAAAACGAGCAATTTGGAACAAAATTTTCAAATGAATAAAAAAAATATTCAATAAAGGGTTTTGAAATCTGGAAAACGCTGTTGTTGTGAAGTTAATTTGATGTTCTACAGATTCTAGCTAAACATCATCCTTACGGACATGTCCGAGTTAATCATCATATTTCTTATGGGAAGGTGCCCAGCAATGATTGCAAATATCTTAGTTAAACTTGCCCTTATTACAGACAGAAGCCTATCCCACGTTTACTGATCAAATTCTTGATGCTCTACGGTCAGATTTTTATTTCCATTAATAGTAGAACCTTTTCTAAGCTCGGTTCCCTAATATTCCTTATGAAAGCACTCGGTTCCCTAATATTCCTTATGACAATAATCACATATTCTCATATTGTAACTCCTTATCAGCTTCGATATCAACATATAGTCTTAATAGCAATTTGCTCTATTGCCAATCCGAGGCGGAAAATATGCTGCACTCATCAAGTAATTTGAGGGATTTCCTAATGTCCCCAATGTCTCTTTGAAAAATTTTGAATAGCCATATTCTTTGCTTATCCAAATTCTAATAGTCTAGCCCAACCACAAATCTTCCTTATGGAAGAACATCAAGATTTTTTGCTCAATTCTCATGAGCTCCGTCTTTTTAAACCCTCCCACCTTATACTTCTCGTAAGGAGAACAAGATCACTTGGATTAATAGCCAATCCCTAGGCAAAAGTTAGAAAATATCAATCCCGTTTGCATAACGTCCCTAAATTTTCCTGTGATTTGGATGACACAATCTGCATTGGTTACCGCATGGCTAAATACGCTTAGATAGAAAAAAAGGTAAAAATCACTTCTTCTTGCAAAGTTTATCTTCATCATCTTTCTAATATTACGTACGTTCTCTAAACTTAACTCACTGCCTTCGCTAAGTAGCATGTAGGCTATCTATTGGACTGGTGGAACAAACAAAATCTGACTGTCCATAATTCTGAAAATAATTTCAATTTTTCAATTCAATTATGCGTTTTTCTGAGAAAATTTCTTCTTTCGTTACATTATTTTAATTTTTAATTTAACTTTTTATGTCTTAATAATTGATATAATTTTATATATTTTCGAATCGAATTGTTTTCATCATTCACCACAGATAGAACTTGTTTTTAAAAAATAACAGTAGATGTCTCTCACTATAAAAATTAGAAATGAAAGTGACATTTCGTATGCATCTCTGTGTTTGTTATCATTTGTCAGTGAATAGCTAAGGTTAATAAGAAGCAAAAGTATGCGTACAATTTTGTGTTGAAAAGAAAAAAAGAAAAAATTATAATTTTTTATAATTTTCTTTTCAATTTTTTTTGTACAATTATTAATAATATTTTGAATAAGTAAATAAAAACGACGTTAAGAATGTCACATCAACCCACAACAACAGATTTTGACAAATATACAACGTTTAAAATAACAACAGGACAAACAGTGAAAAGAACATCCAATGAAAGCCACGATGATGAAAGTAAAAAATTGAAATTGGAAAAGAGTGGGAGTGTTTTGTCAAATGTTGCAGGTGCTTCAAATCCTGCTACACAACAGACCACACATTTAATTAATAGTAACAATGTTATTGCGGCCGCTGCCGTCGCCGAGATGCATAGCAAAAAGGTAAAGTCAAGAATGAAATTACACGAAACAAGTGCGTCGACGGCAGCAACAACAACAACAGCGTCATCCTCTGCAGCAGCAGGTTATTCGTTAATAATAGAAGATGCTACCACAACAACGGGTACCATTAGTGAAGAAAGTAGTGAATCTGCAGGAAAAACATTTACCACTACAACTGCGGCCGGTGAAGAGTTAATGTTTATACGCAAACATGTTTCTAGCAAAAGTGATACATCGGTTGGCAATTTGAATAATGAGGGCTGTTTAGAAGAACGTATTATCCATATAGAAGGTGATCCAAGTGGTAATGCTGCCACCTCTTATATTACTGCCATGAGTACGAAACCACCTCCCAAACGTTTACAGATAGGAATGGCAGAAGCTAAGAAATCTTTGGGTGATAGTATTGATTTAAAATTAATTACCACTAGCGAGGGTCAAGCAGGTGGTAATAAAATCTCCATGATAGGAGGAGATAAGAAAACGGAACAAATACTTATCTCAGCCTCGAATACCAGCATTAACCCACAAAATACCTTTACATATAGTCGGGTGTGTTCGGTTAGTAATGTGACTGGCCAGGCAGGGGAAGCTGTGAATATAAAAAGTTTACAAGGTGCGGTTAAGAATCCATCATTAATGGTTTCCTCTAAGAAATTATTGCCCGAGGTAACGCAAACAACTGCCAAAGTGTCAATAGGCAATACAACCATATCAGTGCCTTTATTAAAGCCTTTAAGCTCCACCCAAATCATACAAACCGGCGGTAGCGGAAACTCCGGTCAGGGTGGTTCTGTGGATGGAGCAAAAAGTGTGATACATACTATTCAAACCGGAGGAAATCCATCACAACAGACACAGTTAAGTAAAATATTAAATATAAAACGTGGCCAAAAGGTAACACAACCCACCTATGTGTCCTTTTCCCAATTGCAAATAAAACCAGTGTCATCGGCCAAAATTGTACAAGCCAAAGTGGTGAGCAAAAAAATTCCATTGCAAATACAGGCAGTGCAGACCAACAAAACTACTTTACTACAACAAACATCGGGTGTAGTAACCATTACTTCCACCAAGCCAGATCCCCATAATTTACAACAACAGACTACCATACAGGGACATATTTTGCCTTCACCCCAAAAGAAACAACAATTAAGTTTTGTTAAAGAGATACCAACGGGGGCTATAATTAAAACCACGTCAACGGCCAACATAGAAGATGCCTCTTCATCCTCTACAAATATGAGCAATAATGCGGCAGGCGAACAGCAGGGAACTTCAAAAGCCGTGGGAGAATCTACCATAAAAATTTTGGAAAAATCGGGGCAACTGGTCAAGACCAATTCAGGAGGGGATTCAACAAATTCTTCAATTATAACTACTGAATACTTGCCAGCCAGTGTTAAAGTGGTACACACCTCAGGGGCACAACAACATATAAATGCCTCCAATATACGTACTACATTGGCTACACAAATGGAGAATTTAGAACAAGGTAATATAAATACCGGCATACCAACTCAACAGCAGCCACAACAACAAAGAATTAATATATGTCCCACCATCAGTATAGTTCGACAAAATTCTCCCCAATTGGTTACGACCTCAGGAAATGTTTCTACGGTATCGTTGAGTATGGCCGATGCTGTTAGTGGTCAGCAGAAACAACTCATACTTACCAAATCTCAATTTGCCAATGTTAGTGCTGCCAATGTAGCCGCATCGATGGGTAATACCATGACAACAAATTTTCCCCGTAACATTTCCTTAATGTTAGCCAAAAGTTCAGCCTCCCAACAAGTGTTCACTACCTCAGGCTCCAAAAATACGCTTTGTGTTACAACGGCAGCGGGTAATACTAAATTAGCTAGTGGTACACGTTTAAATCTTAATATACAACCAAATGTAATCAATTCACAAACAACAAGTGTTGTCGCTAATGCGCAAAATGATGGAGATTCATCGAGTGGAACGTTAACAGGAAATGATTCTACGGGGAGTACTGAAACGGGGAATAGTTCGAATGTACAGCAGCAGCAACAGCAACAGCAACAACAACACACGACTACAATAACACAGAATCGTAAAATAATACAAGTGCTGCCAGCTTTATTTAATAGTAGTGATGGAAGTTATGTAAAATTTACTAAAACTAAACCACCACAGGAAGACGAAGATAAGAAAAAAGGGGAGCAGTTGCCAATGCAGGGGCAAGCGCAGCAACAGCAACAACAAAATCACGTTCCACAACAACAGCAACAGCAAATACACATGCAAATACAACAACAACAACAGCAGCAACAACAACAAAATCATCCACAACAAATACACATACAACAAATACAAAACACGCAACAGCAGCAGCAACAGCAACATCGACAACAATTACAACAACATAGACAACAGTTGCTACACAAACAGCAAATGCAACAAATACAGAAACAACAACAACAGCATCAATTGTTATTAAATCAACAGCAACAGCAGCAACAACAACAGCAGCATCAATTACAAACGCAACAACAATCCCAAGATTCAACCAGTGCAACAGCATCAACAACATCTATAGAAAATAATACAACAGATTCAATGCCAACAACAACTTCAACATCTTTATCATCTGCATCTCAAACTTCTGCAAAGTTTACTTTAAATCAAGCACATCCCTCTTCCTCCTCCTCTTCACAATTCCAACATACTAATGTTAACACAACAACACAATCTTTAATAAATTCTAACAATGATCAATCACAACAACCAACTCCAATACAACCAAAAGCTGAAGAAAGCAATAATGTACTTCTTAAACAATTATTACAAAATTCCAATACCACACCCAGTAATCAGAACAATAATAATTCTCGTGGCAATTCCGTATCGTCGACGGCAGCCAGTACCGTATTACCCGCACGTAAAGTAATTAATGTGCGTGCACCAAGTTTGGGATTAGTTAGTTCATTGGAGGCACAATTGGCAAGACCTGTTATACCCCCTGTACCTGCTAGTGAATCATCGACCACAACTCCTGTTTCAGTCTCACAAACTCCTCCTACGAACACATCACAAACATTAAAACTATTAAATGACAGTATGAAATCATCTCATCAACACGGTGTCTCTGCCGTATCCACAACATCCTCCCACTCCTTGGGATCGGTTTCAATAAATAGTAACATAAATACCAATACTCCATCACTAATAATTTCAACAACAAAATCTAATTTATCTCTACATTCGGATAAACCAAAAATTTCTTCCTCTTCATCGCCACTCATATCAAAAGAAACTTCATTCGTATCAAAACCTACGCCGCCGCCACCATCATCTCAGGCAGCAAATAAAGAACATTCTGAACAAAATATTGAGATATTTTCATTACAACAGTCATTACATTCAAATGAATCTGCACAACAACAGCAGCCGCAACAACAGCAGCAACAACAGCAGCAACAGCAGCAACAACAAAACAAAACTCAAAAAGAATCATCATCGTCTTCAACATCATCTTCGGTGCCTGTTCAAATTACTAACAATAGTAGTATTAGCAGTAGTCAACAATCATTTAAACAATTTCTACAAACAAATGCAGCAACATCTGCATCAGCAAATGCAGCAACAACAAATCAAAATCAATCAACTCTAACAACAAAAATTACAAAATATGTACAAGATGTTAAAAAAGCAGCTGCTGAACAACATCAACAACAAATTTTACAACAACAACAACAGCAGCAGCAACATTTGCAACAGCAACAACAACAAAATCATCAGATGTCTGTTAATCGAACTTTTAGTACAACAAATGTTTCATCTTTAAATAAGGAAAAGTAAGTAAAATCTTGTGTATCGGAATGTTAAAAAACCATCATTGATATATTTTGAACTGATCGTGATCTATCCATCCGTCTGGTTGTCGCAATTTTTGAGGTATCTCGATGATGGTACATATTATTATTTGGGTTCTGGGACGAAGTCTATTGAAGTTGGTAATGTTCGGTCAAAACTTTCAAATGTCCTCCCGGAATGAGGTTTTAAACACATAAATGTCCTAAATATAAAGCGATTTTAACGAAATTTGGCAAAAGAAAGTCTTAGAATATTCCAAAATGTTGTGCAAATTATGCAAGGGTCGGCCCTTTGATTCTAATGGATCCCATGTAAGCCCCTTTCCATATTACTGAGAGGTGTTAATCTCACATATACGTTGGTATTGTAGTAATAACGGATCAATTAAGATAAATAGCAAAAATCAATGTGCTATATTATGCGAGGACCGGTCAGAAATTTCTTCTAGATATCATAATACTTCCAGCAAAATTAATTTTAAAACTTATAAATTTCTCATAAATGTTTGTGTGACGGTAATACGCACTTAATAATAAATCTAACAACTAAATTATACGGGGGTCGTTCATTGAAATTTCGTAACTATTATTTATAACCAACATTGTTGTGTAGGATAGTACATAGTCGTGCTTGACCGATTATAACATTCTTACTTGTTTCAATTTTTTTGAAATGCATTTTTAATAGAAACATTGAATTAGCCTACAATGTGGTCTATTCCGATTTGAATATTTTATCGTTCTTATATTTTTTTCGAATTTTTTTCTTTTAACAATTATTGCAATTTTATAGATTAAGTGGGAATGTTATACTTAATGCCCATCAAAACCAACAAAACATAAGTACAACATCCTCAATAACAACAACATCATCATCTAATACAACAATGAATATGAATCTAAATACGAATCCTAATCAAGGACAACAACAGCAACAACATTTTATGGGAAACATTCAGCAAAATAAAACCTTTAGTGGAACAATTGAAGGAAAACAAGCTGATAGCAATAATCAAACCAAAGTAATGGAAAATCAATCAACATCAACTGCGCCAACGATTACTCAACAACAACAACAACAAACAATACAGCAACAACATCAGCAGCAACACAGTACACCACAAATTCAACAAAATCAAATTATCATGCAACATATGCAGCAGCAACAACAGCAACAATCGCAACAACAACAGCAGCAACATGATCAAACAAAACAAACAATTAAAATGGAAATAGATGAGACACCACATTATCAACAAATGCAACAGGTACAATTACAACAACAGCAACACTCCCATCAACAACAGCAACAACAACAAGCATTTAGATCATCAGCAGCAACACCATCATCTTCATCAGCTTTACACAATACTGTAACCAGTACTATGTCTACAACACCAACAAATTCTGTAGCCTCTACACCAACAAATGAGGGACTTACTACACATCTCAATTTAAATAACAAACAGCAACAACAACAACAACAACAAATGTTACATTCTAATCAAAATGTTGCTAATGCCATTTCATCTTCTCAAAGTGCTGGTGTTGTAGGTGGTCCGACATCAAACAACTCTACAGAAACAACAACAGTTTCTTCACCTTCTTTAAGTGGTCCCAATTCTGCCACAAAAGATGTTGATCGCAAAAAACGAAAACGTGATCAGCAAAAACAACGTAAACAAATAATTGGAAACACTAAAGATACGGCCACCACTAGTTCACCAGCCTTGGCGAGTACTTCAAATGCGGCTAATGCTAAAAAACGTTCACGTAAATCGCTTAAACTTGAAGAAGATTATGATGGTTTCATTGATAATCTCTTATCCCACATGCGTCAAATGCAACCTTTACAGGTATTGGAACCACAACTCCATGTTAATTATGATGTTTGTAATATTTATGGTTGGCGTAATTTCAATAACAACAGTTCAAATTCGAATTCAACGTCACCCGTTAAAGAGAGTCGACAAAATGAAAGATCTCATATGTTTGAACGAGAACTGGAGGGAGAATATGGTGCTGCTCATTTGCCCAATAAAGTGCCTTTTTATGATTTTAAAGCATTTTTGAACGAAAAGTCAAAAGATGATTCAACCACGTCCACCATACAAAATAACTATTATGATCAAGAGTTTACGTCGTTTACGTATAAAACAGAACCTGAAAAACTAACAAGTTGGGTTAAAGTATATCGGGAGAGAGCAGTCGATACCCCAGAAATTGTAAGCAATAAACTCTTAATGCCTGTTGATCCAGTGAAAACAATGCGTTTAAATATGTTGCAACAAGAAACATTTCCTGGTCTTATACTTATGAGTAGTACACAACAAAAATTGGGTCGTATGTCGCCTGTGATACCGTTTGTTAGTTCAATGGCTTTAATAACGAAACGTAAGAAAACTCCTTTAAAACCTTTAGAAAATGATGCTGCAGCAAATGGTTTATATATTAAAGAGCATATAACAGATGATTTATTGGATAATAAAGTGGGGTAAGTTGAAATTTTAAACTTTTTTTTTAATTTAATTTAATAATTCATATTTTTTTTAAAATTCGAAATATCATTTAAAACTTGTATATTTTTATCTTCTTAATTTAGCATTAAAAATAGTCTTAATCAGCAAAATGTTATATTATCTCTACCTACCTCCTCGGCAGAACGTTTATTAGATGTTTTAAAAAATTTAGCAAATCTTTTGCAATTATCTTCACCCATACCTTATAAAATAGTGGATAATAATAATGATCTTTCGACCGCAACGGCGTCCTCTGCCGATAATGCAGATAGTGAAATAAAAATGGAAACTTCAAGTTCCACTTTGGCTGATGACGATAAAGAAATGCTTATGAAACATTTGTCACTACAAAATATATTAAATGGAAAATATAAAATGTGTCGCCATTGCGGTAAGGCCATTACGGGCGGTCGTTGCATTAAGAATACAGAAGACTTTACCAAAACGAAATTCCATGCAAAATTAGTGAAACCTACACCTCCAAGATATTTTTGCAATAAAGTATGTTATATACAATTCCGTTGGTCCATAGAAAAGAAACCTTCTATATCGGAATTAAAATCAGTATTAGAATCTAAAAATGAAGAGCAAACTCAAGAAGCCGGAACAGAACAAGCAGCTGCAGCTAAAGAAAGTGATTTAGACAGTCTATTGGATGAAAAAGATAGTTTAAAATCTTTATTGGGTACAATACAGCCCATAGATCAATCGACGTGTACAAGTTTGGCAACAGCAAATGCGACAGACCCAATGGTTTTACCAAAAGAAGAAAAATCTGTGGAAACGGTGGCAAAACCCAAGAAAATACCTTTTCGTTATTTCAGTTCAAAATGTTTTCAAACGTCTACTGCAGTCAAACGTATGTCCGAAAGAGAAATACGCGATTTATTATTTAAAATGGATATAACAATGTCTGTGACTATGCCTCAAAGTAACTTGGGTGAACCTGGTACTCATCAGCCCGCCATCGAGGATAAACGTCAATGTGTATTATGTAGTCAAATCGGAGATGGTGTGGTAGATGGTCCTTCGCGTTTATTAAATTTCGATGTTGATAAATGGGTGCATTTAAATTGTGCTTTGTGGTCATCGGAGGTGTATGAAACCATTAGTGGAGGTCTGGTTAATTTCCATTTGGCCCTACAAAATGGTCTCAATCAAAGTTGCAATACTTGCCAACAATTGGGAGCCACAGTTAAATGTTACAAAACACGATGTGGTGCAGTTTTTCATTTACCCTGTGCCATCCGTGATCAGTGTGTTTTCTATCAAAATAAAACCATACACTGTCAGGCACATGCTTCACGTAATGACAAGGACAAGGAATTAATAACATTGTCAGTGCCACGTCGGGTATTTGTGGATCGTGATGAAAATCGTCAGGTGGCAGCTATAATGCATCATTCCGAAATGAAGAATTTAATGCGAGTTGGCAGTTTGATATTTTTAAATGTGGGACAATTATTGCCCCACCAATTGGAAGCATTTCATACACCAAATTATATTTATCCAATTGGTTACAAAATTGTAAGTATTTTTTTATATCTTTTGTTTTTACTTTTTTAGAATTTTACATAATTTCGTTTGTTTATACCTTACAATTTCAAAGATACGTTTCTATTGGTCTATGCATCGTCCAAATAAACGTTGTCGTTATATCTGTTCGATAGCAGAGGTGTCCGGCCGCCCTGAATTCCGCATTGTGGTACAAGAACCCTCCAAACCTGATGTGGAATTACGTGATATTACCCCTAAAGCGGTGTGGCAAAAGGTACTACAACCTGTAGCTGAAATGCGCAAAACAGAAAATTTGGTGAAACTATATCCTGAGTTTATAAGCGGTGAAGATTTGTTTGGACTCACTGAACCTTCAATTGTACGCATTATTGAAAGTCTGCCGGGTGTGGAAACCTTAACAAATTATCGTTTCAAATATGGTCGCAATCCATTATTAGATTTACCCTTAGCCTTAAATCCCTCGGGTGCAGCTCGTACAGAACCAAAGCTTAGACAACTCATGGGTTGGAAAAAACATCATCCACAAAGAAGCTGTAGCAATCTCAATTCGTTGGGTCATCAGGGCAATATGACTTCGGTAACTGCGGCCGGTGAAGTTTCCTGTCCCTATAGTAAACAATTTGTTCATTCAAAGAGTTCACAATATAAGAAAATGAAACAAGAATGGCGAAATAATGTTTATTTGGCGAGGTTAGTTTTTTTTTGAGATTTCAGGAAGAATAAATTTAATTTGTTTTTGTAATTTACATTTCAGATCTAAAATTCAAGGTTTAGGTTTGTATGCTGCTCGTGATATGGAACGTCATACTATGATTATTGAATATATTGGTGAAGTAATACGTTCAGAAGTTTCTGAAATACGTGAAAAACAATACGAAGCTAGAGTAAGTGAATTAAAGATGATTTCTTATTTTAAAATTATATACTTTCCGTTCATTACTACTTGTGTTTCCTGGAATAAATCTAAGAAATCAATTAAGGTCCCATAAATTAAAAGAAAATGTCGTTGTGGAGAAATTTTTTAATTAAATTTCCTTCTGATGGGAAATGAAAGGAAATTTTTAAAAAAACATTTTTGATAAAATTGAAAATTGTCGAATTTTGTAGGAAATATTTGATTTGAAGTTTTAAGGAAATTACCGGTTCAAATAAAGATTTAAAGGTATTTTTGGATAAAATTTGTAGTCAAATTTTTTATAAAAAAAATTACTACATAATTTTTGTGCGAAATTTTCGAATAATTTTCTTTAGAATAATTTTTTTTTAAGAAATGTGCCTGGAAATTTTCGAAAAATTTTTTATGGAAAGTTTTCGGATAATTTTTTATAAGAAATTTTTGAATATATATTTTTTTCAATTTCGGTTACAATTTGTTTTTGAACGATTTTTGGACAAATTTTTTGTTAATAAATTTTAAATTTTTCGAATAAAATTTTTAGGAAATATTTCAAACATTCGATACTTTTGAATATAATATTTTTAGAAAATTTTCGAAAAAACAATTGGAAATTTTCGAATATAATTTTGTATATATTTAAAATTTTCTTTGATTTTATCCGCCTTACATTTTGTCCAGTAAACAACTTCTTGAAAAGAAATTTTTGCTATAATATTTCTTTAGATATTTTATAATTAAAATTGACTTTGTATGGGGGTACCCCTCCCCTGATTCCACCCGTCCTACATTTTGTCCAGTAATAAAGTTCCTAGAGAAAGTGATTGTGATACAATTTTAAAACTTTTGCTATAATCGATCTTCAGATATATGAGGATTAAATCTCCCCGTGATCCTATCCATTCTATATTTTGCATACATACACACAATTTCAAAAAAAAAAAAAAAAAAAATAAAATAAAATAAAATAAATAAATAAAACAAATAAATCGAAAAAATAAAAATATTCGAGATACCCGTATATAAAATTCTAGTCTATTATTTAATTTTATTTCTTTCCCCAATTTTTATTAGAATCGTGGCATATATATGTTTCGGTTGGATGAAGATCGTGTGGTTGATGCAACATTATCTGGTGGTTTGGCTCGTTACATAAATCACTCGTGCAATCCAAATTGTGTAACAGAAATTGTTGAAGTTGATCGTGAATTACGTATAATTATATTTGCTAAACGTAGAATTAATCGTGGTGAAGAGGTAAGTTTTACCTTTTTTATCTTAATGAGCGTCAAATCAAATTTATTAAATTTATTTTATTTCATTTCTCTTAAAGCTTTCTTATGATTATAAATTTGACTTGGAAGACGAAGGTAGTAAAATACCCTGTATGTGTGGTGCCCCCAATTGTCGAAAATGGATGAATTAAAACCTTTTCTCCACAAAATTTGACACAACCACAAACATTATTTAGTTAATATTTTGTTTTATTTTTATTTATGTTAAGAAAAAAGTATATAAATATTTAAATTAAATAAGAAAAAAAAACATAAACACACAATTAAGGTAGTGTATTAAAGAAACAAGAAATTACTTATAAATATAAAATATATTTTATTTAAATAATGCACTACATTATTAAGAAAAAATAATAATATTTAACAAAATTATAACAATAACAAAATATTAGATATTTAAAATATATATATATATGTAGATATAATTTCTTTATGTACAAAACAAAGTTGTACATAAAAACATTTTATTAATAAAATTTATTACAATTATTTTTATTTTGTAAGTTAAAAGATAAAAAAGTTATATAAAAACAAAAACAAAACAAAAAAATATCTAGTTTAAATAAAAGCCAGTGAATTTGGTTGAAAATATTTTCAATTTATTTCTTATTAATCTTGTTCTTTTTTCGTACACCCACACACATACACACAACTAGTAATTAATGTTAAAAAATTATACATTTAAAACAACATTAAAATATTATTAAGTTTTTAATTATAATTTTTATAAATTTAATTAATATCTTCTTTATTCTTTATTATTATCAATCATCATGTTCATGTTTATATTTTTTATTAAATATTTAGCAAAAGTAACAAACATAAATATATTTTCTTTATTTTATTTTTATTATATTAATTATTTTTTTTATAAATCTTGTTCTACTTTCATTTTATATAAATATTTAACAAAAAATAAATAATAAACTTAAACACTAAAAAATGATGTAGTGCATTCGAATTTGTTATAGATGATCATATGATTATGATAAATTTAATATTGTAAACATTATGTAAAAAACAATAACAATAACAATAACAAAAAACAAAACCAGAGTAAACACAATCGTCTATATAAATAATATTATTGTTAACAGATTTTTCCCAATTATGTATGTTAAGTTAAAGAAAAACAGAAAAACAACAACAAAAAACCTTAAAATAATTATATTCAAATATATTGTGTATGTATATGAGCATATTTTATTATATTTGATAAAGAAAATAAAATATTAAACAAAATATGTAAGAGAGAGAGAGAAATTTTCATTACTTTCATAAGTAACTGGAATGGGAGCTTTTTTCAAAGTGTCGTCATGACGTATAAATAATAATTTTTTTATTTCTATTTCAATATCACTTATACGTCACATAGTGTTTTTTATGAAAAAAGAAATGGAAAATAATCTGTTAAGTACAAACGGCATGTATGATTGCAGTGAAATTTCAATTCACAAGACAAGTTTTAGGTGAACTGCGGCCGCTTCACAGGATCCCAAAATTAAAAACGTTGACGCGACACACCTTTGAATCGTTAGAGGAATGTTAATGGAATTTTATATGGTTTGAGTTGGGGTATCTTTGAATTGTTTTGTAGGAGTACAGGCTTCTATCTGGTCGGCGAGTAGTCTTTGACACACTGGTATTTTCTTTTTTTATCACGCCAAAATTTCATTTTAGAATTCAGACAAAAGAAATATTGTATTTAGTTTTTAATTCTCTATAAAAAATAAAGTTTTCAAAACTATTTTTTGCCAATAATTCACCTTTTTCGAGCAAATTTCCGATAAATCTCCAATTTAGAAAAAAATATCGATAAATAATTAAAGTCATAAATACAAAATATGTTAACAAAATTTGGCACAAATAAGTCTTTGATCCTTTATTTATCATAGGAGCTTTGCAACCCCCTTACAAATATCAATTTGAAGGGCTTTAATCTCACATTAAAAATTGTATTGAAAAGTTTAGTTCAGCAATTAAATTACAGGAAATTTATGAAATAAATTATATTGGAATATATTTTTTTACAAAAATTTTTTATAGGAAAACAAAAAAAAAAAAAAAAAAATATATTTCAATTATTTGAACTTTTTAAAGTTATTTTAGAATTTTTTATTTGTAGCGTAAATTTTGTTATCAACTGTACTTGTTTGAATGTCTCGGAGTGTTATGATGATTATGATTCCTATAAAATAAAAGTAATATTATTTATATTCAAGATAATAACATGAACTCATTTTGGAAAAATGAAGAACGTTTGTGTTTAGAAAAAAAAAAAAATAATAATAATGTAATTCATATGGCTGCAGTCAATTATTGTGACAAATTACAAATGTACAAACATACATAATTACATATATATGTGTATTTTCGAATACATATACATACATGTATTTTATAATAAATGTTTGTCTGGCCAAATGAAGAAACTAATCATTAGACAGATGTTAGTGATGGCATGACAAATGTCAATGATAAAAATACATCATCGTCATTAACATCACACAGTGGTCCAAAACTACTTTTTTTCCAAAAATTCCATAATTTTTGAATCGTTAGAAATTTAAAGAAAATTTTCGATAAATCTCGTATCGAGAGAAATTTTTCTATAAATCTCGTATTAAGAGGAAATTTTCCATAAATCTCGTATCGAGAGAAAATTTTCGATAAATCTCGTATTTAGAGGAAATTTTCGATAAATCTCGTATTAAGAGAACATTTTCGATATATCTCGTATTTAGAGGAAATTTTCGATAAATCTCGTATTAAGAGAACATTTTCGATATATCTCGTATTTAGAGGAAATTTTCGATAAATCTCGTATTTAGAGGAAATTTTCGATAAATCTCGTATTTAGAGGAAATTTTCGATAAATCTCGTATTTAGAGGAAATTTTCGATAAATCTCGTATTTAGAGGAAATTTTCGATAAATCTCGTATTTAGAGGAAATTTTCGATAAATCTCGTATTAAGAGGAAATTTTCGATAAATCTCGTATTTAGAGGAAATTTTCGATAAATCTCGTATTTAGAGGAAATTTTCGATAAATCTCGTATTTAGAGGAAATTTTCGATAAATCTCGTATTTAGAGGAAATTTTCGATAAATCTCGTATTTAGAGGAAATTTTCGATAAATCTCGTATTTAGAGGAAATTTTCGATAAATCTCGAATTTAGAGGAAATTTTCGATAAATCTCGTATTTAGAGAAAATTATCGATAAATTTCGTATTTAGAGAAAATTTTCGATAAATCTCGTATTTAGAGACAATTTTCGATAAATCTCATATTTAGAGAAAATTATTGATAACTCTCATGTTAAGGGAAAATATTCGATAAATCTTTAATTAAAAAAGTTTAAAATTAACTTAAAAAATCGTTTTGGAAACACTGTGCATCATCATAACTCAACACACATACACACATTAAAATAAAATTACATTCAAACAGATACACACTTACATTTATTTAACTATTTTATTATAACATTCATTTTACACTCACTAAAAATACTTTTTTCTTTAATATTAATTATATTTAACTATATATTTGTTGTTATTGTTGTTAATATTATTAATATTAGTAGTGTTATTATTATTGTTGTTGGTGGGTTCATTATTTGTGGTTTGTGTTAAGTTTGAGAGACTGAGAGTGTGAAACACATAAAGAGTATTAGAAAATTTCATTTTTTCTGTTTGCTTGTTTTGTTATTGTAGACCGGTTCCAATTTAAGATTTTCTAGGAATACAGGTTGCATATCAGCAAACCAAGAGATTTCTTCACGCACCTTAACCGGACCATCTTTACAAGTCAGCCAATATGTGCTCATAAGTCCTTTTCCCTTAAATCAAAATTTAATAAATAATTCATTGAATTATTAAATTTCCTAAAAAAAGTCTTATTTAACTAACTTTAACATCAATTAGGCCACGATGTTCTGTTTTAAAACCACCCACTTTCATTAGCGCCTGATTCATTTCTTCTGTTATATGAATTTTATGTGCTTCTCCTGTTGATTCCATACGTGATGCTGTATTCACTGTATCACCGAATAGACAGTAACGTGGCATCTTTGTACCAACAATACCAGCGACCACAGGTCCAGTGTGTACGCCACATCGTATTTGTAATGTATCTATGGAACGTGGTATTTTAAAAAAGGACGAAGCGTCCAGCAAATCAAGAGCCATTGTTGCAATTTCACTTATATGTTTGTTGCCTAAAAATAAACAAAAAAAAAAAAAAAAAAAAAAAAATAATAAAAAAATAAAAAAATAAAAAAAAGTAAAAAAAAGGAGGAAATTTAAAAAACAAGTTTTAAAGGGGGAAAATAACCAAAATATACAAAAATAAATTATTTTTTTCTTTTAATGATGAAATGAAAAAATTCGATAAATTTTCTTTTAAGAGAAAATTTTCGATAAATTTTCTTTTAAGAGAAAATTTTCGATAAATTTTCTTTTAAGAGAAAATTTTCGATAAATTTTCTTTTAAGAGAAAATTTTCGATAAATTTTCTTTTAAGAGAAAATTTTCGATAAATTTTCTTTTAAGAGAAAATTTTCGATAAATTTTCTTTTAAGAGAAAATTTTCGATAAATTTTCTTTTAAGAGAAAATTTTCGATAAATTTTCTTTTAAGAGAAAATTTTCGATGAATTTTCTTTTAAGAGAAAATTTTCGATGAATTTTCTTTTAAGAGAAAATTTTCGATGAATTTTCTTTTAAGAGAAAATTTTCGATGAATTTTCTTTTAAGAGAAAATTTTCGATGAATTTTCTTTTAAGAGAAAATTTTCGATGAATTTTCTTTTAAGAGAAAATTTTCGATGAATTTTCTTTTAAGAGAAAATTTTCGATGAATTTTCTTTTAAGAGAAAATTTTCGATGAATTTTCTTTTAAGAGAAAATTTTCGATGAATTTTCTTTTAAGAGAAAATTTTCGATGAATTTTCTTTTAAGAGAAAATTTTCGATGAATTTTCTTTTAAGAGAAAATTTTCGATGAATTTTCTTTAAGAGAAAATTTTCGATGAATTTTCTTTTAAGAGAAAATTTCCGATATATTTTCTTTTAAGAGAAGATTTCCGATATATTTTCTTTTAGGAGAAAATTTCCGATATATTTTCTTTTAGGAGAAAATTTCCGATAAATTTTCTTTTAGGAGAAAATTTCCGATAAATTTTCTTTTAGGAGAAAATTTCCGATAAATTTTCTTTTAGGAGAAAATTTCCGATAAATTTTCTTTTAAGAGAAAATTTCCGATAAATTTTCATTTAAGAGAAAATTTCCGATAAATTTTCATTTAAGAGAAATTTTTCGATAAATTTTCATTTAAGAGAAAATTTTCATTTAAGAGAAAATTTTCATTTAAGAGAAAATTTTCATTTAAGAGAAAATTTTCATTTAAGAGAAAATTTTCATTCAAGAGAAATTTTTCGATAAATTTTCATTTAAGAGAAAATTTTCGATAAATTTTCATTTAAGAGAAAATTTTCGATAAATTTTCATTTAAGAGAAAATTTTCGAAAAATTTTCATTTAAGAGAAAATTTCCGATAAATTTTCATTTAAGAGAAAATTTCCGATAAATTTTCTTTTAAGAGAAAATTTCCGATAAATTTAGAGCAAAATTTGCCGTCATAGAAAATATTTTGATTCTAAATATAATTTTCCACTTACCATTTTTAACCGGCAACCCCGATGCCACCATATAGGAATCTCCAATAGTTTCAACTTTATAAACATCATAACACTCAATGCGTTCATCGAATACACGATAAATCGAATTTAAAAATGTAACAACCTTTTGCATAAATACATAATGTGTCGAGTCAAGTTTCATTCATTCATTTATTCATCCATCGATTCACATGCACCAGAATTACGGCAAAGTGAAGAAGAGAAAATTGTGAAGCAAAATATTTGTTTGTTTGTATGTTCAATGTTCAAGGACGCAGTGCACGCACACAGACATAGAAAAAAAGATAATTTATATTTATTAGTTTTTGTTGTTGTTTTATATTATTTTGTTTATTGTATTTCCTTCCTTTTGCTGCATTTTAACATAAATTTCCGTTTTGTATTATTTTAGGAGAAAAGTTGAAGAAAAGTGACTGTTATACAGGGACAGGTGGAATCCTTTGGTACACTTGAACTTTGAACTTTAACAACCTTAAGGATTTCCTATTGAACTGTGATCGAATTTTAAGCAGACTTTATATCGCTTACTGGTTCCAAAGTAGACCTAACTTTCGAAAATCTGCACCGATTTCAATTAAATTTCATAAAATAATAGTAGAGGTGTACGAATGTTTAAGTTTTAAGCTGGGATTTTATAGACTTAACGTTGACCGGTCTACAGGGTTCTAAAATAGGATATCTTGAGTGAGAAAATAAAACAAATTTTAAACCATCCAGATTCCTCCACAATTTTTGAGAAGCTCCAGCTAACCCAGTTACCATCTTGTGATTTGCAATGCTTTAAAGCAAATTGGATAATATCTCAGGTGTGACCTGACAACACCCCTCTATAGTTAGGGACCTGTAATCCTGCAAATCAGCTCAAAAGCATCTCAGCTACCATCTTATTTATTTATATTACTTGTATCATGTCATCATGTTCTACAAAAGACAAAAAGAATATCGTATACTAGATAGTCCAATTCAGAATCCCCACCCTCCATTTTGTAATTTGCAATGGTTGAAAAAGAAGATCATAGCTGAAAAGCTAAGGCTGTTACCGGTTCAAACAGATTCGTAGCTGTAATTCTTCAAATCAACTTAAAGACACTTCAGCTACAACTATGTTCAATTTTATGAAAATATTTCTAATGACTCGGAAGTTGTAGACTTATTTTTTTTAAAGAAGATTATAAGCCCTTCCTTTAAGAGTATATAGGACTTGCTCTCATTTTTCACAACTCTCCAGCTGGGAAATTGTTATTTTCTAAATCATTTCTAAAATGTTAAAAAAAATCGTTTTGGAACCAATGTGCCATGTTATTAAATAAAGGCCTTGCTCTCAATTTTCCTTAGCACTTTAACCATTTCCCTTTGGAGTAAATTAAAATAAGAGAACATTGACAAAGGGAGAGAGAAAAAGAGAATCTTTAAGTGTATTAAAAATAACTGTTTGTTTATTTATGTTTTACAATTGAACTAAAATGTTGACCTACATAAAGCAAACTCTCCTCCCCTTAAATAAATACAAACCTCTAAAGGGGTGCAACGAGCGGCAATTTCCGTGAAACCAACAATATCACTAAAATAAATTGTAGCCGATTCGTATAATTCAGCTGGAACCTAAAATAAAATAAATCAATAGAAATATGAGTTAAATAAAATTTTTTTCAGCAAATAATTTATGTAAAAATAAGTATGAACGTTATATTCGGTTATACCGAATTTTTGATACCCTCCACTGCAAATTCGTGTGAATAAATAAGTTATGATACGTATACACACTCACACATACACTCACAAACATATGCAATATATAAACGTTTTTCTCAAATACATCACAGGAACACTTAATGAGTTAATGAGATATAAAATTAGTTATATTTTTGCATAAAACTTTTTTTCTTCTGAACCGATTTAGACCATTTTTGGAATGATAACGTAATTTGTATAACTTAATATTTTGGCAAAATTTCATTTTAATTTATCGACTAATAATTGACAATTTTACGCAAGTTCTTTGCTGGAACTTAGAGGTTGCTTCAGATATCGGTCTATATCTTTTAATATATTGGACCGATTTTGCTGGTTTTTAATACTTATGCCAAATTTTATTGAGCTCTGTCAATTTTTGTGGATGTTAGCGTGACAACAACAGACAAGTAGACGGACATAGCTAAATGAATACATTATTGGATCTGAAATGATGCCTTCTTAGTGTTATACACGGAATGACAAAGTTAATACAAACTTTTCACCACTTGTGGTGGTGGAGGAGGGTATAAACATGTTTATGTACCCACCTGTTGTGTATGTTTCAATTGCATGGCCACACTGGGTGGCAACATTTGAAAAAGTAAAGAATCACTTTTACGTTTTTCTCTTTTCAGTTCTTTAGCCTTTTGGGCTAAATTTAAAGCGTACATCTGGAAAATTCAAAGTTAATTATATAATAATTATATTTATTAAGGAAATTCCCAACACTCTCCCCACCTGTATTGTGGCTGCTGCATTTTTTACCAATATTATGATTATGGGCGAAACACATAAAACCACCACTAATATACCAATACCCACAGCCTCTTTTTTGGCCGCATCTCTTAATTGTTCATCAACATATTCTCTTAAGGGATTTGAATAGAAATGTTAGGTTATGTTTTTGAAGGTTATGTTTTATTGTGAAATATAATTACTTACTTTATTTTTCGTCTTAAATCTTTTTGTAAAACTCTTAAATCATCAGTGTAATTATGCATGGAATCATAATATTCTATGGCACTTCTTTCATCCGATACGTTAGGTTTATTCTTTAGCACAATGGTACTCCTAAGAATTTATAGGTTATGTAGTAGAACAGATTAATATTCAATTGTTTTTTTTATTCAATTTCAAAAGTTTATTTGATGATTAAATTTTGAATTATTATTCAATAAGATCATAATTAATTAAGTAATATTAAGCACAGTGGGACAAAATTAAAAATTGTTTGATTCATCAAATGAACAACAAAGTTCCATCAGAATTACAAAAATGAAATATGAATATTTTTTTAAGGAAAAATGTAAAAATATTTCTACTAAACACATTATACAGTGTGTTTTTTGGAAAATAATTCTATAACTTTTGAACCGTGAGTTCAATTGAAGGACTGCAGATCTCTATCTGGTCAGTGGGGTAGTTAGTGTCCTTTCAAATTTCTTTGATCTCAATTTAATGCATAAATTAATTTTTTGGCGAATATTTAATAAAAACAAATGAAATTATATTATGTGCAAAAGTTACAGAGCTATTTCCATAAATAAGTCTCTTAACGACAAAAGAACTTTAATATGTGATTTCGAAGAAAAAACTTTTTAATTTTGTCTTCTTTTGAGAACCATTTTAGATGACAATTGTTGAAAATTGTTATATAAAATGATCACGAATTATCCTTATTTATTTAATAATACGTTTATTATTCATGTTTGTACTTACATTCTTTTCATTTTTTTATATTTCAAAGTTTTCGTTATATTCTTATACATTGACGTTAAGCGGGGAACATAATTTAATGTGGAATTAATGAGTTCACGAGCCAAAAACTCATAACGAATGAAAGAGACAAAACCATCGGAACTTAAATAACCGCGACCATAATATTTGATGCCAAATGAGGAAGCAATATTTTGGCATTCAATACTTTTTAGAAGATTTTTAAAACCCACCAAATATCTGAAATAAAAAAATATAAATAAAATGTTAGTGAACTGAAGTTTTCACTAAAAATTCAAATTTTTCACTAAAACTAAAATTTTTCACAATTTTTTTTAAATCAATTATTAAAAAAAATAATAATAAATAAATTTTTCACAAAAAATTCAATTTTTCACCAAAAAATTAAATTTTTCACAAAAAATTAAATTTTTCACCAAAAATTAAATTTTTCACCAAAAATTAAATTTTTCACCAAAAAATTAAATTTTTCACCAAAAAATTAAATTTTTCACCAAAAAATTAAATTTTTCACCAAAAATTAAATTTTTCACCAAAAAATTAAATTTTTCACCAAAAATTAAATTTTTCACCAAAAAATTAAATTTTTCACCAAAAATTCAATTTTTCACCAAAAAGTTAAATTTTTCACCAAAAAATTAAATTTTTCACCAAAAATTAAATTTTTCACCAAAAAATTAAATTTTTCACCAAAAATTAAATTTTTCACCAAAAAATTAAATTTTTCACCAAAAATTAAATTTTTCACCAAAAAATTAAATTTTTCACCAAAAATTAAATTTTTCACCAAAAAATTAAATTTTTCACCAAAAATTAAATTTTTCACCAAAAAATTAAATTTTTCACCAAAAATTAAATTTTTCACCAAAAAATTAAATTTTTCACCAAAAATTAAATTTTTCACCAAAAAATTAAATTTTTCACCAAAAATTAAATTTTTCACCAAAAAATTAAATTTTTCACCAAAAATTCAATTTTTCACCAAAAAATTAAATTTTTCACCAAAAATTCAATTTTTCACCAAAAATTAAATTTTTCACCAAAAATACAATTTTTCACCAAAAATTAAATTTTTCACCAAAAATTCAATTTTTCACCAAAAATTCAATTTTTCACTAAAAATTCAATTTTTCACCAAAAATTAAATTTTTCACCAAAAATTCAATTTTTCACCAAAAATTCAATTTTTCACCAAAAATTCAATTTTTCACCAAAAATTCAATTTTTCACTAAAAATTCAATTTTTCACTAAAAATTCAATTTTTCACTAAAAATTCAATTTTTCACTAAAAATTCAATTTTTCACTAAAAATTCAATTTTTCACTAAAAATTCAATTTTTCACTAAAAATTCAATTTTTCACTAAAAATTCAATTTTTCACTAAAAATTCAATTTTTCACTAAAAATTCAATTTTTCACTAAAAATTCAATTTTTCACTAAAAATTCAATTTTTCACTAAAAATTCAATTTTTCACCAAAAATTTAATTTTTCACTAAAAATTCAATTTTTCACTAAAAATTCAATTTTTCACTAAAAATTCAATTTTTCACTAAAAATTCAATTTTTCACCAAAAATTCAATTTTTCACTAAAAATTCAATTTTTCACCAAAAATTCAATTTTTCACTAAAAATTCAATTTTTCACCAAAAATTCAATTTTTCACCAAAAATTCAATTTTTCACTAAAAATTCAATTTTTCACCAAAAATTCAATTTTTCACTAAAAATTCAATTTTTCACCAAAAATTCAATTTTTTTCACAAAAATTCAATTTTTCACAGAAAAATAAATTTTTTTTACAAAAATTCAATTTTTCACAGAAAAATAAATTTTTTTTACAAAAATTCAATTTTTCACAGAAAAATATATTTTTTTTACAAAAATTCAATTTTTCACAGAAAAATAAATTTTTTTTACAAAAATTCAATTTTTCACAGAAAAATAAATTTTTTTTACAAAAATTCAATTTTTCACAGAAAAATAATTTTTTTTTACAAAAATTCAATTTTTCACAGAAAAATAAATTTTTTCACAAAAATTCAATTTTTCACAGAAAAATAAATTTTTTTACAAAAATTCAATTTTTCACAAAAAAAATTCAATTTTTCACAAAAAATCAATTTTTACTAAAAAATAAATTTTTCGCAAAAAATCAATTTTTACTAAAAAATCAATTTTTCACAAAAAAATCAATTTTTACTAAAAGTTAAATTTTTTACAAAAAAATTTAATCTTTTACTAAAAATTAAATTTTTCACCAGATTTTCGATTTTTCACCACAAATTGAATTTTTCAAAAATTATATTTTTAAACAATAAAATTTAAGTGTTAATAATATAATAATGAAAAATATATAATTTTTTATGATTTCAAATTTACCTCCAAACTCCACTATTATCCGCTTCTTTGATTTGTTCTGATAAATGTTGCAATAAAGCCTTATTAACGGATGTGTACCAATTCATCACATCTGTTATGGAATTATCTTCGGGTTCTGTGCGTATTCTATCCCTAAATAAAAACAAATGAGGACGAAAGGTGGGGGGGAAATAAACATTTACATATTAATTAATGTTTTTTTTATTTACTGTGATTTTTTTCTTGGTAAAAGTTAATGACTTGTGTGTTGTGAAATTGTAATGTTAAAATGATTTACAAGGGAAACGTTTAATATTAAATTAATTGGGATTTACCTAAATTCATTTAAACGACTTTGAAATTCTGTACGATTTAATAATACCTCGTAATCATCATCATCGGGTGATGTGGGTACACTAACCTCACTCCAGGTGGTCATATTGTTTAATGCCTGATCAGTAACAGCAAAACGTTGAGTTAAATTGGAACTTTTAGAGGGGGAAAATTAATAAAAGTGAAATGTTAAAAAAATCATGAATATTAAATAGATAAAAATTTGGCGTTTTAGTAAAGTTAAACTGAAGGGATAAAAGTTTTGATTTATTTGTTTAGATGCCATAAAAATTAAAAAAAGAAATTTTTAATGTTCTTTTATTTTTAATTAAAAATTTTTATTCACCATTTTCAAACTCACCGTTCTTTGCTGCCATTTGTAAAAATATAAAACGCCACTTCGGAACGTTCCAACTGTAAATGTGTTACAACTTTTCCTAGATCTGCCACCATGGCCACCTAGAAAAGGAATGGATGGTGTCAATGTTGTAAGATTAGTTTAATAAATAATATATATATATATTATAGGTATTCTAGAGTATGCGTAATTTAAATAACAAATATTACTCATACGTCATCTTCAAAATAAGTAAAATTTAAATGGGTTCAAAAACACTTTTATTGAAAAAATTCTCTAACATTGAAACTACTGAATATCTTTTTAATGCAATTTCACATGGACATTCTTGAGATGTTATTCAATCGATTAAAAGCAATACAAATACAAAGTGGCTCCAGAAAATGGTCATATTTCTTTTTTAATCTTATCCTCTTTTGACAACTTTTGGTATGGTAATGAAGTACATTTAATTTGACATTATGGCAAGATTTTATTTTAATTTACGGATAAATAATTGACAATTTTACGAAACTTCTTCTCTTGAATTTAGGGTTTGACTGAGATATCGTTCCGATTTTGTTGGTTTTAAATAACAAACTTCTCAGGACTATAATTCAAGTGGAGTGGGCCAAAAACAGACAGACGGTCGGATAAAAGAATATTTACATTTTGGGGTCTGAGATGATTCCTTCTTAGTTTTACACATGAAATGACAAAGTTAATATAACCTCTGAACCACTTGTAGTGGTATAAAACTATGTATTGTAGGAATACTAGACCATGCATAATATAAATAACAAATATTACTCATACGTCATCTTGAGAATGAATATAATTTAAATAAGTTAAAGCAAATAATTTTCTAACTTTGGAACTACTGAAAATATTTGAATGACATTTCAAATAGAAATTCTTGAAATGATATTTAATTAATTCTTAATGGATTCCGAGAATGTCGAATAATCAAAATTGTCTAGCGGGAACATTAAAATTAAAAAAAAAAAAAAAAAAAAAAAAAACATTAGTGAGCAAATTTTGCTGGAGGTGGCAAAGTTTAAATTAATTAAGTTTAATATATAAGTATTTGATATCGTTAAAAAATTTATTACTTGAAAAATAATATAGAGTACATATTAATATTCTAAAATCAAATTACTTTAATAAATTTTTCAAAAAACTTTAAAATTTTTCATTTTCGGTGTAATTTTGTGAATTATTTATTAGTATCTGACTTTAATTAAAATCTATAGGAATAAAGCTATTATCCAGAGATTTGAATATTATTTGGATAAAATTGTTTTTAAGAGAGAACTATAAACAGATTCTTACTTTTTCCTTTCAAAATACCCAAAATTCCAATTCGCGGAAAGCACATTTCAAAAAATTTACTCTTTTTCAGTAAATCAGCGAGTCTTTCAATAAAAGAACTATAATCCATTACAAATTTATATGAAGATATATAATGAAGAGATATTTTCTTTAATTTTATTTCCGATTTTTCCAACCCCCCCCCCCCCAAAAAAAAAAAAAAAAAAAATGAAGAAATAATTGAAGAAAGAACGAAATTCTACTGAGTCTGGTGGGTAACGTATTTTTTACTTAAACCCTCAAATTTGCATTATTAACATTTATATTAAAAATTCTTTTAGAAAAATGTTTAGTTCACAAAGGTAAACAAAAATCGATTAAAACTTTTTTGCATAATCCCAACAATATTTTAGAATTTGTTTTGGATCCAAATTAATGCCATTAAAAATATTTCCGAAAAGCGTTAAAAATTTTAATTTATTTTAAATATCTTTTAAATTAAAAGAGATATAAGAGATATGCCACTGTTGACATTAAATCAATAATGAAATTTTCGAAAAAAATAATCAATAATCGAGGAAACCAACTTTATTGCTCAACTTCCCCTTTCCTGGTTACACTAAGACGTTGAGCTTCTTTGAATTAGTTGGAAAATACCTCAAGAAGGTCTATGTGAATTTCATTAAAAAATTACTTAGTAGTTCCAAAGTTATAGAATGTATTTAGCTCACAAGGAGCTATTTTTAAATTTGTTTGTATTTAAAATCAATTATTGTAATTTTTGTTACCCTCCACCAAGTGGTCACTCCGTGTATAATGCTAAGAAAAAAACCAGACTTCTCATAATTGCCTTCAAAACAGCATTGTTGAAGTATCAAATTTTCTGAATCGCGATGTTTGATTATAAATTTTTATTTTTGCTTTCGTTGGACAAAAATACACTAAGAAAAAAATTTGATAAATAATGACTATTTAACGAAATGAAGCAGCGTTCATTTTGCGGCGTTTGACTGCGGTATATTGCTTTAAAAAATATCGTAATAAATAACAGTGACATAAATTAGAAATAACCTAAAAAATAGTTATCTTGTAAAATTCCCTAAAAGGCCCTTCACTCCTTCTAGGAACGAATTTCTTCAATGCTATCAAGGGAGGGATAAGTTTTATTTTGGAAAATATTTTCATGTCTGGCAAATATTTCTTGGAATTTTTAAACAATTCCTCTATTCATTTATTTCTTCAGAGATTCCACTGTATTTCATGACAATTTAAACAAATTGGATGAAATACAAATTAAAGTTTTTTATAGCAAAAATAAATAATTTTAATTGTTTCCATTTAAAGGTGATGTAATGGAAAGATTTCCACTGAAATACAACCTTTAATTAATACAAACGTTTAAAATAAATATTAAAATTTTAATTTAAATAATTCAAGGATTTTTAAAAAATTCAAGGATTTGAAAATTTTTTTTATAAAAAATAAAAACGAAATGAAAATTTCCTTTAAAATCGAGGGTCACACGTAAATGTTATTTTCATTTAACTTGATTCAGTTACAAATTGGTGCATTCACCTAAACATTTACAAACATACAGACAGACAGATAATTTTATAATAAAATCAAATTATTTTCTATTTTATTTATTTTCAATTTTTTTCGTTTTGTTTTATATGAAATTATTTTCATCACGTTGTAACGTTTTAAGTGAAAAATAATAAAAAGTGATAGAAAATAGAAAAAAGAAAATAAAAATAAATCAATGGAATAAAACTTAGAAATTATGGCAATATATTGGGTATGCAAGTTAATAATGGCGAAGTGAAATAACTTTCGAAACCGATAGACATTCAAAGTCGTATTCCCAAGTCGGAGTTCATTATTTACAACTACAAATAGAAGTAATTTTTGTAACGTATTATTACGTGTGAGCAGAAAGTCACAAGAAAAGTCCTACAAAACAGTCAAATCAATTCCAAAGGCGAATTTATATGACGCCAGGGTAATGTTTTGTATCTATTGGGTTCAGAGGGGAGTTATTACAAAATTGGTAAACTGTTGAAACGATTACATCATATCTGTTACCAAACTAATTGCTTCATAAGTGAAAGTAATAAACCTAAAACGACCAAAATCGACTACACACAAGGCCATAATTATTCATGAAAAATGCAATAGAAATAAATTTTTAATTTCTAACGTAATTATACATAGCGATAGAAGAGGTATTGTCTTGATCCACAAATTCATAAAGTTGTTTTAAGATTCACTTCAGGGCAAAGTAATTCCTGAATCATGTTTTACCTTATAATTAGACCATTAAATTTTTGTTCTTATACCCTACAACGTCGTCATGATTAAGGTATTATGCTTTTGTGCAAATGTATATAACGCACAGTATAATACACGTAATTTTTAAAAAAAATTTTAATTGGTAATGATTGGTTCAATATAGCAGGTAGCTAAACTTGCAAATAAATCCAAAAGTTCTGAAAGTGTTTCAAAAAGTCACTCTGAATTCTTTTCAAGGATTTACTAAATAACAGGATCTGTTGATTGTTGAACAGAATAATAATTGAATAATTCGAACATTTTGGAAATGCTTCAAAAGCCACTTCGAATAATCGAACGAACGCTTTTAAATAATGAAATAAATGTCAAGACCTTTTGAGTCGTCATGGAATATAATTACGTGGAACCATAGCTGGTTATTAAAATTAATTTTTTTTTTTAATGAATCGATTCAAACTTTAATGCAATATTAATTGTTATATCAAATACATTTCAAACGATGATATAAAATGTTCCAAACTGATGAAGTGCAAAGGAATAATATCATGTCAAACATTGCTTGGAACCATTAGTTTGTTTCAGTAAATCTCTCACATTAAAAAAAAATATCTAAAGAACTGTAACAACGAGGGTGTTTTACTGGACAAAACGTAGAAGTACTAAAACCAGGGAGTTCTCTAATTTGCCTCCAACTATTTTTTCAAGGAACTGTTGTACTGGACAACGGACAGATAAGAACATCGCCAATACAAAGCAAATATTGATTATCGAATATTTAAAGAACTATAACAGAGAGAGTTCTCACATTTGGTCCTTATTTCTCTTTTAAAGCTTGGTTTTACCATACAAAACGTACACCGGATGAGACCCCTCATACAAATTAAATTTCAATTACCTTTAATCCATTTAAATCGTATACAACACTAATGTTTGCAACGCCCTGATTTTTTTTTGGCAAAACGAAATTTGCCGGGTCTGTTAGTGGTCAATAAATTGATAAATTGATCAGCCTTCTTTTTCTTTTTAAAGCCACATCACGAACTTTTCAAACGATATGCTAAAAGTTTCAATCTATTGACGCTTCACGATATAATATCATGTCAAAGAATGAATTTGAATTTCCTTTATAGAGAGATTTTTTATAATTTTTTATAAACGAACATTTTCTACAAATTTTCTTAAAAAATGTTTTCTATTTATTAAGAAAATTTTCATAAAATCTATAAATTTCCTTATTGGAAATTTCCTATAAATTTTCATAATAGTGAAATTTTGTTTTAATTATTTTCTCAATAGATGAACATTTTCAATAAAATTTGTTAATATAAAAAATTTTGTATAAATGTTCTTATTCAAAAAAATTTTCTTTATAGAGGAAATTTTCTATAATTTTCATTATTAGAAGGAAAAATGTGTAAATTTCCTTGTTAGCAAAAATTCTTTTACAGAGAAATTATTTTAAAAATTTAGTTTCTAGATTTCATTTCATGCCATAAAATCGATATTCTTAACTTGTTTACCCAATGTAAGCGATACAAGATATCAGTTACAACAATACGCTCCCCAACTCTATATAATTTATTTAAAGCTTCAATAAAGTTATTGACCTTAACACTTCCTCCCCTGCTGCAACAAAATAAATTTTTTGCAAGTCATCATCAATAGTCAGCATTTAAATAAACCTTAGAAGAGGAAAAGAACTTAAATTCATAGATGAAATTCTATTAGATTTTAAAATTTATTTCTAATACTTTTATGTCCTCTAGAATAATAAAAGAGAATAGAGGAAATAAAGCTTTTTTTTGCAAAAGAATTATTATTTTATTTTAACCTGTGACTTTTCCATAATATTTTACGTTTTTTTTTCCTTTCATGTTTTTATTATTGGATCTAACACTTGATACAATGTTGCCATCGAACTCCTGCTGATTTTTTATTAGACAAACGTGTTTAAATTGTTCCTTTTACAGGTTTGTTTGTTTTTTTCGTTGTTCCTTTTATGCTCTTGTCCATTGTGCGTCCATTGTGTGTAAATATTTATAGACGACACTTTATGAAGTTTTTTTCACCTGTTTTAATATTTACTCATCATACACACACACACTCAAACACACTTACATACGCACTCATCCTCTACTCAATAAAGAAACAAATAAAAATGCTTTGTTCGTCTATGCCGCATCTTCAATACCCTCTACCACAAATGTGTGTGAAGTAAATACGTTATGTTTTGTACATACACAATCTCAAACGTTAATATAAACGTTTTCCTTAAATACAATCCAGGAACACTTAATGAGTCATAGGATTAGTATTATTTTTGGATATAATTTCTTTTCTACTGATCTTAATTTTATGGTAGACTTTAATTCAAATTTGTCGGATTTTGAATTTCACTCAGACATCGGTCTATATCTTTTAATATACTGAACCAAATTTACTGATTGTAAATAGGAAACTTCTAAGGACTATAACCAATACTCAGGTCAAATTTTATTGGGCTCAGACAATTATTGTAGATGTGAGCGTGCCAACAACAGGCAGACAGGAGACAGATGGACAGATAGATAGACAGATGGACAGACAGATAGACAGACAGATGGACAGACAGATGGACAGACAGATAGACAGATAGACAGACAGACAGACATAGCTTAATCGACTCAGATTTTGATTTAAAGGAAGAATTTATATGCATTATGGGGTCTATGGGATGACTCCTTCTTAGTATTACACACGGAATGATAAAGTTAATATGCCCTCTTCACCACTTTTGGTAGTGGAGGGTATAAAAATTACAAAATGAACAATTACTATTCAACCAACCATTACCTTCAGCACTCCAAAGTCTTAAATAAAGTAATTGAACCAAAAAAGAGCAAAATTCTATGTATGTATGTATTTGTGTGTGTGTAAGAGCGTGAGCGTATTATTTATCTTGATATTAAGTTTTCTTCTATTGACACCTTAAGGCGTATGTTGAATATGATTGAATTGTTGCGGTAAATTTTAATTATCAACTAACTAGCAACAACAACAACAACACTAATAACACTAACACAAACTGTTATGTATTGTTTATAAACATTACATATACTCATACTCTTGCATTGTTTATGTTATACGTATTGATAAATGTATTTGTTTGCGTATTACGTTAGAACACTTTATTGTTATTATCTCTTTGCCATTCATTCAGTCATTCATTCATCCATTTATTAGAGAGCAGAGAGCGGTAAAGAGCAACTAAATACTAATGACTACAATACATAGAATACAAACAATAACTACAACAATATAATTACAGTTTTAATGTTGTTGTTAAATTGGCTTTATTAAGTAACATACGACAACAAAAAAAGAGGAAAATTTTCCAAGAATCTAAACGAGGAAATGAAGTGAAGGAATCGTCTATATTCAGGTAAGATAAATTATATTTATTTTCTAATGGATTTAAAGAAATTTTAGAATTTACACAAACAAACAAATTTTATGGGAATTTTCCATTTTTATAAAGGACTAATTTTCATTATAAAATCCTTATAGAAAATTTAAAAAATTCAAATAAGTTTAAAAACTAGAAATTTATAGAGGAAATTTTTCATAAATAATAAAGGAAATTTTCTATAAAAATGCTTAATAGGGAATTTCTATAAATTTCTATAATATGGGAAATTTTCTGAAAATTCCTTTACAGAGTAAAATGTATATACATTTTTATATAAGTGGGAATTTTTCTTTGAATTTTGCATAAATTTCTTAATTGAAAATATTTCTGAAATTTCCATAATTGAGGGAATTTCGTTTAAATATCGCTAATAGAGAATTTTCTTTAAACTTCTCTCACAGAGTAAAATTTTCCAGAAATTTTCCTAATAGAGAATTTGTTATAAAAAATCTTTAATTAAATTAAACCTCTAATTAAAGGAGTTTTCTATAAATTTTCTAAGTAAAAGAAAATGTGTGTGTAAATTTCGTAAATAGAGGATATTTTCGATAAACATCCTAATGCAGGATTTTTTTAAATTTCCGTAAGAAAATAAGTTTTGTAAAAGGTTCTTAATAGAGGAAATTGCTAAAACTTTCTTAATAGAGGAAAAAATTCTCTAATTTCCCTAATACAGCATTTTTTCCTATAAATTTATTAATTAATAATTTATATATTTGTTTTAGGAAATTTTCTTATAAGAAAAATTTTCTATGATTTCTTTAATAGAGCAAATTTTCAGTAAATTCCTCTTGGAGAATTTTTTTGGAAAATTTTCTCTTAATAGAAAATTTATAATAAATTTAACCTTTTCAGAAGTTTTTAATATTTTTTTTAAAGAAAATTGTTTGGTAAATTTTCTATAATAGAAATTTGCTTTAATTTCTTCTCTTAATAAAAATCTTTTTGCTAGAATTTCTCATAAAATATATTTAAATTTTTTTTAAATATTAAAATTTCCTTTTAATATTTTTTGGAATTTTTTTTGAGAAAGTTTTCCTTTTAAACGATTTTCTTAATAATTTGACATTTTGAATTTTCTCCTAATAAATTTTTATAAAAAATTTTAATTAAAATTTTCTCTTAATATTGTTTTAAGAAATTTCTGTTAATAAAATAAAAAAAATAACTTCTTAATTAAATTTTTTAAAAAAAAAATATTTTAATATTATAATTTTTATTTTTTTTTTTAATTCTTTTTAGAAAAAATTTTTCTGAGAAAAATTTTCTTAATAATTTTACTCTAGAAAAATTTTATCTTTAAATTTTTTTTATAGAAAATTTTTCTCCTAATAATTTTTCTATAGAAAATTTTCTCCTAATAATTTTTCTATAGAAAATTTTTCTCCTAATAATTTTTCTATAGAAAAGTTTTCTATAGAAAATTTTTCTCTTAATAATTTTTCTATAGAAAATTTTTCTCCTAATAATTTTTTCTATAGAAAATTTTTCTCCTAATAATTTTCTATAGAAAATTTTTCCTCCTAATAATTTTTTTCTAGAAAAATTTTCTCCTAATAATTTTTCTCTAGAAAATTTCTCCTAATAATTTTTCTCTAGAAAAATTTTCTCCTAATAATTTTTCTCTAGAAAAATTTTCTCCTAATAACTTTTCTCTAGAAAAATTTTCTCCTAATAAGTTTTCTCTAGAAAAATTTTCTCCTAATAACTTTTCTCTAGAAAAAATTTCTCCCAATATTTTTTTCTGGAAAAAATTTCTCCTAATAATTTTTCTATAATTTTTTTCTCCTAATAATTTTTCTATAGACAATTTTTCTCCTAATAATTTTCTATAGAAAAATTTCTAATAATAATTTTTCTCTAGAAAATTTTCTCTTAATAATTTTCTTTAGAAAAATTTTTTCCTAATAATTTTTCTTTAGAAAAATTTTCTCCTTATAATTTTTCTCTAGAAAAATTTCTCTAAAATTTTTTCGCTATAAAAATTTCTCTTTAAATTTTTTTCTCAAGAAAATTTTTTCTCTAGAAAAATTTCTCTTAATAAATTTTCTCTAGAAAAATTTCTCTTAATAATTTTTCTTTAGAAAAATTTCTCTTAATAATTTTTCTTTAGAAAAATTTCTCTAAATTTCTTTTTCTTTAGAAAAATTTCTCTTAATAATTTTTCTCTAGAAAAATTTCTCTTAATAATTTTCCCTAGAAAAAATTTCTCTTAATAATTTTTCTCTAGAAAAATTTCTCTAAATTTCTTTTTCTTTTGAAAAATTTCTCTTAATTTATTTTTATCTAGAAAAATTTCTCTTAATTTCTTTTTCTCTAGAAAAATTTCTCTTAATTTCTTTTCTCTAGAAAAATTTCTCTTAATTTCTTTTTCTCTAGAAAAATTCTCTTAAATTTTTTCTCTAAAAAATTCTCTTTAATTTTTTTCTCTAGAAAAATTTCTCTTTAATTTTTTTCTAGAAAATTTCTCTTAATTTTTTTCTCTAGAAAAAATTTCTCTTAAATTTTTTCTCTAGAAAAAATTTCTCCTAAATTTTTTTCTCTAAAAAAATTCTATTAAATTTTTTTCTCTAGAAAAATTTTTTTCTTAATAATTTTTTTAATTTCTCTTAACGATATTTAGAAATTTTCTCTTAATTGAAAATTCCAATAAATTCATAGAATTTTTTTTTTAATATTTCTCCTGACTATATTTCACCTAATTTGAGTAAATTTCTCTTAGCAGAAAACTTATAGTGAATTTTCCTTTGAAACAAAATTTTAAGTCACTCTTAATAGAAAAAATTTCCAAATTTTCTATTAAAAACATTTTTTCAGTTAAAATTTCTCTTAAAAGAAAATTTAAGTAAATTTATTTTCATAGAAAATTTTTAGCAAATTTTCTTTTAGATGAAAATGTTAACAAAAATATTTAAGTATTCGCGATTACTTTACCTGTGTTTCAATATCGGCCACCTCAGCTCTATAATCAAGAATTTCCTGTAGTATAACAGATGTTTGTACAATTAAAGCCAATATCGGTATAAACGGTAAAATTATCATCTGAAATAAATATTTGTATTTTTAAAGTGTTTCAAAAAAATTCCGCAGTTTTCTTAAAATTTTCAAATGAAATGGAAAAACATGACATCAATATCAATATTTTCGTTGTGTTTCTCTCTTAATTGACTTACAATTGTTGCAACGAACGATTCACTTCTAAGTAATAATTATTTGCATAATGTTTGTGTGTTGGTGTGATTTTATAGAATCTATGGAAATTGAGTGAAAGTGAATCGATGGAATAATTACCTGCATCAATTGTATGCGACGTCCAGTTTTTATGGCTGGATTACGTGCTGCGGCACTACAACATTTGCCACCAACTGTTGTTGATATATCTTCTGAACTAATCGAATGAACAGACATTTTATCTAGTTGACAGTGAGTTTTGTATGAGGTAACTTGTAATATTTGTTTTAGGTGTAAAAGAGAGATATATTGCTCTAATTATGATGGTGTAAGAAGAATTTTTTTACAAAGAGTTAGTTTCAAGAGTCAGTTTTTGTTTAGAGTTTTTTTGAAAGAGTTGACTTTCTAGTTGATTTTCACGTTTTTCAACTTAATTTTTTTCCGATTGTTTAATAATCTAGACTGAGACTAATATCAAATTATACTTAATTAGATGTCAACACTAAATGTTTATTATCTTGTCAATATATTGTTGTATGTACATTATGTATTTGTGCATATGTAAATGAAATCGTTATTGTCTTTCAAAGAACCATTCGGCACATTTCTCACAGTGTTCTTTAAACACTTTTTTTCGAAATTTTTAAGGGTTTTAAGTTTTAAGTGAGTCCGAGGGAAGGACCTCCATAGTAACTCATCTCAAAAGGTAATTTTTCAATCGTCAAATTTGTAAAATTTTTCGTGATTCAAATCATTAAGAATGATGAATATTTACATATAAAAAGCCTTTAGTATTCTCTATTCTCTACACAAATTATATCCCTTATAGCTTAAGGCATATTTAGGATATCGGAGACAATCTCTAAATTAAAGCGAACTTTCATAAAATTATTAGTTATTAATCGACAAATTAGAATAAAATTAATTAAAATAAATTACCATAATAAAAATCGGTTCAGTTGAAAAAAATATATAGTCAAAAGTATAATTAGTTTTTTGGCTAATTAAGGTTTCTTTTTTACACCCAATACCACCGTCGGTGGTTGCGGTATAAAAAAGACACTTGCGACACTTTCTGAGTCTAATTAATGATGTTCGTCCATCCATCTGGCTGGTTGTCCATGTAGACCAAGGACGATGCCAATTGAAATTGGTGATGATAAGTCCATTATTTCATTAGACCTCATATGAATGTTTCTCCCGGAATAAGGTTTTAAGGTTATAAAAGTTCTGAATATCCTTCTTAAAAATATTACTTTGAAGGGTTTTAATCTCATACATACGTTGGTATTATGATAAGAATTGATCAATTTAAGTGGGTCGGTCCATAATTTCCTTTGGCTCCCGTATTTCTTCCCCGAAGAAAAAATAATTTTAAACTTCACAAATCCTACACAAATATAAGTACCATAATATACTGCATTATCAATCGCAAATCAAAAAATTTACTTATACGAGGAAACTTCAATGTGGTGTAGGGTATTAATTAGTAAAGCTTGACCGACTTTAACTTATACTTCTTTATAAATAATTTTGTATAATTTTTAAACCATTAAATTATTTAAAATGTTTGTAGAAAATGTAAATCATAATACTCGAGGTGTACAAACTCAGAAATCCACTCTGAACTTAATAAACTCATGAATGTCAATGGAAAATTTCATTAAAAATATTCAATAACTTCAAAGTTATAGAATTATAAAAATTATTTTTGGACCACTGTGTATTGCACATTGGTCTGAGACAGTGCCCTATTTACAACACTTTAGTTCTTTTAAAAAACATGATTTATTTTGTTTGTATCATTTGTGTATGAAAATTACTAAATTTTGTCTATAGAAGGTCCAGTTCAAATGGGATTTCAGACACAAGTATTTTTTATTTAAGAAACGTTAGAACATGCAAATTGATTACTTTTTAAAGGAAAAGTTATGGGATTTGAACTCCTAAGAAGGCAACTCAGACGGAATAACAAAGACATACCCCTCTTCAATACTTATTTTAATAGAAGGTATAAACATTATGTTATAACTACAACATTCGTATAAATAGTATAAATTAATATTAATAAATAAATGATAAAGCCCAATATTTTTGATATTTAAAGGGTTAAGGTTTTAATATGGTATATGGTGATCATCAAATGAAAGCTTAAAGTGTTATTTAAAAATTTTGTTATGAAGAAAGTATTGTTATATAAATGATTTTTGAGATATAATTTTCTTGAAAAAAGTTGTGGTAAAAGATTATATAAGTGCATTTTGTTTCTGTATGGGTTAATAATATCAAATATTTTATATGTCATATTAAAGCCCCTTTTAAAGCCTTTCAAACGATATCTATATTGTTGACATGTATCAGCCATGAATCAGGGAAAATGGATTTGTATATACAAATTTCAGAAACCTATATCTCGTAGGCTTTTAGAGAGAGGAATAAAATTTGTTTTATTATATGGATCCTAAGCGCACAATTATGTTAATATTTTTGAAAAATACAATAAATACATTTTTTTCTTTATTTACATTATATCAGACCACTGTGCAGCGAGACAAATAACAATAATTTGCAATAAAAAACGCACATATGTGTTACAACAATTGAAGTGTAAAATACACAGAGAATATTATTCCATTAAATACTTATGATAACTTAGCTCCTTTTGAATGTCGAACATACAAAACAACTGTTAATTATTTTCGCTTTTTCATTATTTTCGCCATTAATTTATTCATTTCTTTTCTTTCGTTTTTTTCACTTCTAATGACAAAATGAATGTATTTATTTATTTCATTAAAAGTTTCCATAAATAATTTTGGTTCAACAATTCAAAAAGTGGCAAATCAAGAATTATGTCCATTTTACAAATAATGGTATTTATTCTCTTAGTTTTTTTTTAATTATTTTCATTGAGGCGTCTAATATAAATAAATTTTCATTTTCTAACTAACTTTGTTTTTGGTTCATTGACATTTTTCTTCTCTTCTAATTTTAAAATATTTTCATTCATAAAGAAACAGTTTGTTTACATTTGTCCTTCAACTAAAACTGAGGGAGAGAGAGAGAGAGAGAGTGAGAGATAGAGTGTTAAGGTGTTAAAAGTATTAAGTGTAAATTATGAGCTTAATTTTTGTAGGTAAATATTTAAGGATTAATGTCAATGATTTCATAATGACAGGTGTCATTATGACGTTATAACATTAACAATAATAAATTTATCACGTGCAAATTATTTTTATTAAATAATTTGTAATTTAATATTAATAATATCATTTGTTACAGTGTACAGTGGTTTTAAATTGACGTTTTTGGAAAAAAATCTATAACATTTGAATGGTAAAAGTTATTTAAATATAATTTTACATAAATACAACTGAAATATTTTCGAACAGATTAGAAGCAGTTTAGAGCCTTAGCTGGTCATAAGGCTCGAGAGTAGCCTTTTAAAATTGGTCATCTCATGTATATAGAATTTTTGAAATAATTCTATAACTTTTGAACTGTTAAAAGATAATTTATATAGTTATAGCTGAGGTATTTTGGAATTTATTTGGAGGAGCACAGATCTTTAGCTCTACATGGGGGTCGTGGATGGCCTTTCAAAATTGAACATCTCGTGTTAATAGATTTTTTTTAATTTGCAAATAATTCATTTATGAAAAAAGACAAAATAAATTTTATACATGTCTTACTTTCTCCTATAGTTTCAGAGATATTGAGGCCGAAAAATATTTTAATTAATTTCAATCTTATTTTTGTTAATCTCTTTAACTTATTGGACATAAAATGTCCCTCAAAATTTTTGAAAAATATGTGTCAGATATAAATCTATGGATCCATTAAAAAGTTGAAACTCTAAGATAATTTTATGATTTTTTGGATGTTTTCTTCTCTCAGAAAATATTTTTTGGTTCCAAGCATTATTATTTTTAAAGGTTTTAGAAATATTTTTTAAATAAAATGTTTGCAATAAATCCGGATAAGAATGAAGCAAAGATCAGCTCGTATATCCTATTCAAAATTTTTCAATTTAAAAAAAAATATTTTAACATTTTTTGATAAGTTCTCAAAACGCAAAGTAAAAATATATTTTAAATTATCTTTATTATATAGCCAGATGTTGGTTAAGTGCCCCGATACCAATTTTCTGCCAGATGCCCTTTATAACTGATGGTTATCACTTCAATTCCTAATCCCCTTTTTATACAGATTGAAATTTAAGGTATTTCTGCATGGAAAAATGGAATTTTTTAATTATCCGATTTTAGGCAAAATTATATACAATATACCGAAATGTATAAAAATTCCCTTGCATTTATTTAGATTTAATTAAAGTTCAAAAATTATAATTTTTGTCAAATAACAGCAAAAAGGCGAAATATAAAATTTATTTATTAAAAAAAAATCTCATAACGCAAATTTGGAGTTGCTTCAAATTATCTTTATTATATAGCTACATATGTAGGGTAAATATCCCAAAAAGGCATTTCTGCTGAACGCTCCTTATAACGGCAGGGTTACCGTTTCAATGAAAAAGTAAAATTTTTAAGCAGATTTTGTAGAGATTGGGATTTTGGGAATTTTCATTCCTCAAATTGGGAATTTATTCAGTTCTATGATCTATGGACATATTTATACACATTATACTGAAATTTCAAAAAAATATCTTTATTGATTTAAATTTTATTAAAGTTTGATTATGAATTTAATTTTTTCCTAAAACAGCGTTAATGTAAAATTTTAAGTTTTCATGAAATGTTGTTGTTAAATAACATTCTATGAACTTTTTATTGATAAATTTTCAATCTCCATAATATAACGTTTTTCTGGATATCAAATACTTGTATTAATAGTTTATAGCTTGTCTTGAAATTCAACTTAAACAACACTGCCTCCAGACAAATTAAATACTTTTTCGATCAGTAATTAATATTTTTGTGAATTTCCATACCCGAGACGGTTCACTTTGGAAGGTCACCTACTAATCCCTTGACCAGCTAAGGACCTGACATCTACTCGAAAACAGCTCATCTGTATTCATGCTAAATTTTATTTATATATCTCCAACAAAAGAAAAGTTTTTAGATTATTTCCAGAAAATCGCTTCTGAAACCACTGTGCATTTTTATATGTGCACATAAGTATGTACGTTAATCTCTAATATATGTATGTATTTGTGTCCAGTGGTCAAAATTGGGTGTGTAAGTGTTTATTATTCTATATATTTTCTTTTTGTTGTTGTTGCTGTTGTTGTCATTTTGTCCTTATTGATTAAAAATTAAATTGCGTTGACAAATTGCCATCAAAAGTATATGAAAGAGAAAGAAGTATATTATTTGTTTATTTGTTGTCATTTTGAATAAAAATAAAATGAAACATATAATTTAACAATCATTTTTATTTGTCATCATCACACATCATCAACACCATTCCATATCTGATCCATCAGATCTAATGGACATTCACCAATGACAAGTGAAAAAAAGTATAAATTTAAACATAAAAAAATTCTAATGTTTTTTATCTTAACAAAATCAAATTATATATTTATCATTCTATTTTATAATACTAAAGATGAAGTCAGACTAGTCTATTATTTGCGAAAAATTCTTTTAAATTAAAAAAAGGTTGCTACAGTGGTCTCGAAACGCTTTTTGGGAAATAATTCTATAACTTTGCAATTTCTGAAAAGTTGTTAATGAAAATTCACATGAATATTCTTGAGGTGTTTTCCTATTGATTTGTAGCAGTTCAAAATTTTGGTCAGTCCAGGGGCCGAGGGCTGGAGCTGTAAACTTGGCGTCTTTAGTATGAAACATGTTTTTAAAAATTTTTAAAATTTTGATTAAAAGAATAATTTGATTGAAAATAATTTTATATATAAAAAAATAGTTCTCTTTAAAAATCTTATTACAGTTGTGGAGATTTTTAGAAAAGAATAAAATTTTAATCTATTTTGAACATGACTTTTTTAAGTGTTATAAATTTGGTGGGCTTAATTTGGGACCAAACTTATTTAAAACTATTGCTTGGATTCTGTACAAAATTTTAAATAATTTTTGTGTAAGAATCACATACCGGAAGTTGATTCGGAAAAGGTTATTTTGTAATAGAAATGTTTTATGATTTTCCCAAAATGGTGGTAACATTCTTCATTTTTAAATCCACTATTTTCTATGAACTATAATTTTTTTAATAATAATAAAATAATTTTAAATGACATCACAAGAGGAATAACTTAAATTGTTCGTCCTAACAGAATTTCTTTAATTTTTTTATTATACCCTCCACCACCACAAGTGGTGAGGGTATATTAAGTTTGTCATTCTGTATGTAACGCCAAGAAGGAATCATCTCAGACCCAACAATGTATATATATTATTGCATCAAATCAAAAACTGAGTCGATTTAGCTATGTCCGTCTGTCCGTCTGTCCGTCTGTCCGTCTGTCCGTCTCACGCCTAGAATAATTGACCGAATTCAATAAAACTTGGCCACATTATTTGTTATTGTCCTAAGCAGTTTGCTATTTAAAACCAGCTATATCGGTTTATAAGCAAGGAAGTTATAGACCGATATCTGAAACAACCTCAAAATTTCAAAAATGAACTCTTATAATTTCTTCTAAAAATGTAATTGGACTAAAACAAAAAATTAATTTTAGCATACAATTACACGTGCTTCATCATCGTGCCAAAAATTATCAAAATCTGATTAACCGGAAAAAAGTTATAGGCTATAATATGCAAAATTTTGATACACCCCAAACTCTTTGTGTCATATGGACCGCAATTTTTAAGATAATTTACTGAAATTTGTCACAACTAATTTTTAAACCATTCTTAATATATGTTATAAATTTTATTAACATTGGTCCATATTTTGATATAGCTCCCATATAACGCCATTTCCCGGAATATGATTTATAGCTCATAAAACTCTTAAATTGGAACCAATTCTATTGAAATTTGGCACAAATAATTGTTTAACTATTTTAAATATATACTATAAATTTTATTTACATGGGTCCGTATTTTGATAAAGCTCCCATATAAGGCCGCTTCCCGGAATGTGATTTATAGCTCATAAAACTCTTAAATTTGAACCAATTCTATTGAAATTTGGCACAACTTATTTCCTAGCCATTTTAAATATATGTTATAAATTATATTAAGATGGGTCCATATTTTGATATAGCTCCCATATAAGGACTTTCCCGGAATATGATTTATAGCTTATAAAACTTTTAAATTTGAACTAATTCTTTTGAAATTTGGCACAATTATTGTTTCAACTATTTTAAATATATATTGTGAATTTTATTAATATGGACCCATATTTTGATATAGCTCCCATATAAGGCCCCTTCCCGGAATTTGATTTATAGCTCATAAAACTCTTAAATTGGAACCAATTCTATTGAAATTTGGCACAAATAATTTTTTAACCATTTTAAATATATACTATAAATTTTATTCACATGGGTCCGTATTTTGATATAGCTCCCATATAAGGCCCCTTCCCGGAATGTGATTTATAGCTCATAAAACTCTTTAATTTGAACCAATTCTATTGAAATTTGGCACAAATAATTTTTTAACCATTTTAAATATATACTATAAATTTTATTCATATGGGTCCGTATTTTGATATGGCTCCCATATAAGGCCCCTTCCCGGAATGTGATTTATAGCTCATAAAACTCTTAAATTTGAACCAATTCTTTTGAAATTTGGCACAATTATTGTTTTAACTATTTTAAATATATACTATAAATTTTATTTACATGGGTCCATATTTTGATATAGCTCCCATATAAGGCCTCTTCCCGGAATATGATTTATAGCTTATAAAACTCTTAAATTTGAACCAATTCTATTGAAATTTGGCACAACTAATTTTCTAGCTATTTTAAATATATGTTATAAAATTTATTAACATGGGTCCATATTTTGATATAGCTCCCATATAAGGCCCCTTCCCGGAATATGATTTACAGCTTATAACACTTTTAAATTTGAACCAATTCTTTTGAAATTTAGCACAATTGATTTTCTAGCTATTTTAAATATATGTATTCAGTTTTATTTACATGGGTCCATATTTTGATATAGCTCCCATATAAGGCCCCTTCCAGGAATATGATTTATAGCTTATAACACTTTTAGATTTGAACCAATTCTATTGAAATTTGGCACAACTAATTTTCTAGCTATTTTAAATATATGTTGTAAACTTTATTAAAATGGGTCCATATTATGATATAGCTCCATTATAACGCCCCTTCTCGAGTAAATAAAGACCAATTCTACTGAAAGTCGACACAATTATTTTGCTAACTGTTCTGAAGATATTATATTAATTTGCCCTGTATCGGTCCAAATTTTCCTATAGCTCCCTTATAACGGGATTTTCCGGAAAACGGATTAGAGTTTATAAAACATTTAAATAAAGATCAATTCCATTAAAATTTAGCACAATGATTTTTCTAACTATAATCAAAGTATATTATAAATATGAACAATCTTGGTCCAAACTTCGGGAAGGGGTCTTATATGGGAGCTACATATAAGACCCCTTCCCGGAAAATAGTTTTGAGCTTATAACAAGCATATTTTTTGTTTTTATACGCTCCACAGTACAAGTGGTAGAGAGAGAATATTAACTTTGTCATTCTGTATGTAACGCTAAGAATGAATTATTTCAGACCCCATAATGTATATATTCTTGCATCAAGTCAAAATCTCAATCGATTTTCGTCACATCCGCAAAAATTAACAGAGCTCAATGAAAATTAGTAGAAAAAAGGCAGTTAATAGAAAAATTTTATAGCTTAAATTGTAACTAATTTTGTGACTAATTAAGTATTTCTGTGTTATATACATTTGTGAGTATATGTGTGTCTATGGAACCTAACGTATTAACTTTACACGAATTTGTGGTGGAGGGTATTTAAGATTCGGCATAGCCGAATATAGCATTCTTACTTGTTCAGATTTATTTTAGAAACTATATCTTTAAGTTAAAACTAGAAAAGCGCATCTTGGTGATTAACCTCAAAAAAATCTTTAATGGATCAAACCTCTTGTAACGACAGAGTGAACATTCTATTGAAAAAAGTCAATTTTTGCAACAAGAATTTTTCTCTGAAGAGGAGATTTATCGAAAATTTTCTCTAAATAGGAGATTTATCGAAAATTTTCTCTAAATAGGAGATTTATCGAAAATTTTCTCTAAATAGGAGATTTATCGAAAATTTTCTCTAAATAGGAGATTTATCGAAAATTTTCTCTAAATAGGAGATTTATCGAAAATTTCTCTAAATAGGAGATTTATCGAAAATTTTCTCTAAATAGGAGATTTATCGAAAATTTTCTCTAAATAGGAGATTTATCGAAAATTTTCTCTAAATAGGAGATTTATCGAAAATTTTCTCTAAATAGGAGATTTATCGAAAATTTTCTCTAAATAGGAGATTTCTCGAAAATTTTCTCTAAATAGTTGATTTCTCGAAAATTTTCTCTAAATAGTTGATTTATCGAAAATTTTTTCTAAATTGGAGATTTCTCGAAAATTTTCTCTAAATTGGAGATTTTTCGAAAATTTTCTCTAAATTGGAGATTTCTCGAAAATTTTCTCTAAATTGGAGATTTCTCGAAAATTTTCTCTAAATTGGAGATTTCTCGAAAATTTTCTCTAAATTGGAGATTTCTCGAAAATTTTCTCTAAATTGGAGATTTCTCGAAAATTTTCTCTAAATGGGAGATTTATCGAAAATTTTCTCTAAATGGGAGATTTATCGAAAATTTTCTCTAAATGGGAGATTTATCGAAAATTTTCTCTAAATTGGAGATTTATCGAAAATTTTCTCTAAATTGGAGATTTATCGAAAATTTTCTCTAAATTGGAGATTTATCGAAAACTTAATGTGGAATTTATCGAAAGTTTATTGTTGAAATCTAAATTCTTTTCTTTACACATTTAAAAAAGATCCATGAAAAATATTTCATAAAAATTATCATTTAATTGTTTTTATACCCTCCACCACCACAAGTGGTGAGGGTATATTAAGTTTGTCATTCTGTATGTAACGCCAAGAAGGAATCATCTCAGACCCAACAATGTATATATATTATTGCATCAAATCAAAAACTGAGTCGATTTAGCTATGTCCGTCTGTCCGTCTGTCCGTCTGTCCGTCTGTCCGTCTGTCCGTCTGTCTGTCTGTTGGAAACATTCTCACGCCTAGAATAATTGACCGAATTCAATAAAACTTGGCCACATTATTTGTTATTGTCCTAAGCAGTTTGCTATTTAAAACCAGCTATATCGGTTTATAAGCAAGGAAGTTATAGACCGATATCTGAAACAACCTCAAAATTTCAAAAATGAACTCTTATAATTTCTTCTAAAAATGTAATTGGACTAAAACAAAAAATTAATTTTAGCATACAATTACACGTGCTTCATCATCGTGCCAAAAATTATCAAAATCTGATTAACCGGAAAAAAGTTATAGGCTATAATATGCAAAATTTTGATACACCCCAAACTCTTTGTGTCATATGGACCGCAATTTTTAAGATAATTTACTGAAATTTGTCACAACTAATTTTTAAACCATTCTTAATATATGTTATAAATTTTATTAACATTGGTCCATATTTTGATATAGCTCCCATATAACGCCATTTCCCGGAATATGATTTATAGCTCATAAAACTCTTAAATTGGAACCAATTCTATTGAAATTTGGCACAAATAATTGTTTAACTATTTTAAATATATACTATAAATTTTATTTACATGGGTCCGTATTTTGATAAAGCTCCCATATAAGGCCGCTTCCCGGAATGTGATTTATAGCTCATAAAACTCTTAAATTTGAACCAATTCTATTGAAATTTGGCACAACTTATTTCCTAGCCATTTTAAATATATGTTATAAATTATATTAAGATGGGTCCATATTTTGATATAGCTCCCATATAAGGACTTTCCCGGAATATGATTTATAGCTTATAAAACTTTTAAATTTGAACTAATTCTTTTGAAATTTGGCACAATTATTGTTTCAACTATTTTAAATATATATTGTGAATTTTATTAATATGGACCCATATTTTGATATAGCTCCCATATAAGGCCCCTTCCCGGAATTTGATTTATAGCTCATAAAACTCTTAAATTGGAACCAATTCTATTGAAATTTGGCACAAATAATTGTTTAACTATTTTAAATATATACTATAAATTTTATTCACATGGGTCCGTATTTTGATATAGCTCCCATATAAGGCCCCTTCCCGGAATGTGATTTATAGCTCATAAAACTCTTAAATTTGAACCAATTCTTTTGAAATTTGGCACAACTGATTTTCTAGCTATTTTAAATATATGTTATAAATTATATTAACATGGGTCCATATTTTGATATAGCTCCCATATAAGGCCCCTTCCCGGAATTTGATTTATAGCTCATAAAACTCTTAAATTGGAACCAATTCTATTGAAATTTGGCACAAATAATTTTTTAACCATTTTAAATATATACTATAAATTTTATTCACATGGGTTCGTATTTTGATATAGCTCCCATATAAGGCCCCTTCCCGGAATGTGATTTATAGCTCATAAAACTCTTTAATTTGAACCAATTCTATTGAAATTTGGCACAAATAATTTTTTAACCATTTTAAATATATACTATAAATTTTATTCATATGGGTCCGTATTTTGATATGGCTCCCATATAAGGCCCCTTCCCGGAATGTGATTTATAGCTCATAAAACTCTTAAATTTGAACCAATTCTTTTGAAATTTGGCACAATTATTGTTTTAACTATTTTAAATATATACTATAAATTTTATTTACATGGGTCCATATTTTGATATAGCTCCCATATAAGGCCTCTTCCCGGAATATGATTTATAGCTTATAAAACTCTTAAATTTGAACCAATTCTATTGAAATTTGGCACAACTAATTTTCTAGCTATTTTAAATATATGTTATAAAATTTATTAACATGGGTCCATATTTTGATATAGCTCCCATATAAGGCCCCTTCCCGGAATATGATTTACAGCTTATAACACTTTTAAATTTGAACCAATTCTTTTGAAATTTAGCACAATTGATTTTCTAGCTATTTTAAATATATGTATTCAGTTTTATTTACATGGGTCCATATTTTGATATAGCTCCCATATAAGGCCCCTTCCAGGAATATGATTTATAGCTTATAACACTTTTAGATTTGAACCAATTCTATTGAAATTTGGCACAACTAATTTTCTAGCTATTTTAAATATATGTTGTAAACTTTATTAAAATGGGTCCATATTATGATATAGCTCCATTATAACGCCCCTTCTCGAGTAAATAAAGACCAATTCTACTGAAAGTCGACACAATTATTTTGCTAACTGTTCTGAAGATATTATATTAATTTGCCCTGTATCGGTCCAAATTTTCCTATAGCTCCCTTATAACGGGATTTTCCGGAAAACGGATTAGAGTTTATAAAACATTTAAATAAAGATCAATTCCATTAAAATTTAGCACAATGATTTTTCTAACTATAATCAAAGTATATTATAAATATGAACAATCTTGGTCCAAACTTCGGGAAGGGGTCTTATATGGGAGCTACATATAAGACCCCTTCCCGGAAAATAGTTTTGAGCTTATAACAAGCATATTTTTTGTTTTTATACGCTCCACAGTACAAGTGGTAGAGAGAGAATATTAACTTTGTCATTCTGTATGTAACGCTAAGAATGAATTATTTCAGACCCCATAATGTATATATTCTTGCATCAAGTCAAAATCTCAATCGATTTTCGTCACATCCGCAAAAATTAACAGAGCTCAATGAAAATTAGTAGAAAAAAGGCAGTTAATAGAAAAATTTTATAGCTTAAATTGTAACTAATTTTGTGACTAATTAAGTATTTCTGTGTTATATACATTTGTGAGTATATGTGTGTCTATGGAACCTAACGTATTAACTTTACACGAATTTGTGGTGGAGGGTATTTAAGATTCGGCATAGCCGAATATAGCATTCTTACTTGTTTTATTTCATAAACAACTGTCAACTGTGTGTGTTTGTAACTGTGTGTGTGTGAGTGTGGCTGTGTTTGTGTGTTAAAAATGAATTAATAATTTAATTAAACTAATGTATTATTTACGAAATAAAAAATATTTATTTTTAATTTGAATAATTTACAACATTTTCTTGGTTTCTTTCTTCTTCATTTTAATGATGATAATTGTGATGATGATGATGATGATGATTGTAATGATGATGATGATCATATTTTATGACACTTGTCACATTTAACTGCAATAAAAAATGTGTTAGAAAATAAATTTTAAGGGTAAAGAAATCTTTTATTGTCATTATTTAAGTTTTTGTTGGACACATTTTTATTTTTTTATTTTATTTATAAAAAATAATAATAAAAACAAAAACAAAAAAAAACAGAAATATTTTTCTGTCTTTTGTTTGTTTGTTTTTTATTTCTAATAAAATTTTTGCATTAGAAATTTAATTTTGAAAAATGGATTTAATGTTGATGTTGTATGAAGGAGAGAACTTTAATTTTATGAAAATTAATTCGGGAAAAGAACATGAAGTAAAATCAACATTGAACATAGTTGAACAGTTTGCTGTTTATGGTGAAATAATAACGTACATATTATCTATGAAGCAAAATCATAACTGAAACAAGTAAGAATTTTATATTTAGAGAATCCTCAAAACCATCCACTAGAGATGAGCGATACCGTGATTTTTGAATAATGTCGTTCCCAGTGAAAATGATTTTTAAATCGCTGTTTTTTTAAACAGTGACGATTTTTGGAATAGTAATGAATATAACCCAATATAATGGCAAAATTTTATTCTGTTAACTGATAATTTTACAAAAATTCTCTTTAATTTATAGGTTGCCTCAGATATCATTCTATATATTTTATAATACTGAATCGATTTTGCTCTTTTTTTCTTTTCTTTGGACTATAAGAAATACTCAGGCCAAATTTCACTGATCTCTGTCAATTATTGTGGATGTGAGCGTGCCAACAACAGACAGATAAAGGGACATAACTGTATCGAATCAGATTTTAATTTGATGCAAGAATATATATACATTATGGTGTCTGAGATGATTCCTCCTTAGCGTTACACATGGAATGACAAAGTTAATATACCCACACTTCACCACTTGTAAATTATTTATATTTTAACTAATTTTACATAAATTTTTTTCAGTGTATATTTAAAATGTAAAAAATTTTGAATTTTTTTGACATTTTAAAATTTTTGTCTCAATATTTTTGATTTATATAAATTTTTTCAATTTTTTTTGAGTTAACAAAATTTATTTTGATTTGGAAAAAATCTTCAAAAAATTTTAAAATTAAAAAAAAAAAAAATAAAAAAATAAAAAAAAAATAAAAAAGTTTTTAATTTTTCTTATTTAAAAAATCGCTAATTTTTTTCTAATAGAAAATAAAGTCATAATTTTAATTTTGTAGAAAAGAAAAAATTAAAAAAAAAATCGATATTTAAATAATTTTGTTCTAAAATTTATATTGAATTTCTTTGAAAAGTGTTTTCGATTGGCTTTAGGAAATTTTTAAAATTTGGAGAAAGTTTATATTTTTTTACATTTAATGATAAATAAAATAAAAATAATTTCAAAAAATTTTCCTGAAAGAAAAAAATTTATAATTTTTTAGAATTTTTATTTTTTATTTATAAAAATTATTTTTTATTATATAAATTGATAAATTCATTAAAAGAAATATTGTAGAAATAAAAAATGAGATTTTAATTTAAGACGATTTTTTGGAAAAAAATATTTTTGTAAAAAAATTTCAAATTTTGATAAATTTTTGAATATGAAAATATTTTTTGGTTCAAGAAATATTTTCAACGGTTTTTAAATTTTTAGAATTTTTCGATAATTTACTGTTTTAGTTTTCAATATTTTTTTTATCTTTTTAGTAAAATTTTTAACTTAAAAATTTTGATTTTTTTTTAATTTTAGAAAAAATTTGAAAATATTTTTTTATTAAAGAAATATTTTTTAATTGTAGAAATAAAAATATGAGATTTTGATTTAAGACGATTTTTTAGAAAAAATATTTTTATAAAAAAATTTCAAATTTTGAGAAAAATTTGGATAAATTTTTGAATATGAAAATATTTTTTGGTTCAAGAAATATTTTCAACGGTTTTTAAATTTTTGGAATTTTTCGATAATTTACTGTTTTATTTTTTCTAAATTTTTTTTATCTTTTTAGTAAAATTTTGATTTTTTTTAATTTTTAACTTAAAAATTTTGATTTTCTTTTTAATTTTAGAAAAAAATTTGAAAATATTTTTTGATTAAAGAAATATTTTTTTAAACTTTTTAGAAATTTTCCATTATTTACTATTTTTTGGTTTGTGTTTTCAATAACTTTTTTATCTTTTTCTTTTAATTTTTGTTTTTGATAAATTTTTTTAGAAAAATTTTTAACTTGAAAAAAATTTTTGAAATTTTTTTAAATTTTTGCAAAAATTTTGAAAATATTTTTTGATTCAAGAAGCAGTTTCGATATTTAAAAAATAATAATAAAATAAATTTTTTTTGGTTTTCAATACCCTCCAACACAAATGTGTGTGAAGTAGATACGTTACATACACAAACACTCACAAACTTATACAATACATAGAAGATTTTCTTAAATATAATTTAGGAACGCATAAGGAGTCATAAGATCGGTTATATTTTGGTCTATTAAACTTTTTTCTACTGAACCGATTTTGAACAGTACTCAGGCCAAATTTCATTGAGCTCTGTCAATTATTGTGGATGTGAGGGTCCCATTAAATGACAGACGGACATAACTAAATCGATTCAGATTTTGATTTGATGGCATTGTTAGTTATTAATTGTAGCTATAAAAAATTAATGATCGATCCTCGTATAAATATATTTTTTTTATTTGCGCTTAAGCGTGCAGTTTATTGTGGTGCTTATATTTATGTAGGATTTGTGCGCTTCAAAAAGAATTCATCTAGGGGGGTAATACGGGAGAAATTATGTACTGACCCTCGTAAAATTTTCTACATCGATTTTTACTTATATTTAACTTAATTTGATCAATTCTTATCACAATACTTGGGTATATATGAGATTTAAGCCCTTCAAAGTGTTATTTTTAAGGAGATCTATATGGAACCTATGAGAAATAATGGACCGGTCTTCGTTTAATTTGCAACAACATTTAAGAATTTCGTTAAAATCGCTTTATATTCAGAACTTTTATGTCTTTACATCTCCATTCCGTGAAGAATATTGATATGTGGGAGAGTTGAAATAATGGATCCATCATCATCAATTTCAATAGGCATCGTCCTTGTACAAAATAATGAAACATGCCAAGTTTCATCAAGGTATCTCAAAAATTGCGATCTGTATTTTGTTCACATGGTTTACATGGACAACCAGCCAGATGGACGGACGGACGTTAAATCGATTTAGAAGGTGATTCTGTGGTGATAGCAATATTTTTCTGTGCGTTACAAACTAAAGCATAAACGCATTATAACCCAAACACCTACAGTTGTTTTAAAAATTGGTCCATTATTTCATATAAGAGCCATACAAGGATCGGTCCATTATTTCTCAAAGGTCTCATGTAATCATCCTTCCAAATATCACTTGGAAACTCAGAAATCGCACATATACGTGAGGCTTGTAAAAATATAATTTAAGATAATTTGACTTAAATATATTTTAAATTGACTATGTGAAATTATACGAGGGTCGATCCTTAATTTTTCTGTCTCGTATAAAGCAAAAGAATAAATTCCTTTAAACACGCAAAAATAATCTACACAAAAGTCTAAATAAGAAAAACAAATTATACGAGGGTCATGCAAACTTTTTTCATAACAGTTATTAACAACAAACAATATGGTGTAGGGTATTACATTATCGGGCACGATCGACTACAACATTTTTATTTGTTTGACCGTCTGGTTATTTGTAAGCAAATCAATTTTAGTTATTTCTCATAAAAAAGAGTGATCCAATTTCAGCCATTATCGTTCAATAAATTTCTATAGCATTAAATTTTTATACCTTCCACTTTCGAAAATCAATTTCAATTTTCGTAAATTTCAGATTAATGTGAATTATAAATGATTTATGCAAACACAAGTTATAGTAACAAATTAACGAGGGCCGGTTAATTATTTTTTATATCTCTTCTTTAATATTGGGTATTATATAGACGATATTGGTCGGTTATTACATTCTTACTTGTTTTAAATTTTTACACCCTACACCCGTCCGTCCGTCTGTCTGTCTGTTCTGCGTTGTAAACACTCTACAGATCACAAATTTTTCAATATCTCGGTGAAATTTGGTACATATTATTAATTTGATCCACGAACGAAGTGTATTGAAAGTGACCATGTTTGGTCCAATATTTCGGGTATCTCCCATACGAATATCCTTCCAGTATGAGGTTTAAACCTCACAAAAGTCCTAAATATAAAGTGATTTTAACGAAATTTGCCAGAAATAAGTCCTGTGATGTTCTGAAACGATGTGCGAAAAAATGCGAGGATCGGTTTTTTCCTACTCATAGGTCTTATACAGGCCCCCTTCCAAATATCAGTTTGAAGGGTATAAATCTCACATAAATGATGGTATTGTAATATTAAGTAAAATATATATTAGCAAAAATCGATATGCAAAATTATACGAGGGTCGGTTCATAATTTAAAACGCATAAATTTCATAAAAATATTAGTGCCACAATAATCTACGCTACACTTAAGAATATACCAGAAAATTATATTATACGAGGGTCGTTCTTGAATTTTTAATATTTTTTGGTATATTTTTTAAATTTATAGATTTTTTATTTCAAAATTTATTAATATTTAATTAAAATATTTTTTTTCACATACTTTTATTTCATTATTTGAATTTCAATAATTTTCAATATTTAATTCCCAAAAACAGTTATGGAATTTTTTTCCACCGATTTTATTTTAATTAAAATTGTTTTGTATTTATTTTTAAAATTTTAACACTCCGCAATCAATTCAACAAAATATTTAAATTTTTTTATTTATTTTCAATTAGTAAATTTTTATGATTTTTTTTTTGATTTCAAATCTAAAGTTGAGTTTTATTTTTGTTCCCTTAAATTTTATGTGAAATTTTATCACTTATTTTGGATAATTTTTTTTTTAATTTTCCGAAAGATTAATGGTTGATGATAATGAATTTTTTTTGTTAAATTTTTGATTACAAATCAACGATTTTTTGTTGTTTTTTATTTTATTTTATCTTCATTTGATTCAATCATTCATGCACTCATTCATACATTCATTGTTATTCATTGAATGTTCATATTTTTTGTGATTTTTATATCTTTTTTTTTAAACTTGAACTTGAGAGTTGAAGTTAAACAAAATATTTTGAAAAAAAATTGTAAAATTTATTTATTTTTTTTTTAATTTTCAATTTTCAACCGTTCACATTTAGCACTTTCAACACACTGAGCCTGAACCTGTTGAGTTTCCCATGTTTATAGAGAAACAAAAAGTAGAATAAAATAAATAGAAACCAAAATAAATAAATAAATGCGAACAACTCTTGACAATCGTTCAAATACACGAAAGGTATGCGAAAATTTCCACTGCATGAAAAGGATATGAAGTGTAAGGATACATAGACACTCACACACATTGACAAATGAAACAAACATAAAATGACAACAAATAGTTGGGTACATGTGAATGTATAGAACGTACGCACAGATACACACATACAAATCGAAGTCTAAGGAAAATTATAAAACGAATAAATAGGAATGTTATATCCGGCTATGCCGAATCTGCGCGTGAAGTATATACGTTATGTTTCGTTCATTCACATTCAAACTTATACTCACAGATGTAAACAGTATAAAAGAGTTCTTCCCAAAATATAATACAGGAGCGTTAAAAGAGTTTAAAAAGTTATTTATATTTTTAGCTATAACTCTTTACCTTTTCACTGAACCGATTTTGAGAATTTTTTGTAGCGATAATAAAGTACATATTGCTTAATACTATTGTGGCAAAGTTTCATTCTAATTTGTCGACATATAATTGAGCTTAGAGGATACCTCAGATATCGGTCTATAACTTTTAATATACTCAACAGATTCTGCTGGTTTTAAAAAGGGTACTTTTCAGGACTGTAAAAAATAATCAGGTTAATTTTCATTAAGCTTTGTCAATTATTCTTCCTTCCAGAGGGACAGATAGACTAACAGGCAGATCGATAGACAGACAGATAGAGAGACAAACAGACAAACAGTTAGGGAGACAGACAAAAGACTAATATAACTAAATCGACTTAAAATTTGATTTGATGCAACAACATATATGTTGCTTTGTATGGGCGACACCCCTCCCCCTGGTCTTATCTGTCCTATGTTTCATCCAATAAAATAGTTCCTTGAGAACATTTTTGGGACCAAATTTGAGGACTCTCGCTGTTATAGTTCTTTAGATATTCGATAATCAATATTTTAATTATATGGAGGGTACTTCTCCCCTGGTACCATCGGAATTTTTTATAGCCCATATTACTTTCTGGTTTTTAGGGATCATTCTGTGAAAATTTCATCAAATTTGGCCCAACCGTTTGAAAGTTTATACGTTACATACATACATACATTCATACATACATATATATATACATACATACATACATACATATATATATATACATTCATACATATCTTTCCATACACACTTTCTATTTTACATATATTTATTATAGGGTTTGAGAAGATTCCTTACATCTTCGTTACACTTGGAATGACAAAGTTAGTTCATCCTTTTCACCACTTGCGATAGTGGAGGGTATAATAACATTAGACAAACATTAATGTTAAGGATAACATCACGTTCAAATACATTTAAACTCTAAAATATATTTACATTCAAACATACACACTCACTCACACATAAACAATTTTATGTAGTTGTAAAAAGTTTTTTAGGAATTTATTTGTAAGAAAAAAGTCGCGGATATATTAAGGTGAAATTGTTGGTAAAGATTTTAAAAATTTAAAAAAAAACTAGACAGCAAAAGAATCTTTGAAAATTTTGAAGAATTTTTTTATGTTCTTCCAAAATCGTTTGAATTGTCACCACCCTAATATTATGTAAATGAAATATACTTTTCATTTTCCTCACATTAAAGTCAGTGCAGTAACTCATATTCGATTTAAATAAAATTAACGTAAATAAAACAAAATCTTAAAAAAAATTATCGTTTAACCTTATTTTTTATTGACAGACTGTAAGGAGCAATTTGTCTCCTTGATTTATTTAAAGTAAAATTTTTTTGTTTGTTTGGGACATATAAGAACCGGACCGATTTAGCTGAAATTTTCACAGAATGTTTCCCATATACCCGAAAGTAACATAGTAGATAGGACCAGGGGGAGATGTACCTCCCATATAAAGCAAATATTGATTATCGAATATCTATAACTATGACAGCGAGAGTTCACAAATTTGGTCCCAATAAATTTTTAAATAATTGTTTCCTGGAAAGAATGAAGGGCGGGAGATTCTATTGATCATTGAATATCTAAAGAACTACTTTATCAAGAATTTTTTTAAGACAAAATGTGGGGCGGATAGAATCAGGAGAAGAGGTAGCCCCCATACGATGCAAACTTTTATTATCGAATATCTAAGGAAATATAACAGCGAAAATTTTCAAATTTGTTTTCAATTACTTCTTCAAGAAACTATTTTACTTGACGAAATGTAGGACGGATAGGATCATGGGCAGAGGTGTTCTCATATACAAAGAAAATTTTGATTATCGAATATCTAAAGAACTATAACAGCAGTAATTCTCAAATTCGACCCCAATCACTTTCTCAAGAATTTGTTTGGCTGATCAAAATATGGGTTCAAGCGGAAAAGTACTCCTATACAAAGCAATATTAATTATCGAATATCTGATGAACTGTAATAGCGGGAGTATACAAGTTGGTTCCAATTACTTTCCCAAGGACTTGATCAAAATGTGGGACGGATAGGACCATGCGGAGGGGTACCACCCACTTTATAATGTCGGGCACTATATAAAAAAATTAAAAAAACGTGTAGTAAATAATTTTGTTACTATTGGGTATAAAAGTTAATAATGCCATTATATATCATATATAACATCGTTAGACACTACTTTTTTTCCATCTTTCTGGTCAGAAAAGTGTTGAGCTCCAGTTTTGAAACAAAATATGTATTAATAAAATTTTTGATAACCTGTTCCAAAGTAAAACACATTTCTGCAAGGACGTTGTGGATCGAATAAATAAAGTGGTAGACAAGAAGGATAAGATTTGTTCTTTAAGGTTGGATAACAAACATTTCCCATTCATTGCTTTTTCAAGTAGGTTTTGACCGAACATGAAACTAAATGGTTTTTCTGAGTAAAATTTCTGCGATTTTTAATTAAAGAATGAATCATAAGGTACAGGCACCTTATGATTGTCTGACTTGATAACAACAATTCATAGTACAAAATACCTTTATGATATCTGCAAATACGGATCATAACCTTAACGTCATGTAGTGGCTTCAAACGATTTTTTACAATTCTATAACTTTTGAAACTTTCGAGTGGACTTAGATTAATTGAAGAGGGTAAAATAACTTTGTTAATCCATGTGAAACACTAAGAAGCATTAATCTTATACCTCAAATGTATATATTGTTGCATTTAAATATATAGCTCGATATCTGAGACAACATCTAAATTCAAGTGATGTACTTTCGTAAAAATTTCAAATATTAATCGATAAATGGAAATAATATGTTACCCTAATATTTAGATATATTCACCTCATTATTCGAAATTGTATAAAAATGTTTTCGTAAAAGAAAGTAAGAAATCTCTTTGAGTCATTGATATTAGTAATCGGTTCTGACCTGTCTGAATAACCACCCTTGTTGTCCTAACACTGGTTTTATTTCCAAATTGTATTAAAATAATTCCAATAGATTTAATTTAAATTATCTCTGAATTTAAAATCGATTTTAAATTAGAATTCGTATTTATTCACCAATTTCATAAGGTTGATAGGAATTCACCATCAAAAACTTTAAAATTCTCTTATGGCAATACTTTACTTATTTTCATTGTAAAAATTCCGATATGGCAATACTGTAGCAAAATTAGACAGCTGAGTTACTTAGAGAAAGAAAATTGTTTATGTTATAATTTTGTTTACATTTGAAATATAATTAAATATACTAATGCCATACATTCAGCATACAACAAATAAATATAATAAAGCAACAAATAACAATAACACATTAAATTTAGGGAGAATAATACCACGAGCGGAGAAAACAAGTTTTCCATTTCTGACTGAACAGCAACTTGTTGCTTTCAAAACAAACTGTGTCGGCTAAAAGCCGGTAGAAGGCGTTAAAAATATATAACGCTAATAATAAGCGAAGAAGTTCTTAATGTTTATCTTTTATTTCTTAACAGTTTTTTATTTTTTAATTACATATTTTATTTCGTTATAAAATAATTATAAACTTTATTAAATTTATTCTTTCCTCATAAGAATTGAAATATATATTTCGCCGCTCAAGAGATATTATTACAACGCCTTTAGATATATTTACCGTCTTTGATTTTAGTTGTATTGTTTTATTGGTTTGGACAATTTAAATTAGACAACTTAGCGAAATTATATCAAATTTCTTTCAAAATGCATAAAATATTGGTAACTGGTGGTACCGGCTTAGTCGGAAAAGCCCTGGAAGCTGTTATCAAGGAAGAGAAACCCACAAATGAAGAATGGTTTTTTGCCGGCTCAAAAGATGCCGACTTGACGTGAGTTTCTTTTTCTGAAGGAACAATAAAAAACTTGACAAATTTAATATTTTCATTTTTATAGAAATTTAGAAGCCACCAAAGCATTATTCGCTAAGGTCCAGCCCACACATGTAATCCATTTGGCCGCCATGGTGGGTGGTTTGTTTCACAATATGAATAATAACTTGGACTTTTTGGTAAGTCTTGTGCTTATGTTTTTATATTTTATCGTTTGTTTGTATGTTGGCCAAATTTTTAGCGTATTAATTTACAAATCAATGATAACGTTTTACAAACGGCTCATGAATATGGTTGCATTAAAGTTGTCTCTTGTCTCAGTACTTGTATATTTCCCGATAAAACTTCCTATCCCATTGATGAAACTATGGTTCATAATGGACCACCACATCCTTCCAATTATGGTTATTCATATGCCAAACGTTTAATAGATATACAAAATCATGCCTATCATGATAAATATGGTGCTACATTTACCTCGGTGATACCCTGTAATATTTTTGGACCCCATGATAATTATAAACCCGAAGTGAGTCATGTTATACCAGGCATGATTTATCGTATGTATAAACTAATTCACGACAACAAAGAGGTGGCAGAAACGGAAAAAGTATTTACCGTATATGGCTCTGGTAAACCATTGAGACAATTTATTTACTCTTTGGATTTGGCTAAATTAATGATTTGGGTATTACGTGATTATCAAAGTGTGGAACCAATTATCTTAAGTGTAGATGAAGAGCAAGAAGTTACGATTTACCAAGTAGCACAAGCTATAGCTAAAGCCTTTGATTTTAAAGGAAAACTTGAATGTGATACTACCAAGGCAGATGGACAGTATAAGAAAACAGCATCGAATAAAAAATTACGCTCTTTATTACCCAATTTTGAATTTACAAATTTTGACAAGGCCATCGAAACTTCGGTACAATGGTTTATTAATCATTATGATGAAGCAAGAAAGTAAAAGTTTAACAGCAAGTAAAAAAAGGTATGCTATTTTTTCTACTTAATCCAATAAAAAAACAAATTCCTTTCGCATTAAAGGAATTTTAATTATCTTTGTTAAAATGCAAATAGTTACAACGAGTTTTTCCACAGCAAAAATATATTTTTTTCGAAATGCTGAAATTTTTTTTAAATAAATAAATTGTAAAAAGAAACAAATAGAAAAAAATATATTTAATTAAAAATATAAAAATCCATAAGTTGGAATGGATTTATTCACATTTTTGTGGATTATGGAGATGAATAATAACGCTTGACAGGATGTTGTAAAAATATGCTATGTTTTATCTATTTGTGAATAAAAGAGGTAAAATCGACATAGTATATATGAAACTATATATAAACTATACAGTTTTTAATAAAATTCATCCTCGTCGAAAAGTTGACATTTTATGAAATTTCCAACAAATTTCAAAAACTATAAATTATTGATTTAAGTAAAGTTTAGACGTTTTTTTTAATTTTCATAAATTTTTTAATAAATTCGATTTAAGGATATTTTTTACGAATTTCTGATTTTAGTAAATTTTTGAAAAATTCTTAAATTTAAAATATTTTTGATAAATTTCTGACATTTTAACATTTTTTTATTTTTTCTGATTTCAAAAAAATTATTGCATAATTTCAGAAAGGAAATTACTAAAAATTTCTTAATTTAGATTTTTGGTTTTAGAAAATTTTGAATAAATTTCAGATTTTTGCAAATTTTTAATGAATTTCTGATTTAGGAAATTTTGATAAAATTTTGATTTTAGAATTTTTAATAATATATGATTTTAGGAAGTTTTCGATAAATTTCAGAATTTACAAATTTTTAATAAATGTTTGATTATAGAAAACTTTCGATAAATTTTCGATTTTAAGAAATTTTTGATAAATTTCCGGTTCTAGGAAATTTTTGATAAATTTCAGATTTTTTGAAATAATAATAATAATAATAATAATAATAATAATAATAATAATAATAATAATAATAAATAAAAAATTAGATTTTAGTAAATTCAGCTTCCATTCACATGACTTCATAATGTGTCCATTTATTTTGACTTGGCATCCAGTCACTACATTAAACAAGCCCTTAAGTGAAACAAGAATAATAATGTGGTATTTGTACCAAGATAGACAAATCTTTCAAACTGCCCGATCTTAGGTCAGCGGACAACAATAAAATGTCTATAAGTGTAGTCGATTTTAAACAGAGATGAACTACCTTTTTGAGCAAAGTTTCAAAATGTTCTTAAAAACGTTAATGGCAAAGTTTCCGAAAAAGGTTCTTTTTGTAAATTTTAGTAATAATTTCACTTCCATAAACAAATAAAACTGCAAGAGTTTCGTTTTTATTAACATATATGTAGGTTTAGAAATTTTCGATCTCACTTTTTAATACAAAAATAGGGAAATAATTAAATGCGTTTAATGGAATATGCATCAGTGTATACGCAAATATTACTGTATTGAATTATATGATGATTGGTTCGTAAAATTATTCATAGCTTCCATTACCATTATTGTTGTTGCTTCTCCATAAAATCGACAATATAGTTTTGTGTATTATATAATAGATTTCTTAAAATATTCGGAAAACAGGAAAATTATTAATTGATATTTTTATATCAGAAATTAAAATTGATCCTCCAATAAAACTCTTTGATTTTTTTTAAATTTATTTATTTAAAAATATACTTTATTTAAAAAAAATTAAAATTAAATTAGAAACTTAATTTAGAAAGTTTATTTTTATACTTTTATACAACATTTTCAATAAGACATAAATAATTATATAATGTTTTTTTATTATCTTTTTTTTATACAATTTTATATAGTATTTGTTTAAATGTATTTATGATGACATTATGAAATTATATATAGTCAATGTTTAAATTAAAAAACAAAAATAAAATAATAATAATAAAAAAGGAAATATAAAATAGAAGATACAAGATTTAAAAAAAGGACTTAAACTAAGAACAAACAATAATCTCAATTCTTTTTAAAATAATTGTAGTAAAAAAAATTAATTATTTTTTTCATATAATATATTTTATATATATTTTTTTATATTTTAAGCTAATTTTTATTTTCATTATTTAAAGATCTTTGTTTAAAGTTTATTGGAAACATACGTTTTTATATAATTGAAAGGAAATTGAAAACTGAAGACAACAGGAAACACGAACTTAATCTTAAATATTAATTAACGAAAATATTATTTTGAAAAAAGATTTGAAATTGATTTTTAGAAACAAATTGAATTGAAAATACAGAAACAAAGATCTAAAGGCAGGTTTTGTGTTGTAGTTTAAAGTATCAAGTTGGTTAAAGAGAAAAGTATGTGTTTATGTGAGAGTTTGTTTATGTGTTTATGGGTGTATGTGTAATAGATATTTTTTGTGGTATGAAATATTTAATAATTTAGCTGTGAGTTTTTCTTTTTTTTTTGTTGAGTGAATAAAGGGAAAATTTTAGATAAAAAACTAAATTCTATATGCTCATCATATTTTGTTGTTTTGTTTAGCACTTAATTCAGACTGATTTAGTTTTTTTTTGTGGCTTCTCTGAAATTCTTCTTTACACTCTCAATAGAAGAGGTTTACTTCTTTGTAAAAATTGTGCATTAACCCAGGCCACATCAGGTTTAATGAAACGTACAGCTTGTCCCTCACCGCAAGCATTTTCCACACTATAAATACCCTTAAGTAAAACACTGGAACCAGTACCACAAGCCAAAGCACTACCGGAATCAAATTGACAAGCATCAAATTTGGTAGCACTACAAACGCCACTGGCATCAGCACCACAGTCACTACGTGATAAAGTACTAGTAGTGGTCACATGCATAATGGCGCCTTCTTCATGGACTGTAACAAAATATTTATTAAAAACAGAGGTATACAAATTTTTAACCAATAAAATACTTACTATTTAAAGCTTGTTTGCCCCAACCGGTAGTAATACAAGTTTCAGAAGGACTAGGATCTTTGTCACTAATACAAATGGGTTGTATATGTGAGGCGAATTGTAAACGATCAGTTAAATGCAAAACAGCCATATCATTGGAACCAGTATTGGCATCATAACTGGGATGTATGGCCACATTTTTAACACCCACCAATTGGAAGTTCAAAGGTTCATTAGTGCTACCCAATTCCCATTCACCAGCCTTAACACGAATATCATTAACAGCAACACTATAACGATTTGAATAGAAAAAATTATTGCATAAGTTTTGTTATTTTCGGATCGATAATGTGGAACTTACTTTTGTACACAAGAGGCAGTAGTTAAAACGACACCATCTCCAATTATGGCACCACCACACAACAATGATTTGGAAGATTCTTTAAGAACCATAGCTTGCCATGGGATTTCAGCAAAGTTAGCATCAATATCCTTAATACCTTGAGGTTTAGTGTTCTTAAAAAAATGAAAAATGGAATTTAAATAATTAATAAATTATTAATTAAACAATTAAATAACTGTATAATTAAATACAGATATGGAACATATCCGATTCTAATTCTATTAAGCGGAGACTTTTTCAAAAACGGGCATTTCCAATTATTAAATTCAAAATGACCCACAAAACTAGTTAAATATTTTTTTGAATTTGATCTGAAGAATTGGTATGATTGTTGTCAGCAGACAGATTAAATAAGGAAATTTTTGACGAAAATACCTGGAGAATTCAAATAACATATCCTTTTGCTATGATTATGTGATTCACAATGGATTTTGTTCCAAAAAATCGATAAAATTCCAAAGAATCGATAGAACGACCGTATAAATAAAACCACTTACCTTATTTCTAGTGGCGCAAACACCAGCCAAATTAACTGGCCAAGGGTCAACGTAGTTTGGATCACGACAACATTTACCAGGAGCACCAGTACCCTCAATAACACAATCGGTCAATGGTACACGGAATGGAGTAATTTCCACGGGAGTTTCACTAATCACACCAATTGAACTGCAGTAATTTTCAGCGGTACATACCAAAGCAGAAGCACATTTAGCAGGAGTTGGTAACGATTGTTCTTGACTTTGAGTGGGTCTGTATTTGGCAGGAGGGAAAATTTGTGGTGACAATTCATTTTCTCCACGTATGGGTTTTTGTTGGTAAACATGTTTCTCTTGATTTGACGATTGAACATCACGATCACCACTGTATTTAGGTTGAGTAGGTTGTACGGGAGGTAAATATTTGGGTGGTGTGGTAGAGGGTATTCTGCGTGGTGGTTGGTTGAAAGTGGGTCTAGTGGCAGTTGGTTGAGGTTGTCTAACGGGAGCTTGAGGTGATGGTTGTGGAGCAGGAAGTAAGTATTGTGGTTTAGGTTGTTGTTGTGTAGGTTGTGGAACTGGTGGTACATATTGAGGTCTGGCAGGTTGTTGTTGTGTGGGTTGAGGTGCTGGTGGTACATATTGAGGTCTGACAGGTTGTTGTTGTGTAGGCTGAGGAGCTGGAGGATTGTATTGTGGTCTTGCTGGTTGTGTAGCTGGAGGAGCTGGTGGATTGTATGTTGGTCTAGATGGTTGAGGTGCAGGAGGCAAATATTGAACACCAGTTGAGGGAGCTTGAGGAGTAGGAGCAGGATATTGGGGTCTAGGTTGAGGTTGTTGTGGTTGTGGCTGAGGTTGGGGTCTGGGCTGGGGTTGAGGTTGTTGGGGTTGTGGTTGAGGTTGTGGTCTACGTTGAGGTGCAGGTTGAGGGGGCAAATAGTCTTTGTTTACTGATGTTGTGGGAGTATTAGGAGAGGTCTGAGGATATGTAAATGGACTTGGAGGAGTCTTCAAAAAATAACCATCCAATGTCAACATAGTTGAGGGAATACCACAGCATACACTAGGTTCGTAACATTTTTTGGTCTGAAAAGAGAAAAAAATGATATAAAACGTTAAAACTCTTATTGGAAATGGTGTATATCGTATTTTTGATTAGGTTTTATGACACGTTTCAATATTATCTTCACACATTATCAATTATTTTAATTATTGATTATATAGTTAGTGTCTTCGTTTATATTAAAAAAAAACAAACAAAACTTTAATTATTAAATAACTTTTAGCTACCGAAGTTATTTTTAATATGCAAATTTTTAATTCTTGTTGTTGAAACATGTTCAAAGAAAAATTAATTATCTTGAGTTTTTATGCAAAATAGTTAACCCGCAATTTTTTAAATTTTTCTTAAATTTTTAACTATTAATTATATTGTGTAGTCTGACATTAACTCTGACCATCTTAGAACCATTGAACACGTCAGAGTTTTCTGTTTCTATCTGTTTACAAGGAATCCCTGCTGTTTTTATGAGAAATTTAAAATCGTTAATGATGATCGCATACATGTGTATGTGTTTGTATGATCAAATAACATACGTAATTACATAAATTAACTAAAATTTTGTATAATTTATTTAATATAGAATTTGTTTAGAGTTAATAGTAATCTAATATTGCCATTTTGCAAGAGTCAAGCATAATGAAGAGTTTGAATTGGATTTTGTAGAAATAATATATGCAGAAATTGTTACAGAGATAAAAGAAATATAGGAAAAACTTCCTTGTTTCGAATATTTCCAGCCGTTTTTGTTTCATGACAAAATAGTGCGATCAATATTTGTTTTAGGGAATATATAATCACTAGTGATAAAATACTGAAGTCAGTCCAAGACATTACGAAGTCTTATGAATGAAAGCAGCCTTTTTTTAAACATTCCTTGATGTAGATTTCGGTATTTATAGAGCCCATTGTAATAAATGATGCTTTTGGGTTCTAAAGCTTTTTTCAACATTCCCTCGATTATCAGGAATATACGTTTCGTCATCTGTTTTGCAGTAAGAAAATTTTTTTGTGGAAAACTTGACTTCAATTTCTGTGTTCTCTTATTGGCCTCTAAATTTTTAGCAGCGTTCCTGTCAGGAACTTTTTGAGCCTTGTATGTTTTTAAACTTGCATTATGTTTAACTTTTCGTAGGACATATATCGAGCAATGAGCTGACCGGTATGCTTTCCTACCTGATATTGTTGGGAGCTCTTTTGTAAATGCTTCCTATTTTTTTTTGCTTCATAAACTTCAGGTGTATTAATTTTTTTACCCGAACCAGATTTTCTATCAATAAAAATGTTCTCCCGGTACAGTTTCTGCTTGTCTAACTTTTTGCAGAACCAAGTTTTGTTGAAAATATTTAAAAATTTTAGTACGGACTTTTTTCTGGTCACTCATTTTAACCAGATTAACAATATATTCGTTTGTTTGATATTAAACATAATAACTGAGATGATTTACAAATGAAAAACGTATGTTAAGAACTTTTCGATCTCACTCCTTAGATAGAGAAAGTGTATTATGCATTTTGGTGCAGATGTTTGTTACGAACAGAAAAAAATATTGTTAATATCACTTTTAAAAATACCGTTCGACTGAGAATCACACTCAGAGTCCGCTTTTACAAATGTCGTCCGCCCGTCTGGCTGTTCAGAATATGTTATGAAATCAGGCACATGTAGCTTCAATTTTTACCCTTTAAATTCCTTTACAAACGCGTAAATCCCTCATAAATGTTAGTATCATAATATAAGGCACTTGAAGCATAAATCAGAAAATCAATTTATACGAGGGTCGTTTATTAACTTTTGGTAGCTTCCAGTTAAAATCGACAATGTGTTGTGGCGCAGGGTTGGACTTGATCAACTATAATTTTTACTTGTTCCTTTTGAATTAATATTTTTCTATATTTTTTGCCTAAATTTTTCATATATTCCAACCCATTGTGTTTCTCATACAAATCAATTTCATACCGTCTATTTTTTTATTTCTAAATTTGCAACATTTAATTTATTGATAAAATGTTTTAATGTAAAATTCTCAAAAAACAAAAACAACTATAAAACAATGTTGTTTAAATGTTTTGGAATCTTGATAAAATTTTTTCATTGTTGTTGTTGTTATTGTTATTGTAATTTACACTACAAATATGTAATGTATTGTAAATGTTCTGTAACCAACAACAACAAAAAATTAACATTTTTTTTGAACAACATTGAAGCATCTTTATTAAGAAAACGATGGCAAATAATGGTTTCAAACTGTAGAGGATGATGATGAAGATGATACCTGATGCCGGTCACAATAATTTATTTATTTCTTTGTTTTTGTTTATTTGTTGCCTTTTAAACTTTTAGTCAACGTTTTGTCACATTTGTCTCTGTTGGAATTGTCTTCGCTTTTTCGGAGTTTTTTGGTGATTTTTCTTTTCGAATTTTTTTTTGGTAGAATAAATTTCAACATTTTGTTATTATAATGAAGAGAGGTTTTTTGTATTATTTGTTTTTCTTTTAGACTGATTGTCTGTCTGTCTCTCTGTCTGTCCATTTTTTTGTTTTGTATTTAACGGCCTTGTATTGGATGATTCGCACAATTTGTTATTTTTGTCATTTTGGAAGTTTTAAATCTCTAAAAAAATGGGAAAAAATTAAGAAGAAGAAGTTGGTTAAGACCTATTACGTAATTCCCCTACATTATATAAATAAAGAGAAAATCACTTCTGTTTAATATTTATGGATTTTTATTAGATTTCTGTCAGAGAGATTTCTTAGATTTTGTATAGTGTTTTTTTTGGATTTGGGCCTTTTATAGGAGCTCAATTATGGACTAATATTTCCTACAAGTGACAAGGGATTTGAAATAAGAGTATCTTTTCTAAATTCCCTTAACAAATGTTGAAATTTAAGTCATGAGCTCAACCCCCTGATTCAAAACCCAAAACCGATATAATATGGGTGATTTATTCAGGAATTAAGGAGTGAGATCGAAAAATTCTAAACACACGTTTCTCATTAAAATTCTTAATTCTAGTATGTTAAGAATTTTTCGATCTCACTGCTTAATAGGGGTGATTTACGCAGTTTATTATAACTATTGAAGGCAAATAAATTTAAAAAAAAATTAAATTTATTCAAACAAAATTTTCTTCAAATTCCGGAAAAACATTTGTAAAAAGTCTAAGTTATATAATGGACCCATTATTTTTTGAATGGGGTTAGTCCTAAACACAAATTTCATCAATATATCGTTAAAATTGTGACCTAAATTTAATTTTTTCACAAACCAAATAACCAGACGGAAGGACGGACATCATAAAATCGAATCAGATAGTAACTTTTAACATTTCTATATGGGGTATGGAATAACATTTGATTATCAATAATAGATTTTAGTACTAGACCCAAATTTCGTCAAGATAACTTCATAACTGTGCCCTCTGATATTAAATTTGGACCGAAGAATGGGCATACAATCGAAATAGATAGATATTTTGAAAATCAAGCTTTTTTCTAGTGTTACAGACATTATCAGTATGATAGTGTAGGGTATTACAAACAAATTTATGCCACTTGTTTATTCTTCAAACTATCAAAAAAAAAAAAAAAAATCATCTTAAATCTTGTTGTTCTTCTAGTGATCTGTATATGATTTTTGTGTTAATAACCAGGTTTAGTTTTTATTATTGTCAGCAACAATAACAACAACTACAGCAAAAATTGCTACTGTTTTCATAACTTTGATTGCTGTTGGCCTGATGTTTAAAGACAATGGAAAATGATGACAATATATATTGTTATATTTAATTTATTATTTTTTCGTACTACTGCATAAAACGCACATTGAACAGAAACAATTTCATAACATGTTACCACAAATATTAAATTGGTAAATAACCAGACCGAAGAATGGGCACCATACAATCGAAATAGCAATTTTGAAAAGTCAAGATTTCTTGAGTGTTACAGACATTATCACAAACAAAGTATGATAGTGTAGGGTATTACAAACAAATTTATGCCACTTGTTTTATTCCTCAAACTATCAAAAAAAAAAAGAAAAAAATCATCTTAACGGCATCTTGTTGTTCTTCTAGTGATCTGTATATGATTTTTGTCCGTGTTAATAACCAGGTTTAGTTTTTATTATTGTCAGCAACAATAACAACAAATACAGCAAAAATTGCTACTGTTTTGTTTTTTTTTGTGTGTTCATAACTTTGATTGCTGTTGGCCTGATGTTTAAAGACAATGGAAAATGATGACAATGATATGCTGCTGTTGTGGTTTATTGTTATTTTTTATTTATTTATTTTTTATTATTTTTTAGTATTTTTGTTGTTATTTGCTACTGCATAAAACGCACATTGTTGTCTGTCTGTCCGTTCGTCCATCTCTCTGTTTGTCTGTCACATTTCCCTTTGTTTGTTTGTTTGTTTGTTGTTTGTTTGTTAAAAGTCAATAAAAACAATTTAAATGTTTTTACGTGTGACAAATAAATCATAATTATATATAAAAATCAACAACAGCAACAACTATAAATTATATACAAAAAGGCGTATAATTATTATAATTTGTTGTAGTTTTTGTTTTGTGTGTCCATCTTTTTATAGTATTTTTTTATTATTATTATAAATCAGCTAATTTATTTTAAATGGGAGATGAGATTTTAGTTGGAATGATTGTAATTTCTATTTGATACACTATAAGGAGTGAGATAAAAAATTCTCAACACACGTTTTTCATTAAAGTTTTTAACTCAAGTATTATTTGAGTTTTATTCGGATCAAATTACTTTTTATTATGTTTAATGTCAAACGAATGAATATATTGTTAACCTGATTAAAATGAGTGACCAGCGCTCCTTAAAAAGTTCATTCAAAGGTCTTTTGTCAAACTGTTTCTAATGTTATTAAACAGTACTGTGAGAACTTCTATGTCGATAGAAAATCTAGTTCTGGTAGAAGAAATTGTCAAAATTATGCTTCTAGAGGCAAAAAAAAAATAGAAACCATTTTCAAAAAAGCTCTCAAAACATTCGTTGTGAAAGCAGCAGGGTTGGCTTAGTGTCCGGACTATTTGGTATGAAAAATTAATCGTAATGCTAGTTTAAAAACATAAAAAGCTCGAAAAGTTTCCGAGACCAACACTGTTGAAAATTTAGAGGCCAAAAATCAGAGTACGGAAATTGAAAAGCATTCAAAATTTACGAAAAATTCTTGGTATGACAAGCAGTATGCAGTTGCGACAAAAGAAACCACCCATTTATAACAACGGGCTGCTTCCAATCATAAGATTTCATAATGTGTCCACTTATTTTTGTCCTAACATGGCATCTTGTCACTATGACAATCAAGCTCTTGAGTGGTAGAAGAAGATCATCCAAACTGCCCCTAACTAAGGCCGAGTGGTGAGGTATTGAGTTCTTGTTAAGTGAGAATTGAAGAACACAAAAAGGTATACAAATATGTGGCGATCAAATTGATTGAAAGGACTAAAAAATGTTAATGGAAGTGTATTTGAAATAATTTTTATTAACATATACTTATGTTAATCCTAAGCTTCGATTTGATTATGTATAACTCCCAGATAAGACCCACTTTCGATTATCACTTTGAAGTACATAAGTAAACGTTGGTGCTGTTGTCTTAAAAGCCCGGATATTTCAAATAGTTCTTTTCTGGAGAAAAACTTTTGGTTGATACATCAGTCACTGAGTTGACAATCTTTGACCGAGCATAACTACCAGATCGGGGATCCTATTGTATTTATATTTTGTTTAAATAAAATTTCGAAGGTTGGTCCATAATTTCTAATAGATCCCTTTAGAAAAAATTATATAAAAATTCTCTCTTCTTCAATTTTCCATTGCAAGGCTCTTGTAAAATTGCAATATTTCGAAGTTCCACTTTTCTAAAATATTTATCTATTTTTGTATTCCTAATAAAAAAGCGTAAAAAAATCGCTTTAATAACATCTTTTTAAGAACCCCCTGTTGATGGCCGCTATTATTATTAATGATCAGACCATAAAGACAATAACGTAAAAAAGCCTGTTGCAACAAAACAAACAAATTTGAATTGGAAAAAATTGTATTTTGCCTTAAGACATTTTATTAAATGATCTTTTGGAAAAAAATCCCAAATTTTTATTAAAATCTTATTAAGCATAAATTTCGAGATGGTTAGTTGTGTAAATGTAGCGAAGAAAAGTGGGAGGAATGTAAAAATAAAAAAATCCCAATTTAGTTTCTTGCTTATCAGGTCTTTTGCATGATTTAAATGTGAATGTGGCTGTTTTTTCGAACATTAATTTTCTTATAATGTTATTGTTGTTATTGTTATTGTTTAATGTTTAATGTTTGTGATAATGTTAGTGTTAATGTTGGCGTTGATTTGAGGTTATAAATAAAATATTTCCTGTTTTTATGTTTCTACTTAGTAGGAGGTTGGTTTTTTTTATAAAAAGAAACAATTTTAATGTTTCTTTTCTCTTTATTTTGTTGTGTTAGCGGAGAACAAGGTCTAGGTCTGATTGTTTTTTTAAGGTTTGGCAAACAAATTTAATAAATTATTAATGTTTATGGAACTCTAATGTCGAAATTTGTGGTTGGTCTATTAACAAAAAAAGGTATTTTCCTTTTGTATTTTAGGTTTTTTGTTGTTGATTAATAATAAATTTGCAATTTTTTTCTTGTTTGAATTATAAACAAAATGTTGGTTTGAAGGACAAATTGCAGTTTGAGAAAATATGTTTTCTCATTAAATAATAATAAAAAGAATTAATTAATTAAAACATTTGCTTTATTTGTGAAACATTTTAATATAAAAATTACATTTTAAAAATCTTTTCATGATCCGATCTTTTTTCATAAAAAAACATGAACAAACATTAATAATTTCCATACATTTAAGGTGTGAAATTGAAAAATTCTTAACACAGTTTTTTATGTTTCATGTTTAATCTCAAACATATGAAAAATAAGCATTCAAAGATCTGCCATCAAACTGTTTCCAATAATAATAAATAATATCGAGTTCAATATACCCAATAAGCACTGAAAGTTAAAAAAATTCCAGGGATGGAAAATTTCACTTGAATTGAGCATAATATAGACTATACACACTTTTTTCTTTTTTACTGGAAAATGCTATTGAATAAAAGTGTAATTCAAGTTATTTTCAATATTTGAATTGAATTCAAGGCTGAAAATACATTTGGTTTAAATTTTATTTCCAGTAAAATTGCTTATTGGGTATTATTAAATGTTCTCAACAAAATACAACTTGGTCCTACAAAAAATTTGGACAATCATTCAAAGGTCTGTCATCAAACTGTTTCCAATAATATTAAACAATATCGGGAGAACTTGTCGTTGATAGGAAATCTGGTTGGGTGAAGAAATGATCAACAGTCAATTAAAATAAAAACAGCTCTCAACACATCCGGTGGGAAAACAGTCCAGTTAGCTCAGACTATTTGTGTGAGAGTTAAAAGCTAATGCAGTTTTAAAACCTACAAGGGTCAAATAGTTTCTGCTAAAAATATAGAGGCCTTAAAAAGAGCACTGAAATTCAAGACCAGCCTTTTAAAAATATATTCTTGGTGCATAATGTATGACGAAACGTATATACTAACAGATTTTTCACAACCTCCTGGTCAAACATTTTATGTTGCTGATGCTGGAGGGAATGTTGAGAAAAAGTTTAGGACCCAAAAGCAGTCCCAAAAGTTATTGGTATGACCGGCAAAATGCAGTTGCGACAAAAGAAGTCAATCATTTGTTATAAAGGAGTCTATAAATGCCGAAATTTTCATCAAGGAATGCTTACAAAAAAGGCTGTTTCCATTCATAACATTTCATAATGTGTCCACTTATTTTTGGTCTGACTTGACATGCTACCACTGGGGTAAACAAGCCCTTGAGTGGTACAAGTGCAATAATGTGGTATTTGCTATACTGCCCGGGTCTAAAGCCAGTGAAAAGATATTGGGATCATGTTAAAAGAGAATTGAAGAGCGAAAAAAGGGGTCCAAAGGTGTGGGAGATTATAAACGGAGATGCACTACCCCCGTTTGAGCAAAGCACTATAAAAACGTTCGTTCGGGTTACCGAAAAAGTTTCGAAATTGCATAAACTAAAAAATTTGTAATAATAATTTTAGTCAAATAAAAAAATAAAATTTAAAAATTTAGCGGTTTCATTGTTATTAACATATATGTATGTTAAGAATGGTTCGATCTCATTCCAAAAAAAAAAACAGCTACACTACAATAAAAAATGAAATTAATCCAAGAAAAACTTGAATTTGAATTTTTTGAAAAAAAAAAAATGTTACAATAATATTAATTTAAAGATATTAGATCTTTATTCATTCACTTCACTCATTCATTCACTTATTCACTTCATTCACATAGAATCATCCATTCAAATATTCATAGCAAAAATACTTCTTGGATTTCAATTGAGGTTTATTGTGTTGATTAATAGATTTATTTCTGTTTTATTCATTAAAGTATTTTATTTAAATTTAGTTTTTTTCTTTGTTTTGAGGAAGAACACGACGAAACCGTCTCTCCGTCCGTCCGTCTGTCCGTCTGTCCCTTATAGTAAAAAAAGTATTCACTCATTCATTATTCGTTCATTTCTGTCAGTTAAGAAGTTTCATGTTGTTGTTGCTGTTGTTTGTTTGAAATTTAAGATGTTGTTTTTCTTATTGAAAGAAAAAATGTTAAAATGTAATTGCAACACTGTTGTTGTTGCTGTTTTTATGTTGTTGTATTCTTTTGTAATTCTAATTTGTAATCATATTTCATCAAGTGTATTTTAAACCGATTCTTCTTAAGAATCTGCCAGCATATTTTTTCGTTTTTTTTTTTTTAATTTAACAAATATTTTATGATGATTGCAATTTGCCACCAATACACCTCTTTTTATTAGTATCAATTTAGGTCAAATTTTAAGTATTTAAGAAGTTTATTTTATTAAACAGTTTAAATGACAGTTGGTGAGAAAAGTATGTAAACTACAATCAACAAATTCATGCATAAAAATATCAAACAAACTATTTTTCAATATAAAAAATTAATGATGGAACTAGAAAAAATTTCGATTTTCGATTTTTCGGATAAATTTTTTATTTAGAAAAAATTTTCGATAAATTTTCTATTTAGGGAAAATGTTCGATAAATTTTCTATTTAGAGAAAATTTTCAATTTAGAGAAAATTTTCGATAAATTTTATATTTAGAGAAAATTTTCGATAAATTTTCTATTTAGAGAAAATTTTCGATAAATTTTCTATTTAGAGAAAATTTTCGATAAATTTTCTATTTCGAGAAAATTTTCGATAAATTTTCTATTTCGAGAAAATTTTCGATAAATTTTTATTCCGAGAAAATTTTCGATAAATTTTCTATTCCGAGAAAATTTTCGATAAATTTTCTATTTCGAGAAAATTTTCCATAAATTTTTTATTTAGAGAAAATTTTCCATAAATTTTTTATTTAGAGAAAATTTTCGATAAATTTTCTGTTTAGAGAAAATTTTCCGTTTAGAGAAATTTTCGATAAATTTTCCGTTTAGAGAAAATTTTCGATAAATTTTCCGTTTAGAGAAAATTTTCGATAAATTTTCCGTTTAGAGAAAATTTTCGATAAATTTTCCGTTTAGAGAAAATTTTCGATAAATTTTCCGTTTAGAGAAAATTTTCGATAAATTTTTTATTTAGAGAAAATTTTCGATAAATTTTTTATTTAGAGAAAATTTTCGATAAATTTTCTATTTAGAGAAAATTTTCGATAAATTTTCTATTTAGAGAAAATTTTCGATAAATTTTCTATTTAGAGAAAATTTTCGATAAATTTCTATTTAGAGAAAATTTCGATAATTTCTATTAGAGAAATTTTCGATAAATTTTCTATTTAGAGAAAATTTTCGATAAATTTTCTATTTAGAGAAAATTTTCGATAAATTTTCTATTTAGAGAAAATTTTCGATAAATTTTCTATTTAGAGAAAATTTTCGATAAATTTTCTATTTAGAGAAAATTTTCGATAAATTTTCTATTTAGAGAAAATTTTCGATAAATTTTCTATTTAGAGAAAATTTTCTATAAATTTTCTATTTAGAGAAAATTTTCTATAAGTTTTCTATTTAGAGGAAATTTTCTGTTTATTTGTGATTAAGGAAATATGTTCGATAAATTTCTATTTACCAAAAATTTTTGATAAATTTTTTATTTAGCGAAAATTTTCGATAAATTTTTTATTAAGAGAAAATTCTTGATACATTTTCAAATTTTAAAAAGATTTCGATTTGTAGGAAAATTTTCCGATTAAGAGATAAATTTGGGAGATTTCGAAAAATTATTTTTTGTACAGAAATATTTTTTAATTTTTTTCAGAATTTCTTTTTTTAAGAATAAATTCCTTTGTTCCTCTGTAAAATCCGCTACTGTGGTAGCTTTGCATTTTAGTCGAAACTCTGAGTAGTTTATTATGGTGTCAAATACTGTATAATTTAACAAGTCGCCAGCCAATGTTCCATTGATGTTCAACAATAAATATTATTTTCGAACATACAAGTAGTCTTCATCCCTCCGTCCGTCCGTCCGTCTGTCTTTTTGTATGTTTATTTAAATAAGATCTCAGTTGAAAAATCTATATTTAGTTTAGTTTTGTAGTTTTGTTATTTGTTTAACGATTTTTTTCTTCTTAATTTAAAGTGGGAAAACTATAACTACAAGTTGCTAGTATTTAGGATATTTTTAACATATATTTTTTTGTTTAATTTTATTGGGTGTCATTTGTATGTTTACTTTGTTGGTGTTGTTGTTGCTGCTGCTTTTTTATTTTTGGCAACAACATTTCAGTTAAACCATAATTCAGCCAACATATTTCAGTCAGTCAGTTTAACGTGTAACGAAGCAACGAACAACTAAGAAAAAAAATACTACTGAGTTAACATGTTCCAATAAATAGTATCTGTGCAACATACTTTTGTTGTCAATACTTTTTAACAACAACAGCAACAACAAGAATAACATAAAGAAGGCAGTAGGCAACAATAACAGCAACAACATATAACAAATAAACAGCACTAGTTAAACAAAAATGCAGTTTATGTTGTTGTTGTTGATGATGATGTTGCTGCTGTTGTTGTTAACAATATTATGCAATAAAAACATATTATTTGTTGTTTATGTTGTTATTGTTGCTGTTGTTAAAGGGTTACAGGTTGAATATTAACAATTTCATATGCGTTTTTTCTTCTTGTTATTGTGATTTTTGTTTGTGTTCAGTTACGTTTTCAGACAAATTTTAATGGTGAAGGAATGTAAAAATGATTACAATTATTGCTTTTTTTATTTTTATGCTTAAATTACATTTTGATGAAGACTTAAGTAGCAAAAGTCATTAAATGTAAAGATTTTATTGATTTTATTTTGAAATAAATTTTCTATTTAAGAAAAAAAATTCAACAATTTTAGATTTGAAGAAAATTTTCTAAAAATTTTATAAATTTTCTTTAAAGATTTTTCTATAAATTTCTTTATAGGGAAAAGTTTCATAATTCTTTTGTATAGAAAAAAGTTTTAATATTTTCTTTTTTAATTTAAGAAAAATTTTTGTCTTTAGTTTTTTTTTTATTTTGAAATAAATTTTCTATTTAAGAAAAAAAATTCAACAATTTTAGATTTGAAGAAAATTTTCTAAAAATTTTATAAATTTTCTTTAAAGATTTTTCTATAAATTTCTTTATAGGGAAAAGTTTCATAATTCTTTTGTATAGAAAAAAGTTTTAATATTTTCTTTTTTAATTTAAGAAAAATTTTCATAAACTTTTTAGTCACGATTCGATAAAAATCTTTTCTTTTTGGAAGAATTTTGAATAAACTTTTTTATTTTAGACAAAATTTTAGAAAAATATTCTGCACTTAGAAAATTTTTGACAAATTTTCATTTAAGAAAAAGAATCTATTTTTACAAAATTAAAGATTCAGTTGAAAGAAAATTTTTGATACATTTTTTTAGCGAAAAACTTTCGATAAATTTTTAATAGAAACATTTTCGATAAGCTTTTTTGTAAAAAAATCTTCAATAATTTTTTTAAAGAAAAAGTTTTCGATAATTTTTTTATAGACAATTTTTCGATAAATTTTCTTTTAAAAAAATCTTCAAAATTTTTTTGAGACATTTTTCAATAAATTTTCTCTTTAGAGAAAAATTTCCAAAAACTTTTTTATAGAAATTTTAGCAAAAATATTCTTTTTAGAGAAAATTTTCAATAATTTTCATTTTTGGGACAATTTTTGCTGAATTTTTTTTCTAGAGAAAATTTGCAATAAAAATATCGAAAGTTCTCTTTAATTTGAATAAATTTATAAAGAAAAAATATTCGATAATTTTTTTTGTGAAAATTTTCAATAAATTTCAATTCCATTTTTAAGAGACATTTTTCGATAACTTTTCTTTAAAGATAAAATTTTCTATTTAAAGAAAATATTCGATAAAATTTCTTCTTAAAAAAAAATATCGAAAGTTCTCTTTAATTTGAATAAATTTATAAAGAAAAAATATTCGATATTTTTTTTTGTGAAAATTTTCAATAAATTTCAATTCCATTTAGAGTATATTTTCAGTATTTTTTTTATTAAAATTTTCGATAAATTTCTTTTTAAAGAGATTTTTCGATTATTTTAGGATTGAAAAAATTTTTCGTTTTCAAGAAATTTTCGATTATTTTTATAGATAATTTTCGATAAATTTTCGTTTTATAGAAAATTTTCGATACAATTTCTTTTAAAAGAAAATCTTGATAAATATTAGTTAAAAAAAAGGGATAAATTTTCTTTGTATTTATGGAAAAATTATGAAAAAGATAAATTATCGAAAAACTTTTAATTTTAAGAAAATTTTTTAAAATTAAAAAAAAATATAAATTTGAAAAAATTCTGATAATTTTTTCTTTTAGTGGAGTTTTGTCTTTAGTTTTTTTTTAATTTTATTATCATTAAAAATTAAAATTTTTGCATACATTGTTTTCAAAGGGATACTTTTCGGCAATTTGTATCCTCAAGTATAAATTTTTATTAAATAAGATAAATTGAGCTTTAAAATATTTAGTTAAAATACCACAAATTATTACCCTGAAAAATATCTTTTCCCATTTTTTTTTGTTCGTTTTGGTTCGTTTCATTTCATAAATTTCCTAAAATTAAAAATTAAACTTAATAAACATTAAATGCCACAATGGAAATCCACATGCCACAAATGAAATTTTTTTTTGTCGAAGATACGCAGAGAAAAAAAATCGAGTTAATGTAAAAATTCCTTAATTTGCCAGAGTGCGAAGAGGAAAAATACCTTAATGTTAGTTAAATTATGTATAAATGTCAGTAGGTTTGTTGGTCACTCAGTTGGTTGGTTGTTGTTTTTTTTTTTGGACAATCAGTTGGATGTTTGTTTGGTTGGTTGGTTGATTTAGTTGATTTGGTCGGGTTGGTTGGTTGGCTGGATGGATGGCAGGCTGGCAATCAAGGGGCTGCTTGATTATTTAGTTATATTCGTATATATTTTCTGGATTTGTATACAAACATTTATGTTATAAACTGAAAAAAATAATAATGTTAAGATATTTGTAAATATAATATTATTGAGGCTTATAAGAGGAGCATTGCCCATGAATTATGCGAAAAATGCACGACAAGGTCGTTGAAGGCTGAGACTGGCACCAGGCTAAACATTTTATATTATTTTTATTTTTACTTAACTTAAATAAATATAACATAACAAACCGGCATTTAAAGGGGCATTCAAAATCAAAAGCCTACTTCCAATAACCAACCAACTAACCAACCAACCGACTGACTCAATGGCTGTATGTCCAACTAACTAACCGACTGTATGACTGCAACTGGGCATTAACACTGAATGAATATCATCGAGCTATTGAATGCAATCATATAATCAAATAATAAATATATATTCAGTTTTCTTCTTTTCTTTTTCTTCTTTTTTATTATTATTTTGGTAATTTTCGTAATACGAGTTTATTTCGGCAATTACGTTAAGGCTGGTTTGTGGCGCTTGCCCCTTCTGCTGCTGCTGCCTGCCTGCCTGCTTCAACAGCTACTTGAAGACGCTTTGCACCACCTCAATTTTCTGGCAAAAAGGTGTTAGAGATAACACAACGAGGGCAGCAGCAGGTATTTTTTAATTTTCTCCTCGTCTTTTTTCTTTTCTTTCTTTCTTTTTCTTGTGTTTTTAATAATTAAAGGGTTTGTGTCTTAGGTTTCTTTTTATTTTTAAAATTTTTTTTCGAAATATTTTTGATTGATTATAACTGATTAATAAAACCTGAACTTTAATTTCAATAATGTGTAAAATAATGTGATTGGAAAAAATACTTTTTTGTTATTCACAATTAAAAAGTTATTATCAGGCATGAAAACAAAAATAAGGACTCAAATCGATTTTATTTTAGGAACATTTTTTGATAATTTTTCTATTTAGAGAAAATTTTCGATTACACTATTTTTTAAGAGAATAAAAATTTTCTTTTGAAAATATTCGATTTATTTTCTTTTTAAGTTTAATTTTCTATTTAATGAAAATTTTCGATAAATTTCCTATTTAGTGAAAATATCGATTATTTTTTCAATTTGAGAAATTTTTCGTTAAATTTTCTATTAAGAGAAAATTTACGATGAATTCCCTATTTAGTGAAATTTTTCGAAAAATTTTCTATGTAGTGAAAATTTGCAATAAATTTCGATATATTTTCTTTTAGAGAAAAAATTCGAAAAAAAAAAAATTATTTAGAAAACATTTTCGATAATTTTTAAGAAAATGATTTATTTCGAGAAAATTATTGTTATATTTTCTCTAGAGAGAAAATTTTCCATCAATTTTTTCTTTATTTTCACTTTAGAGAAAAATTTGGATTGTTTTATAGAAAACTTTCGGTAAATTTTCTCTTCAAAGAAAATTTTTCTTCTTGGAGAAAAAATTTCGATAAATATTCTTTAGGAAAAAATTCGTTAACTTTTCTATTTAGAAAAAACATTTGATAATTTTTTTGTCATAAATTTTCTATTTAGATGAAGTTTTCTATTTAGTGAACACTTTTGATAAAATTTTATTTATGGATTTTTTTTTTTTAATTTTCGAGATTTTTTTATTTATTGAAAATTTTCTATTTAAAGAAAATTATATAATAAAAAAGAAAATTGAAAAAATATTTCTTGATAGATAAAATTTTTGAATAAATTGTCTTCTCAGAAAACATTTTGAATAAATTTTTTTATAAAATTTAACATTTTTTTGATAAACATTTCTTTAAAAAAAAACATTTTTGAAAAATTTTTGGTTAAAAATTCTTTTTAAAGAACATTTTTGATAAAATTTTATATTAAAAAGTTTTTCGATAAATTTTTGTTTTAAAGAAAAATTTTAAAAATATTTTGGAGAAAAATTTCGATAAATTTATTTAAAAAGTTTTATAAAAAATTTTCGATAAATTTTCTTTTTTTGGGGATATTTAAAAAGAACGTCTTTTTTAAAGAAGCCTTTTGTTCATTTCGTTATTTTTTTTTTGCTTTAAATTAATTTCGTTTCATCAACAACAAAAAATAAAAGTTCGTGTCTTAAATCTTTTGTTTTGAATCTTGCACACTTAATTTGTGTTTGTATGCGTAACTTTGCAAAAGTATAAAATAACAATATTGATTTTGTTATGTGATACTATTTTTGTCCCCCCTCGATAGTGTTGTTCACTTGCCATTGATGTTTGTTGTTGTTATTGTTGGTGTTGTTGTTTATGTAATTTAAGAATTAACAACAAGTACAACAAATTTTCACAATCCATAAAATTTACAACATTAAATTGTTGTATGAGAAAAAGACAAACGGATGGATGAACTGAGGGACAGACAGTTAGATAAAAAATATTTATATATGTGTGTGTGTGTGTGTTTAGTATATTGATTACAATTTCATACAATATGATGATTAATTTACACAATAATTTTGCATAAAAAAATAAATGAAATTTATATATATTTTTTGTTTTGTTTGTCTGAGTGTGTGTGTGAGTGTATTTTTTTTTAAATAAACAAAATTTTTGCATAAAATAAAAATTAAATAATAAAAAAAATATATTGAAAATAAATATTGAATAAAATCTTTTACCTCTAAATTAACAACTGCATTGCTAAGGATTTCACCATTGCGACAATCACGGGCTGCTACACAGGCCATATTCGTAGAACAAGTGATAAAAGGTTTTGGTGTTGTAGGAGCCGGAGTGGGTGGTGGTGTGGGGGGATTATAAGTACAACAAACATATTCTTCAGGGGCACAATTCTAAAAAAAGAATAAGAATTTTAATTAACAATTTTTAATTATAAAATTTTAAAAATTTTTTGAATAAAAATTTTGAAATATTTTTAATTAAGATTTAAAACAATTTTTATTTTACCATTAAAAGAAGAAGAAGAAGCAAAAAATAAGATAATTTAATTATTGATGACTTTTGCTTAAAACTGAAATCTTAATAAAAACAACATCAATCATGACTAAAAAAAAAAAACTTTATTATTATTTAAGCATTTCAAACTGATTAAACTTAATTTAATGACAATCACCAAAAATATATAATCAAAATTAAAATTTTTATGTGTTTTTTCTTTTAATTTTTGAAGTTTATGTTAAATAATAAAATTTATAAATAAATAAAAGTTGACATTTTATAAGATAATTATTTTTGCTTAATTTTTGATAAAACAATTTTTTATTTAGTCATTTTAGTTTTATTTCAATTTTATGCTGTTGTTGTTGTTGTGGTTTTGTTTGTGTAACAATTAATAACCACTTAATAATTTTTATTGTTGTATTTTTGTTGTTGTTGCCGGATTTATGTTTTATTTAAATTAAATACCCTTCACCAACATAAAAGTATATTAAGTTTGATTATTAAATTGCTTATTAAATATGAAGTGATTAAGACGTTATGACTTCAATTATAAACCATAAAGTTTGAATTTTTTTCGGATTAGTGATCGTTGTCTTAAGCTTTCAATTATATAATAGTATTTAAATCGCTCCATTCATATAAAATTAACAGACTTAAAATTTAAATAACCTCTAATTCCTGCTAAAGTCAGCAAATTCCGTAGCGATTTAGCTCATACGTTTACAAAAATATAGCGATTTCCCTAAAATTTATCTCGATGAATGGTTGTTGTCGTTAGACAATATCAACTAAATCTATTATACTTAAAAAAGGTTATAGACTTAAAATTGACATAACCTCTAAATTTAAATAAGTAGGACCAAGGCGACCTATACAATTTCCTAAAATTCATGTCCATAATAAAGGTTATTGTTCGAAGCTCTTGGCTATATAATATTAACTAAATAGTTGTTATTAAGGAAAAAGTTATAGACCAATATCTGACAAACACTTAGTTCTCTCGTCCATTTAGTTCTCTCCTCCATTGTAATAAAGGAAACTCTCAGAAAATTCAGCTTAATTCGTGTTTAAAGTCTTGAGAACTTTGGTGGATTTAAAATCAATAAAATCGGTACTGTAATTAAAGAGTTATAGACCGATATCTAAGATTTCATAAAATTATAATAATAAACGGATGTGAATCGAGGATTCTTCCAGTTGTTTGTTGTAATTGGGTTTTTTTTAATATTTACAATATTAAAAAAATAGTCCAATGATATAAGTTATATAGACCGATATTTGTCTCAACCTTAAACTTCAGTACTTCATAAAAGTTTTGAAGTAAAATGAAAAGAAATCGCCCAAATATTTTATTATAAAATAAAAAATATTTTAAATAACGAAATTTTAACGAATTTGTTGCTTTTATGAAAAATATATATCTTTATTTGACTGTTGTTGTTTTAAGTTGTTCTCTTGTCCAGAAAGTTATAGACCGATATCTGATAATAATTACCGTTATTGTGTTACATTTTCAATGGAAATTAAAAGGTTTAAAATATTTTCAATTGTTGTAAGTTATTTTTAAAATGGGTCTAGTGAGAAAAAGTTATAGACCGATATCTGACATAGTTACAAAATTCTAATAAAATATTTTCGTATGAAAAAATCGTGTTTGAATGAAAATTGTCGACACAAATTTTTGAATTTTCAAAATAACTTCTAATTGCAATTATTTCATTTGTAATGTAGGGTATATAAAGATTCGTTTTAATGTCTTGAAATTAAATAATAAATTTTCAATTTTTCATTTTTAATATTAATAAATATTTTACTCGTTAATTAAAAACAGGTTAAAAAAGGTTAAATTTAAATCATTACATTTAAAGACACAAAGTCATCGAGTCAAATGAAAAAAAAAAAATGCAACTCAAATGAATTAAACATTATTTTCAGCACACACAAATAGACAAATAGACAGACAGAAATAGTAAAACACTCAGTCAAATAGACAGATAGATGGACAGACAGACAGACAGACAGACAGACAGACAGACGGACATCCATCCGTTTATTAATATTTATAAAAAATTTTCATATTTTTTTTTTTTTGCATTCTAAAACTTAAAATAACTAAATAAATGAACTGTCATTAGTTATTTGAGTACTTTAGATGTTAATTCTTAAAGACTCGTTTATAACACCTTCTACTTGTTTAATCTAAAGCTACAAAAACAAACACCCCAACGCAACCAACAAGAAGAATGGAAAAAAAAATCATCTTAAGATATAAAAATCTCAAAAAATAAAATACTAAAATTTATATTGACCTCCTCTCCTGCTAATGTCTTAAGAATAAAATAACTAAAATAAGCGATTGCTGAGAATAAGAAAAAACTGAAACTTCAGAAAATTTATATACAATAATTTATTAAATAAAACAACACCCAACTACAACCACATTCACATCCACATCTACATATTCTTACTAATACTAAAATTTGTATTTTTTTTTGGTATCTTATGGATATTATTTGCTTATGTATCTTTTGAATACATATATTTGTTTAAATCTTTTTTGTTTTTTTTGGTTACCATTAATGTAGAATCATTTTGGCAGCGATAAATGTTTAAATGACTTTAACTTTGGCATATGTCACTGTATCATAGAAAAAACATCATTTTTGTTAGAATAAAATACACTGAGAAATAAATAAATGATTATTTGGTTAAAGAACAACAACAATATCAACTAGAAAGATATTAAGATACAAATAAACAAACAATAACAACAATGAGAATTGTCATAGAATGAATATTATGTATCCCCAAAGTGAATTTATTTGTCTGAAATATTTACACGAAATAACATTTTTTCGAAGACAAAAATTTTGTTAAAAAATCTTCCCGGAAATCTCAAAAATATTTAGAAAAACTTAAGGATAAAAAATATCAAAAATTGCTTCCGATATATGTAACCGGGAAACTCTGTGGTTAACTTGATTTGAATGCTTTCGTTATTAAAAAGGACTAAAGGGATAAATTGTTTAACTTCCGTTAGACAAATTTTAGGAACTTGTCCGTTGATCGAAAACCTGTTTTAAAAGAGTTTCCAAGCCATCAGGGCTCGGACTATTCGGTATGAAAAGTTAAAGCTAGTACAGGTATTAAAACATACAAGGCTCAAAAGGTTCCTAATTGGAACGCAGCTAAAAACTTAAAGATCAAAAACAGAACACAAAATTAAAGTAAAATTTTCACAAAATTATTGTTGTCGCATAATTGATGACGAAACGCATGTTCCAGCAAATTTCCGCAACTTCCTGGTCAATAATTGCATGGTGTTGCTTCTCGTAGGTATGTCAAAGAAAAATTTTAAGATCCAAAAAAGATCTTGGTATGGCAAGCAATATGCATTTGCGGCAAAATACCAACGGGATCATGTAGGAATGGCTTCTTCCATTCAAAAGACTTCATAATTTGTCGCTATGGTAAACAAGCCTTTGAGTGGTACAAGAATAATAATGTCGTACCAAGTGAGACAAATCCCCCAAACTGTTGGACGCTGAGATTTGTGGAAAGATATTGTGCATTTGTTAAAAGATAATTGAAGAGCACCAAAAGGTGTCCAAAAGTATTTATATTCGCCTTGGAAAGCTTTTTTAGATGGTTCTAGTAAGATTTCCATTGCAAAGCTTTTTTGCTTTTAATTCTTGAAGTCTTTACAATTTTTGTTTTTAAAAATTTGTAGAAACTTTTTCGTTATTACACTTTGTCTTGAATTGTAAGCAATTTGTTAAAATGTTTTTTGTTGTTGTTGTAAGAAAAACAACTAAAATCAACAATAAATAAACAATTTACCTTCAAATTTTTAATTTTCCTATAAAACACTAAGATTTTCAGAAAAAAAAAACATAAAAAATCAAATTCAATGAAAAATAGAAAAAATACACACGAAAAATTTATAAAAAAAAAAATTAAAATAAAAATCATGGTTAAACCACAAAGCCAAAGTTCAAACCTCAAGCAATTAATGGCAAATTAACAAAGTAGAAAAACTCTAATTAACCAAAAGTTCTGTGGCACTGATAAAATTGCATAAATTAAAACGTTTACTAAAATGATGCTGACGACGGAGAAGCCACGAGCAGAAGCTTCAGCCAACACCCTCATGAAATTTTAAACGATATTGAATATTGGTGATTGAAAATCTATAGCGTTTGATTGATTTTGTGATCAAAAATAATGGTTACTTATAGAAATTAATCAAAAATGGCAAAAAAAAAAAATGTTATTGATTAATAAAGTAATTTATTTATTGACAGTAAATAATTAATTTACGTTTGTTTCTGGTAGAGTTCAAAATAAAATTTGTTACACTCCAAGTTCAAGCAAATAAAATAATAAAAAAAGAAAAATTTGAAAAAAAATTTAAATGAAATTTTAAAGTCTTTTTCTTCCATTAAAGTTGAAATATTTTGATTAATATCAATTTTTAGTTATAAATTAAATTTGTTAAAGGTTTTTTTTTCGAAAAAGTTTGTTGCTTAAGTCTTTTGTTTTAAAATTTTTAGTTTAAGGTTTTGTTTCTAAGTCTTTTGTTTTTTTAATAAAAAAATTGAATTTTTCTTTTAATTTTAATTCATTTTTCTTTTTCTTTCCCAGTGTTTACTTTAAGCGACAATTGATATTATTTTCTTCATATTTGGTGAGTTTTGTTTCTAAGTCTTTTGTTTTTAACTCAATTTTCATTATTTTTTATCTTTCTAATACCCTCTTCCACACAAATGGTGAAACGGTTATATCAACTTTTTGATTCACCTCATGTATATTTTCCTGCATCAAATCAAAATCTGGATCGATTCTGAGTTATGTCCGTCTGCCTGTCTGTCCGTTTTTCTGTAGTTGACATGCTCACATCCGCAATAATTGACAGAGCTCAATGAAATTTGGCCTGAGTATTTGTAGTCCTGACAAGTATCCCATTTAATACCAGCAAAATCGGTTCAGTTTATTAAATTATATAGACCGATATCTGAGGCAACCTCTTAGTTCAAGCAAAAAACTAATAAAATTGTCAATAATAAAACGACAAATTAGAAAGAAATTTTGCCATATTATTTAGCTATGTGTACTTCACTACTATTCCAAAATAGATCGATAATGAAAATCGCTTCAGTTATAGTCAAAAAAATAACTAATTTGATGACTCAATAAGTGTTGCGTGTTTTATTTAAGAAAAACTTGTATAAATAGTATACGTCTGAGAGAGTATATGTGAATGTGTATGTATGTAAAATAACATATTTACTTCACACGCTGTTATGGTGAAGGGTATTGAAAATTCAGCATAGACGAATAGAATGTAGAATATATAATTTTTTTCTTGTTCTTTTTTAGTTTAATTTTATCCGCCAATTAATATTATTTCTCTTTACAACTGGTGTGTTCAAAATAAGCAAATAATTTATCTTATTAAACATTTTAAAAATTACTTATTTTATCTTTATTTTTAAAATTTATTGAATCATAAATTTTAATCTAAAAAAATTTATTAATTTTTATTTTTTCTAAATTACGTCAGTTTTTTTTTAATTTATCTCCTTTTCGATTCATTTGTCTAATCGATCTCTCACTCTCTATTAAAACTTTGGCCCACAATTTTGTGAAAAAAATTTAAAATAAATTCTTATTATTTTTAATGTTAAAAAAAGTGTGGGAGTCTCAAATTGAGACGCCTCAACAGTTTTATTTGTTCATAAATTATTTCACTTCATTTCATATTTGAACATGAAATAGTTGTGTGTTTTTTCTGAAATTTTCTTAAAATAAAATTGTTATTCATCACAATCGGCCAAAAATGGTAACGTGTTGGCAACAAAATTTTGTGTTAAAACAACAACAATAAATAAATTTATATAATATTCCCATCAACAATTTGTTATTTTTATTAATTTATTTTGTTTGTTTCTATTAAAAACTGGTGAAATAAACCTGACTTTGACACCATAAAACCGTAAAAATAACACAAATTAAATAATAATTTTTTTCTATATAAAAAATGCTTTAAAAAGAGGGGTGAATGGGGCTAAACTTACATTAGAATGTAATGAAATTTACACACTTCAAGTGTACACGCTTCAATTATCTATTTTTGCTCATTTTTTCCATGAAAGTTACATTTGTTTTACACAGTGTAACTCATTTACAATTGCAGGTGTTTTCTTTTTTTGTTTGGAATTTTTTGAGAAATTTAAATATTATAAAATATTTTTAATTAAATTTCAAATTAATTAAAATAACTTACACTTAAATTTACATTATTTATTTTTTATTTTATATTTTTTGTATTCAATTAACTTAAAAGTAATTTTTAATGTTTTTGTAATTAATTTTCTAAAGAAACAGATTAATTTTTATTTTATGCAAATTTTTTAAAAAAAGTTAAATTATTTTCATTTTATCTCATAGTTTTTGTGAGAAAAAAATTAGAACTTTTTAATGAATTAAAAAAATCTGCGATACATTAATAAAAGTCATAATTCAATTTTAATTAAATGAATTAAAACAAGTAGGAATGTTTGATTCGGCTATGCCGTATATTCAATACTCTCCACCTCAAATGCCTAAGAAATAGTGTTTTGTACATGTACTTTTTACGCACATACAAACTCACATATACACTTACAAACGCAAACAATATACGAATGTTTTTCTCTTCACTTCATAAAATTTGTTATGTATTTGACATACAGACATACAGACGGACATAACTAAATCGACTCAGATATCGATATCTAGAAATTCCCTGTATTTTTGAATTCTCTATAACGGAAGTGATTTCTTGCAATTTCTTTACTCACAATTTTCCTTAAAATGCAGTTTTTTGGAACTTGTTTCTTTTCTTAATACTACTATTTTATGGACCTTGAAATTTGGTTCAAGTACTTGCTGAAAACTGTTCCTTTCTTTAGACTTTCTCAGAGTACTTTTTGAAAAAAAACTAATTTTAGCATTTTATATTTCCTTGAAATGCATTTAAGTTTACATTTTGAGTCAAGCAATATTCCAGCTTAAAAATACGACTTGAAATGCAAATTATTTTATTTAAAAATTTCCCTTTCTAGATGATATTTTTCGAGTTCTATTTGGGAGGAGTTTTTAAAGGAAATTTTCAAAATATTTCATTTAATTAAAAATTAAAAAAAAATCGTTTAATTTGATGTTTTCGGAGAATTTTAGTTAATTTGTTATAGAAAATGTTCAAAAAATTGTGAATATCCAAAATTATTCATCAAATTTCCTTTGATAGAAAATTTTTGTTAAAATTTTATTTTTAATGAAAATTTTATTTCCACAAAAAATATTCGCCAAATTTTATTTTTCTAGAAAATCTTCGTTAAATTTAATTTTTATAGAAAACTTTCGCTAATTTTTGCTTTTCGATAAATTTTGATTTTATAAAAAAAAAATCTTAAAATTTCCATTTTTATAAAATTTTCGATTTCGAAAAGTTTGTTTAAAATTCTATTGAAATAAAATGTTCATTAAATTTTCTATTGAGAGAAAATTTTCGTTAAATTTGTTATTTGAAAAAAATTGTAAAGATCTTCTTTTAAAGAAAACAATTTTGTTAAAATATTATATTTAAAGCATATTTTCGTTGAAATTTTTTATTAAAACAAAATTTTCATTAAATTTCCTATTTAGAGAAAACTTTCGTTAATTTTTTTATTAATAGAAATTATTTGTTAAAGTCTTATTTATAGAAAATTTTCATAAAATTTTGTTTTATATACAAATATTCCTCAAATTTAATTTTAATAGAAAATTTTAGTTAAATTTTAATTTTATATAAAAAAAGAACATTTTTCTTTAAATAGTTTTTTTTAAAGAAAATTTCCCTAAATTCATTTTTCTTTATAAAATTTTTAATTCCGAAAGTGATTACTTCTACCCAAATGAAATATTTTATTAATGACTTAAAGGTTTTATCAAAATGTCCCTTTTTAACTATAAACAAATTAATGATTAATAAACAAATAAAAATATAAATTTTTAAAAATTTTTAAAAAAATCACACCGCCAACAGCAGCTAAAATTAATAAATAAAAAACAACTGTTTAAACGCATGTTAAAGTCACTTAAAAATCATTTAAAAAGGCTTAATAACGTCATAATTTTTGTTTATTGTAATTTTTTTTTTAATATTTATTTTTGTTTATTTTTTGTTAAGTATACAATTCACTTCACTTCACTTCATATTCACTTCACTTCGAATTCCATTTTAATTATCGATTTTTGTAAATTTCAAGTTTATTTTTTTTTGTTTTCTTTTGCTTAATTAAATTATTAGTTCAATTTGAAAATTAAACAAAACTATTTAATAACAAATTAGATAAATAAAACAAATATTCAATTGTAGTCTTATATTCCGAATTCACAGTCATTCGTGATCACATTTATGAACTACAAAAATATTCATAAAAATGAAATTAATAATGTTTTATGTTTATTACACCCTTCGCCACCACAAATGGTGAAGAGGGTCTTTTAATTTTGTCATTTCGTGTGTAACGCTAAAAAGGAATCATCTCAGACCCCATAATGAATACTTATTATTGCATCAAACCAAAATTTGAGCCCACTTAGCTATGACTGTACGTCTGTCTGTTGTTCGCACGCTCACATTGACAATAATTGTCAGAGCTTAATAACTTTTGGTCTGAGTACTTGTTATAGTCCTGAAAAGTTTTCTGTTTAATACCAGCAAAATCGGTTCAGTATATTAAAAATATAGAGCGATATCTGAGGCAACCTCAAAGTTCAAGCAAAAATCTTTCCTAAAATTGTGAAATATAAATCGATAAATTCGACAAAAATGTTCCCATAATATTAAGTTATATGTACTTCATTGTCATTATCAAAATCGGTTCAGTAGAAAAAAGCTATAGTCAAAAATGTAACAAATTTTATGACTGATTTAAAGTTCCTGCATTATATTTGAGAAAAATTTTTATATATTTTATACTTTTCTAAGTGTATCTTTGACTGCGTATGTACGAAACTTAACGTATTTACTTCACACGCATTTGTGGTGGAGGGCACAAAAGATTCGGTATAACCGAATATAACATTCTTTCTCATTTTTTTGTTTAATTTTTAGTGTTTCAATATGAATAATATTATTTGCATTTTGTCTGATATTTTTATTAGATTTTTTTCTTTATTTTAAGTTCTTATGGAATTTTGAAAATTCACACATTTTAATTATGTGATAAAACTAAATAAATGTTATTTCTTGATTTTATTTTGTTTTCTCTGAAAATTAACATTTGTTTGTGAATCTATTTAAAGCTTGACGAAATTTCACAATCATCTCAAGTCTTAAAACAAAAAATCACTGAAAAATGTAATAAAATCAGCATAATTTTTAGCCACTAGTGTTGTTTTCGGCAAAAATGTTTTACGAATAAAAATCTCTAGATCGTGGGATATTAATCAAATATATTATGCGGAAAATATTTTGAAAAACATTTTTTTATTTTTGCATGGATTCTATGCAAATTTACATTTACATCTTGTAAATTTACAGTGAATGAATTGTTATTTGTGCAAATTATTAAACAATTTTTTTTTTCATTTTCGTTAAATTTTCTATTTAAAAAAATTTTTATGTAGAGAAAATTAATTATAAAATTTCTATTTACCGAAAATTTTATTAAAGAACATTTTCGAGAGTTTTCATATTAAAAAAATTTTCGGTAAATTTGCTATTTAAAGAAAATTTAACAAATATTTTCTTAAAAAAATCGATAATTTTTTAGAAAAAATTTTCTTAAATTTTCCTTTTTAGAGAAAATTTTCGTTAAATTTTCCTTTTTAGAGAAAATTTTCCTTAAATTTTCTTTTTAAGGAAAATTTTCGTTAAATTTTATTTTTAAAGTAAATTTTCGTTAAATTTTCTTTTTAAAGAAAATTTTCGTTAAATTTTCCTTTTTAGAGAAAATTTTCGTTAAATTTTCCTTTTTAGAGAAAATTTTCGTTAAATTTTCTTTTTAGGGAAAATTTTCGTTTAATTTTCTTTTTAGGGAAAATTTTCGTTAAATTTTCTTGTTATGGAAAATTTTCGTTAAATTTTCTTTTTAGGGAAAATTTTCGTTAAGTTTATTATTTACAGAAAATTTTCAATATTTTTTTTATTTAAAAAAGTATTCCTATTTTGAGAACGTTTTGTTAAATTTTCTAATTATAGGAAAATTTCCATTTGGAGTATATTTTCCTTATATAGAAAATTTTCATAAATTTTCTTCATATAGGGAAATTTCTTTATAAATAAATTTTCTTATGTACATTTTTCGTTCTATCGAAAATTTTCTTAATTTTTCTCTGATTGAAAATTTTCATAAAATTTTCTTTTGATTGAAAATTTTCATAAAATTTTCTTTTGATTGAAAATTTTCATAAAATTTTCTTTTGATTGAAAATTTTCATAAAATTTTCTTTTGATTGAAAATTTTCATAAAATTTTCTTTTGATTGAAAATTTTCATAAAATTTTCTTTTGATTGAAAATTTTTCACAATTCCTTTTTTTACAGAAAATTTTCATTTAATTTTTGTTTATCAAAAATTTTCATTAATTTTTTTTTATAAAATTTTCATTATTATTTTTTTTTGAGAAAATGTTCATTATTCTTTTTATAAAAAATTTTCATTATGTTTTTATGGAAAACTTTCATAAAATTTTCTTTTTATTTATTTTCATTAAATTTTTTCTTATAGAAAATTTTCACTAAATTTTCTTTTTACAGAAATTTTCATTAAATATTCCTTTTAATAAAATTTTTGGTAATTTTTTTTATCTAGAAATTTCGTTTTATAGAAAATTTTCATTAAATTTTCTTTTTATAGAAAGTTTTCATATAAAAAATTTTCATTAAATTTTCTTTTTATAGAAAGAAAATTTTCATTAAATTTTCTTTTTAAAGAGATTTTTGGTTAATTTTTTATATAGACATTTCTTTTTATAGAAAATTTTCATTAAATTTTCTTTTTATAGAAATTTTTTTGTTAAATTTTCTTTATATAGAAATTTTTTTATAGAAAATTTTCATTAAATTTTTTTTTCATAAAATATTTTATTAAATTTTGTTGTTATAGAAATTTTTCATTAAGTTTTCTTGTTATAGAAAGTTTTCATAGAATTTTTTTAGAGAAAATTTTGATTAAATTTTCTTTTTATAGAAATTTTTTTGTTAATTTTTTTTAGAATTTTGTTGTTAAATTTTTTTTCTTTCTATTTTGGAAAATTTCTGCTAAAATTCAGTTTTTTAGAAAATATTTTGTTTAAAAGAAAATGTTTGCTAAATTTCCATTTCATAACAATTTTTATCAAAATTTGAATTTGTGGATAATTTTTATTTTCCTTTTATAGAAACAATTATTTTTTTATCGAAATTTTTATTTAAATTTTCTTTATTCAATTTTTTTCTCTTTTTCCAAAATTCCTTTTAAATATTTTGGATTTAAATAATTTTTTTAGTTGTTAATTAAATATGAAGTGTTAAATTTGAAACAGACTAATTAACCTTAAATTGTTTTTATTTCAAACCCAATAATTATGGAATTATCTCCCTTTTTAAAAAATCTTTAGTAATTGAGGCCATCTTCATCATCATAATAACGATAATGATAATGAGGTATTACATTCACCCAAATCTTAGATGCCAAATTATATAAAATGAATTTTTGGAATTTTCAAAATATCTCTCCCTTTTTTTAGACATCAATTATATTCAGATGTCTGATTTAAATCATGTTAATGTTAAATTAAGTGTTTTATTCATAATCATATCATTTATCTAAGTATCTCATGGTCATTTTTAATTATCATCTTTTTTTTGCCGTTAAGATAAAACTGAAAAATGGAATTATTTGCTTTTTTTGTACATAAAGTGTTTCTTTTTTTAAGTTTTCATTATTTTGTTAAAAAAAGGATTGAATTAATTTTGGCATTTTTTCGATTTTAAGCCCAAAACAGGAATTTATTAAAATCCATAATAAGTTATAAAACATCAATAAATGTCTATAACTCTATTAATGAATTGTACACGTAACAAATGGCTTCAAATTAAAATTCCTTTATTTTCGCTTTTTTTGTTTGCTTCAATTAAGGGTGTGTGTTAATTTGGATTTAAATCAGACAGTCTTTTGAAGCATAATTAAGATTAATTATGTTTTTTCTGAATATTCTTCTTATTCTAAAAATAACTTTAATGGTTTTTTAGTCTGGAAACCCAAATCTTTTTTGAAAACAAATCCTCCATCACCACAAGTAGTGAGAGGGTCTATTAACTTTCTCATTCCGTGTATAATGCTAAGAAGGAATTATCTCAGATCCTTGCATTAAATCAAAATCAGGATTAATTTAGTTATGTCGGTATTTCTGTCCGTTTGTCCATCTACGTCTGTCCGTCCGTTGTTGACACTCTCAAATCCACAAAACTGATCGAACTCAATAAAATTTGACCTGAGTATTTCCTGTAGCTCCTAAAACAAAATCAACAAAACCAGTTCAGTATATTAAAAGATATAGACCGATATCTGAGTCAACCTCTAATTTCAAGCGAAAAATTTTTATAAAACTGTCAATTAGAAATCGAAAAATTGGAATAAGATTTTGTCGTTTTATAAAGTTATATATACTTCATTATCATTCCAAAAATTTCCGTAATTCAGTTAATATTGTTTGTAAAATGACAATTTACTTTTTTTATTTCTTTTAAGGTTTTTTATTGAAATAAATCCATAAAAAGTAGCTTTTTTGCGGAATTTGTTTTATTGAAAAGTGAAACTGAATATTAATTTTTGTATTTTTTTTGTGATTTTTTTTTATAAATTGGGTTTTTTCTTCTTTTTTTGTTTTTATTAAAAAAAATCCTGGATTATAGTTTGTTTTATTTAAAATGCTGCCTGCACATGTTTCCATTTACTTAACAATTTATGTGACACTTGTGACACCAATGTCTTCAAAAATGGTACCCCAAAGGAGAAAAACAAAACAATAACAAAATAATCGTATATTGTTTTTGTTGTTGTTTACAGTGATAAGAATAACAATAACAAATTAAACCATTAAGTGGAATTTTAATTAAATATTTAAAGACCTTAATTAACTCAGATTTTGAATTTTTATAAATTTCAAGTAAAATTAAAAATTTAAATTTTAAATTTTACAGAATTCGTCCTTGGATCAAAGAAACTATTCCAAATTTCATCAAGATATCTTGAAAACTACAATGTGAACGGCCAGACGTACGGACAGTATAAAAATGTGAATTTTTCTCATTAAATGAAACCCAAATTTGTTTTTTCTTCAAAAACAAATTTTTTTTCTCATTGAAAAATTAAGAGACAAATTCCCCATTAAAAATTTAGGAAAAATTAAGTTTTCACTTTAAAGTCGACTTTTTATGTGGAATTCCAAATTTCACCACAGTTTTAATTTTTATGGAATTCCAATTTTCACTACAAATTCGTAATTATACGTAGTTCAATCTTTTCACCACTATATAATTTGTATAGAAATTTTGTAAATTCACCACTAATTTCGGTTTTATAAAAAATAAGTTTTCACCACGAAATATTATTTTCAACACTTAGTGAATTTTATGATAAAATTAAATGATCTCATTACATATGCCGGGGGAAAACAATTAATGTTCACTTTTAAAGTGGATTTTTTATGGGAAATTTTAAATTTCATTACAGATTTCAGTTTTTTGGGAAATTCCAAATTTCACCATTGATATTTAATTTTAATTATAAATATGGGAGATTCCAAATTCACCACTACTTCGATTTATGTGTAAGATTTCAAAATTTCACCTCCAACTAAAATTGTTTCTTCAAAATTTTATTTTTTTTAGAAAAATAAAATTTCAACTTTCTATTCGATTAAAAATTGATGTTTTGAAAAAATTAAAATTTTATCACTTATTCGAAACTTTATGTAAAATATTTTTTCTATTCTCAATTTTAATTTTTAAGTGAAAAATATTTTTATTAATTTCAACACTGATTCAATTTTTATAGGAATTTCTAAATTTCACCTCAAATTTAATTTTTTATGGAATTCGCAAATCATTTTCAATCACAAATTCATTTCTGTATGAAATTTTGTTTCAACTAATTTTTTTAAAAAATCAATTTTCAACGATTTCGTTATAAAGTAAAACAACTTGTGGTGGTGAAAAAATACTAAAGAGGTGAATAATTTCACCACTAAAATTAATTAAAAAATTTTATTTTTTTTTATCAAAAAATAAATGCTTCAAAAATTTTATTTAGATGTTCCTCTATTCGATAAAAATTGATGTTTTGAAACCGTCTTTTAAATAAATTTCAAAATTTTATCACTTATTCGAAACTTTATGTAAAATATTTTTTCTATTCTCAATTTTAATTTTTAAGTGAAAATATTTTATTAATTTCAACACTGATTCAATTTTATAGAATTTCTAAATTTCACCTCAAATTTAATTTTTTATGGAATTCGCAATTACATTTTAATCACAAATTCATTTCTGTATGGCAAATTTTTTTTAACTCAATTATTCAAAATCGATTTCGTTATAAAGTAAAACAACTTGTGGTGGTGAATAAAATACTAAAGAGGTGAATAATGTTTTCTAAAGTGAATAATAAATTCTAGAAAAGAAATGGTTTAGGAATCAAAAATAAATTCTTTTTTTTTTATTACAAATATAAATTGCTGAGTTTGAGGTGAAAAATGATTTAATGAAGAAAAGTGTATACTGTGGTGAAAATTACAATTTGTGGTAAATAATACTTTTTATTATTTTTTTATAAAATTTTTATAAAATTAAAAAATTTTTATGCTAAAAACTTGATGTGTTTAAAAGTTAAATTTCGCTTTGCGAAATAATCAGTGGTGAAAATATATTTTGCGATGAAATTTTTTTCAATTTTATCGATTAAATTTTTTAGTATAAAATAATTTTTGAGTGGTGAAAACTTTGCTCCTTTACTGCAAGCAAGAATATATTTTCTGAGGTAGATATTATTATTAGTGATGTCATATTTATGGTGTGGTGAGAATTTGTTTGTTCTTATTTTAAGCAAAATTCTTTTTTTGTGACAAAATTTTAATTTTTAAACATAAATTTGTGTTGAATAAATAGTTCTTACCACCCAACTATTTATTCATTATAAAAGCGTGGTGAAAAATGATTATTAAATGATTTTTTTGGAAAAAATAGAGAACTAATTTTATATTTTTTTATTATGTTTTTTGAGATGTTTTTTGGATTTAAAAGATATTTTGTGGGGTTAGGATTTTAAGTAAAATCACAGTTTTTGGTTTGGATTTGAGGGGGAAAATTATAGTTTGTAATATTTTTTTTTTTGGTCAGAAACCTGATTAAGATAACTGTTTTATGGTGAATAAAGTTATTTAAAAGGGATATTTTTTGTGTGTTTGGTATTAAAAGGGTTAAGAAATTATTATTTTTTGTTTTATAAAAAAGGGAAAAATTTGCATAAATGAGTGATTTTTTTATTGGTTGTCCCCAGAAACCGGTTTCGCAATTAAACATAAAACTTAATGTTTGATATGAAAACTATATTGTGTGTAGGCATAAAATACAAAACATATTGTGGTGAATCGACACACTTTTCAAAGAGACAAACAGATAGACAGAATGACTGGCAGACAGACAGACAGACGAACAGGATAAATAAAGTAGCATAATGTTATTAATACTCATATTACGAATTTTTTTTTTATTTCACTGAAAATTATAAAAGAAAAAAAGAAAAAAAAAACAAAAACACTTTTATTTTGATTGGCTGTAATAAACGCCAAGAGAAAAAAGGGCTAAACCGGAAATTAACGGTTAAACTACTTTTTTTAATTTGTTACTATTTTTTTAAGAAAACGATATACAGTGGGTTAAAATTCGGTAAAATTAAAAAAAATATTTTTATTATTTTTTTAATTTCTCAAATTACAAAGCTGGAATTATCTTTAAAGGATCCTTAATATATAGCTACATATATAAATTATATATCCAAAAAGTATTTCTTGCCGTCCGGTCGCTATAATAACAGCGTGAACAATGCAGTGCAAAATAACAAATATGTAAACATGTTTTATACGGATTGGGATTTTGGGTATTTTTGTATGGAAAAGTGGGAATTTTTTTAATTTCCTGATTTAAGGATAAGTTCATATACATCGAATTCAAATTACAATAAAATACCGTTATTCGCTTCAATTTTATTTATTAAAGATGAAATATTCATTTTATTTTTCTTAAAAACTTAAAATATCGTTATTTTTAGTTTTTAAAACCTTTTTGACATCAAATGACATTCGACCTAGATTTTATTTAAAAAATTTGAATCCTCAACTTCTAGCGTTTTCATAGATAACAAAAACATGTATATGAACTTTATAACTCAGCTGAAAATCCAACCTAAACTCAGTTGCTTTTGTAAAATGTTTGGGGAATTTTTAAAATCTTAAATTAGACGATATGACCAAATTAGGAAGATCAACATTCACGTCCATAACTAGATAGGGATCTGTTCTCTTCCTAATAAATTAGAAAACAGCTCAACTCTAATCAAATAAAATTTCTTTAAAAAAATCTTTAACGGTTCAAAAGTTATAAAATTATATTCCAAAACAATCGATTAGTGTACACTGTACGTTATAATAATTTTAATAAAAAAACCATAATGAAATTAAAAAAGAAAGATGAAAGAAGTACAATACGATCATGAGTCTCTTTTCGGAGTTATCTGCATATATATATTTTTTAATAAACTTGCTAAAAAGTTTTTATTTTGTAGTTTGTTTTTTTTTCGAAATTGATAAACGTTTAAAAAAACAATTTTTTTTTTTCGAAAGAGCTGAAATGGATGATGTTGTTGTTGTTTGTGTGTATGAATATTTTGAACATAAATTTGGGTAAAACCAAAAACATATATAAAAAGACAATTCTGATTATGTAATTTCGGCAACATTTTAAAAAGCTATTAACTACTTTTTTCTGATATTTCTTATGTTGTTTTTTTTTAATGAAATACCTATAATTCCTAAAGATTAGCATTTAATTTATTAAAGATTTTAATTAATTGTTTTGTTAATTTTTTAAATAATTTGAATACCAAAAAAGAAAACCCGTTTGTTAATTTATTAACTTTTTTTGAAAATAATTTTTTTTATAAAATAAAATTCCAAACTCACCTGTACTTTAGGTAATTGTTGGGTAAAATAACCATTTATACATTTATCCTTGGGTACACATTGTTGACCACTTCCACGACATTCCAATAAAGAGGGTAAATATTGTTGACCCACAAATGGTGAAGCTCTTTTACTAATCAATGATATGAAAGCAGCAGCTCCACTGGGTGGCTTATAATCATCATCATGTCGACTTAATAAACCATTTTGATATTCACCATTCAGGAACATATTGGAGGCATATTGTGAACAATTAACCACGGACAAAGTGGTAAAAAGTATAAAGGCCAAAAGGCCATAAGCTAAACAGCTACAACGTGACATAATTCTCTGGTGATTATGAAAGTTGTATAAGGGTGTGTGTGTGTGTGTCTGTGTATAACTGTGTTTGTCTAAAAAAACAAATAAATCCTGTTGAATTTTAAACTAAAAGTAAACTGAAAAGGAAAGAAATAAAATAAAATTTTAGTCAATTTTTTTTTAATTTTCTTTTTATATAAAAAACAAAAGATTTAAGCAACAAACTTTATTTAAATTTAGATTTTTTCAAGTTTTAAAGAACAGACTTTTTTTCAAATTTTTAACTTTTTCTTAAATTTTTCTTTATATAAAAAATAAAAGATTTAAGCAATAAACTTTTTTCAGTTTCTTTTTTGAAATAAAAGATTTAAGCAACAAACTTTTTTTGTAAAAATCACCTTCTGTTTATAAAAAAACAAAAGATTTAAGAAACAAACTTTGTTTCAAAAAATTTATTTATTTTTAAAACAAAAGTGTTTCAATATATTTTTTGCATAAATATGTTTTGCTTTTTCTTAAAGTCTTAATTAACTAATTTCACTTCTGTTTTTAATATCTAATATTAATTAATTAATAAATTATGAGAGCTTTCTTTAACAGCAAAAATAGCTTCCGTAGAAAGCTATTTATTATACAAAAATTATTAATAGAAACATATACAATTTGAAAGTTACGCTTTTTGTAATTAGGAACTATTTTAAATATTAAACTTAATTGGCAATCAAATTTAAAGTCGTTTAGCGAAAATATTTGGCATATAAAAAAAATAATTCCAATTGAGACTGAATAAATTTCATTATAATTTCTAAAAACTGTTAGAAAGTGAATCCAACCTAAACTAAAAGAAATCATTTTTAATTGAAAACTAATAAATTCACCTCTGAGGTGAAATTGAATTATTAAACAATTTTGAATCAAAAGAATTCTAAAAAATTATTGATTTTTTAAATTAATAAAGATTTTGTAATGAAAAATTCATTGTGGAGAAAAAATCTGTTTGTAGTAAAAAATTTGATTTTAAGGTGAAGAGTAATGAATTTTTTTATGGTGAAAATTAATTAAACAAATACACAAAAATGGAACCACCAAAAGAGAAAATAATTTTTATTTAAATTTGTAAACTCACCTTTAAGGTAAAATTGAATTATAAAAAACGGAAATATGACAACGATTTAGAAATGAAAAATTCTTCATTATGGGGAAATAATGTTTCTGTGGTAAGTTTAATTTTGAGGTGAAATTAATTGATTAAACTTTTGTGGTGAAACATTAATTAAAACATTTGTATTGAAATTATAAAAATAAAATAAAAATTTGTCCTCAGGAAACAATTGTTTATAATGTGCAAACAATTCACCTCTCTGGTGAAAATAGGTGCAAAAAAACTGAGTAAACCATTTTTTGATTTTTATTATTTAACCTTGAATTTATATCTGAAAATTCATATTTTGCAAAAAAAAAAAAAAAAAAAAAGACTTCTGTGGTGAGTTTGAATTTTGAGGTGAAAATAATTGTTCCAAATTTTTGTGGTAAAAATTATTATATATTTTTATTGCAAAAAAACATGAAAAACAACACGCAAAAGTTCTCTAAGTTCTCTTTTACTATTTTGTGATTGTGTGGTGAAATTTTTTGCGGTGAAAATCAATCATATTTTTTAACTCTAAAAACTCCCAAAAAATTAGACAAGTTTTCATTATATACAATAAATTCACCTCTGTGGTGAAAATAAAAATACGAACTTTTTTCTTTCCATGAAAATTATTTTTTTTTAGTAAATTTATTTTTCTTCGTTAAAATTTTGAAATGTAAAATTTGTTTTTCAATTTTGATACGTTAAAAAGCTCGTTTGAGGTAAAAATTCCAATTTGCAAATAAATTTCAATATTCAATTTGAACTACATGTTTTTTCAGAAATAAAAGTTAATAAAACATTGAGGTGAAGCAATAATTTTGAGGTAAAATTTTTTTGAGATGACGTATATGGACTGAGTTTTGGTTGAAGAGGCGTTTTTAAAATTAAAAAAAAAAAATTAAAATATTTTAAGATCCAAGAAACAAAATTTTCACTTCTAATTAAAAAAAAAAAATGTTTCGAAATTAACTTTATTTTAAAAAGATAACAGAATTGATTGACAAATTTGCGAAATGAAAAATAAAATTATTAAACAGAATTGAATTGAGTTGAATATATTTACAAATCAAAATATCTATTAACAACTACTGTCTACAACTCCTATACTGTCATATCAAATAATTTATACGTGTCCAAATTTATTTAAACACGTATTTAGTCATGCTTAACTTTTTTCACTGCAAATGAAAAAAAGCGCAAAAAAGCGCAAAAAAAGGTTTAACAAGTAGTTTTTCTCTATAATTAAGTAACTAAATTTATTTATCTGAAAAAAAATGTAAAATAAAAAAATAACATTTTTGGTTGAGACGTGTGTTGAAAAATTACACCAACTAATAACTCTATGACGATATTTTAATATTTAAATTTTACATACAAAACGACAAACAAACAAAACTCTACAAAATATTTAACGTTTTTTATTCATTTTTTCAAATTCAAATGTAAACTTTGCAATATTTGAAAAAAAAATTGAGGAAAAAAAGTAAATATTTCTAATAAATAAAATAGAATTACGTAAAAATCACGTAAATTGAGTAGATAGTGAATAGAATATTTTTTTGTGATTTAAAACGCTTATTTACATACATTTGCACTGTTAAATGAACTGTGGGGTGGAATTAAGAAAATTTTGGATATTAATTTTCTATATTTTGTTCTATAAAGGGGACTTTTTAGAAATTTTTAATGGTGTAGCATTTATACGTTTGAAATCAAGATCCATGAAAGTGTGCAGTTAAGGAGTTGTGGGTTCTCAAATATGATTTAATTTGTGGTTCGAGTTTATAGTTATGTATTTAAGAAGATATAAACGATATTGATTTAAGTCTTTTATTAAATTATAGATAAATGTGTGTGCTATACTACAACATTTTTTAAAATTTTGTCCCATTGTGCACAGTTGAAAAATGCAAGGATTTTTTGATTTACAAAAAAATGTAATAAGAAAAAACTTAGTAAATATAAGTGAATTTTTGAAGGATTAATTTTGTAAAAAAATTAGTATAAAAGTTTATCATTTTCAAGATGGAGTCACCCAAACTTCCAGGAATGGTGTCATGGATTTTAAAAATAGAAAATAGATTTTAATATAGTGAAATAGGTTTTATTTGGAGTCAAATATTTTATTATAAAAGTTTAATATTGATTTAAATCTCTATGGAAATAATAAAAAATATGTTCACTATATGACTTAATTTATTAAATTTTGCCCCAATGTTGCTACACATGGTCTGTAGTAATAGGAGCAATTTTAAGGGGTTTGGAAATAAATTTATAATTTTTGATAGACCGAAGGGGTTTAAATAAAATTTTATACAGATTTAATATAGATCAATATCATTTGAAGTTTAAAATTGAGAGTCCATAATCTAAGCAGGAAGTTTGTAAGGGCTGAAATTCTGATACTTTTGTTTTTAAAATTTTTTATAAGTTTGGAGTCCCTTATTTTTGAAGATAAATATGAAATTGACTTAAATCTTTTTGAAAATTATAAAGAAATCTGTTCGTTATAGAAAATATGTAATGTTGGTCCTTTAAGAATTCTGGGATCAAATTAAAATTGAAATTTGGGAATCACTATTATAAACATTTTTAACTTTGGAGTCATGTAATTCTGCTTGAAATAATGATACTGTTGTAGGTCCATTTGAAAATGGTCCAAAATCATAATTACTATATAATAGGATTTATTTGATAGGATTTATACTATAACTATTATAAGTTTAAAAAGGTGTCTTGAAGTGCCTTTCAGGAAGGGAGTTATGACATCTCAAAACGTAAACTCTGTTTTAGATTTTTTAAAACTTTCTAGTTGTGCATTTCGAAAGAAAAATATTGATTAAATTTTTTACCTGAATGATAGATAAATATGTTTACTATTTATTCTCATTTTTTAGATTTAGTCCCACTGTATATCCCACAAATAAACTTAAAAAAATCGAAGAAAACGATCATATGTTTATTTAAATAATTCAAAAGCTTCTAAATGGTTAAAAGGGATTTAAATTAAAACTTGTATGAATATAATCCAAATTCAAAATGGCGTCTCAAAATTTTATTAAATTCCCAATAGAGTCCTTCTGTAATAAAATTCTTTTATTTTTTGCATAAATTCTTTCTTAACAGAAGACAGATTTTAATTTAAGTCTTTTTCTAAATAATAAACAATTTTGTTTACTTTAAAAATTCTACCCCATTGTGCTTATTTGAAATTATTTGATTAATCAGCAGCACCTCCAATAGTTTAAGTAGTAGTAATAGTGTTGGTGGTATTAACAAATCGCTTATGAGTGACTGCCTCAAATATTGCAGCAGAATTTAATGTGATTAAGTTGATAATGTCATAATTGCTGCAAGGTGACAAGTAAACTAATAATTCCACTAATACTAACACATCTAAATAATCAATACAATCTATGTGTTAATAATATACCAGTATTTAAGAGCACTCAACACTCTCAACATAACTTAAGTAATAATATTGAAAAAAAAAGAAAAGACGGACCGACTAACTGACTGACTAAATAACATTATTATGAAATTATAGTTTATGTCTTGCTAATGTTATTTTAACGCCAATATTTTAGCTGACTTTTTTGCAGTCGTTTTTTGAATTTTCTGTCTGTTTTACACTAAATATATTTTTTTCTTAGCAATTTACAGCAATTTGTCAGTTTCACATGTTTGACTTCACAAAAAGAAAAAAAGCAGATAATTATGAAAGCTGTTTATTTTGGTTTAGGAAGTTTATTTTCCTCGTTTTCGTTCTTATTTTACCATTGATGTGTGAAATTATTGCAAATTTCTGCTTTTTTGAAATATTTTTCTATTTAAGGCATTTTTCCACGATTAATAACCAGAACCATGAGAGTTTAATGGAAATTTATTTATTTCTAATTGGTATTGGGAAAATGTGCGTTTAACGAAAAAATAATAAAAATTTAAAAAATATTTTTGTACTAATTAAAAGATTTGTAACAAAATGCCATTTTATAATTAAATGCAATTTTACTATATTACAACTTTTTTATTGCAATTTTTTTTATTACAAATTTTTATAACTTGAATTTGGGAATATTGAGTAATTTTTTTTTTGCCTTCGATTGGGAAAATAATTTTAATAAATTTTTGGAAAAAATGTAGGTAGATGGAAGAAGAAGAAAAAAACAAAATATATCTGGTTTAAAATGTTGAAAAAAATGTAATTTGTTTATTTTGCAATTTGGAATTTTAAAATATTTAGCAATTTAGTTTGTCACAAACTTGTTATCGCAAAAATAACGAAAATAGAAGAAAAAAGACTTTTAAATGTTAATTTTCATATTTCATCTAAATATTTTAATTTAGACTTTATAATACAAGTCCTGCATTAAAAATGTCTTTAATTTCAACAAAATCTATTTTTTTGAAAGTAATTCGGTAACTTTTGATCGTGTGCAAAGAAAATTTAACTTATTTTAAGAGAAAATTATAGAAATTTTGTCTTATAATAAGAGAAAATTTCTATATAAATTTTGTCTTATACTAAGAGAAAATTTCTATAGAAATTTTGTCTTATACTAAGAGAAAATTTCTATATAAGATAAAATTTCTATAGAAATTTTATCTTATACTAAGAGAAAATTTCTATAGAAATTTTATCTTATACTAAGAGAAAATTTCTATAGAAATTTTATCTTATACTAAGAGAAAATTTCTATAGAAATTTTATCTTATACTAAGAGAAAATTTCTATAGAAATTTTATCTTATACTAAGAGAAAATTTCTATAGAAATTTTATCTTATACTAAGAGAAAATTTCTATAGAAATTTTATCTTATACTAAGAGAAAATTTCTATAGAAATTTTGTCTTTTACTTTTATTTGTGGTTATAAGACACGTATTCAAATTTTATGCGAAAAAAATCTGTTGACCTGATCATATTTTGTTTTAGAGAATAATTATGCTATTGACCATAAATGTAATTTACATTTTATATTAAACAAATTTTGTTAGCACGAATAAAATAACGTTAAATAAAATACATATGTAACCACTTTTCAACATCCATTACCAAACAAATAACCGACATTAAAACATCAATAATAAAAATTATATATTATTATATTTTGCCTTGTTTGGTTTTTTGGTTTTGATACTCAGTTTTGTTTATATATCGGGGTACGTATATTGGTGGCATCATTGCTAAATGGTCGCGTGTCATAACCAAAAACAACAAAAAAAATATAAAAATTTATTTCTTTCAATAAACGTTTTATTATATTTTTTTGGTGAAAAAAAAAAACAAAACGAAACAAAAATTCATAAAAACAAGTCAAACAACAAGTTTATGGTTAAAAGATGTTCTGATGATGATGATTTTTATTCGGTATAAAAAAATCGAAAAATATATATTTTGTCGTGAGTCTAAATAAAAATAGCGGCTCTGATCAAGTAACGTTTTTGGTTTATTCCCTCCAAAAATGGAAATTGCAAAACTGTTTTTTTTTCTACCAAAAAAAGAAGAAGAAAAATAAAAAACGTTGAAAAAATCTCAAAAAAAGAAGACGGACATTAAGACAGACTTCAGGCAGACTAAATTGATCAGGTTAATGCAAAAAAAAAAAAACATAAACGAATTACCAACTTCCAACAGCCGGTAATTTTGTTCATATATTCAGTGATCATTTGGAAAAGCAAAAAAAAAAAAAAAGACTAAATAATATTATTTACTTAATATTCCACAAAAAACAGCTGTTAGAAACTTTTTAAGACATAAACAAAAAGTTTCGCAAAAATAATTTGTTAGAAAATTTATTTAGTTGTGTGTGTTTTGTTACTTTTGGTGGAGGCTGGACTATTGCCAAGTCTAAGTAGGTAACATCTTTGGGTCACTTTTGCTATTCTTAACTTGTTTTGGTTTAAGAAATTATTTACTTCCTTCTAAGTTTTTGCTTTTGACATCACATTCAAACACCCCAAAAAGTAATGTTTTATTACGATGATGGATCTCTTGACTAATTATTTCAAAATATTAGATTTGTGGAAAAAATTGGAAATTAATTGATAAAATTTGAAAATGAATGTTAGAAAATTTGATAAAAAAGAAATTAATTAAAATAATGATTTAATGGTCCTGCGAACTGGATCTAAATATTAGGAAACATCTTAATTTACTTTTTATAAAGTATAGAACATTTTTTAAATAATTCACCTCATAAAACATGAAGACGAGTTAAAGTCTCTGGTCCTTCAAACCGGTTACAGTTATAACTTAATCATTTAATGATATTAGATTTAAAGAAAAAACCGATTAAACTGTTTTATAGTTTAAATTTCATAATTTTGTAAAATTCGTAGTAAAATTTTAATGCAATAATCGGTTAATGGTCCTGCTTACCGGATGCAGACTGTCTGTAGAATTTAGTTTAATTGATATAAAAGAAAAAAATCTCTTTTAAATAATGTTACATTACATAAAGGAAGTTATACGAATGTTATAATTAATGACATGATGGTCCTTCGAACTGGAAACAAAATACCTCTATTACCATCATTAATTTTCAAATGAGTGATTTATATATTAAATGAAAAAAATAAATATAAATTTATTTTTTGTTAATTCTAGAAAGGTTATATTTTTAGTTATTGGTCTTGCGAACCGGATATAAAATAGAAACATATTTTTGGAATTTAGATTTGAAACAAAAGAAAACATTTACAAACAGATGAAATTGTTTCATATTGTAAATTTTGTAAGACTTTTGGTAGTTTTTGTATTAAAATAACCTGTTTATGACCCTGCGAATTGTATACATATAAATATCTGATGTAGTTAACTAAAGGAAATTAGATAAAATTTGATTTAAGTTTTATTTTATAACGGATCAAATTTCCTTTAAAATCAAAAGTCCATTTTTAAAAAAAGTTTTGACAATTGGTCCTTTGGACCTTTGGTGTTAAATGAAAAATTAAATATTCCGTATCTTAATTTCGTACAAAAAACAAAAAAAAAAAAAAAGAAATTAGTTTGAATGATTCTTCGAACTGGATTTAAAGTTCCGATCGGTTTAATGCGATCATTAACATATTACTTCCACTCTAGATTATCATCTGATGATTTCAATTGGTGAAAGGAATGTGTTATTAATTTATGTCAATTTGTAGAGGTCCTACGAACTGGATTAACAAGTGAAAAATTCAATAGGATTTACTCTCAATAAGTTCTATAGGAATCTGGCAAAGTAAGATTTTCTATATTGTATATGGTCAGGGGAAAATGTACCGTTTCCTTTTTAGAACTATTTTCTTAAGTTTTTTTTTTTTCAATTTGACAGTTCCAACCTTAAAACTGCCACATATTTTTTTTTTTTTTTTTTTTTGAAAATTTTGAAAAAGTGAAAATTAATTTAATTTAAAATTTTATTTATTTTAAAGAATCTAATAATGATAATTAACCTAAAACAAAGTACAGTTCTGAAGATCTTTAAAAGGTTTTCAAAATAAAAATTCTTTATTTTATGATTTAAAATCAAGTTAGAAATTAATTTTTTTCGCTTTTAAAAATTGTTGCAAAATTTTTATGTAAAAACATAAAACACAATTTAATCGTCTTTAAATCAAAAACTTGTCTAATTTGAATTTAAAAAAAAATTCTTGTTTTATTATTTGAAAAATTCCTTTAGAATCTCTAAATTGTTTACAACCAAAATTCCCCCTTTAAAAAAATAGCTTTTAAGCACGTGCTAATATTTTTACATTTTTAATTAAAAAGTTTTTAACAAAATTTATAACTTTATTGATCAATTTACAAATGTTGAATTTTGAAAAAAAAACCCGAAAAATCGATTTGAAATTATAGTTTTTTTTTAAATCATTAAAATAATCTTGTTATTTAGTCAATTCTAATTATAGACAAGAGATTAGATAAAACAACTGAAAATAACTAAAAATTTAAACAAGAAAAGATTATAATTCTAAAGAATGCTTTTGGCAAAAAATAACTTAAATTATATATATAAAAAAAGTTTGAAAAGATTAAAAAGATGTTATTTTTTTTCGTTAAATCTATTGTTAAATTACACATAAATTATAAAAATTATAATAATAAAAACAAAATAATAAGAGAACTTGTTTTTGGGGGGAAATAAAAAAACAACTAAATTATTATATAAAAAACCAATATTTTATATAAAAATTATACTTTCTATTTCTTTTACCTTAATTTGGCATGAAATTAAACGAAATCACAAATCATTTTTAATAAAAAAAATTTATTCTAAAAAAAAATCATAAATTTATTTTTAAAAATTTAGGTTGATTTAAATTATCAATATTTTTATCATTAAATGAGCTTTTTTTTCTAAATTTGACGTTATTATTCGGTAGCCAAGTTTTGCCTCTATTTTTGGATTTTGAAAAATCTTTTCAAAATCTGTTAATCTTTATTTGAGAAATTGATTAATAAATCTGTTTTTTTCTTTCTTAAATATCCAAAATTGTTTTTTTTAATGTTTTTGCGATTTTTTAATTAAATATAACGATATTTTTATTAACTTTTTTAGTTTTAATAAAATATCTCTTCAGTGTAATCAAAATTTTGTAAAAAGAAGTCATTAAATATATTTTTTTAAGATTTTATGACAATTTTTGTTCATTATTTTTTTTTAACCAAATTATGTAAGAAAATTTCTCAAATCTTATAACTTTTACTTAAGTTGTTTTTTCGTCATCATAAAATTAATATAAAATTGCAATTTTGCAATACCATTGCAATTATAGTTATTTTCGCAGAAAATGGTATTAAAACAATTTAAAATGTTATAGTCGGTCAATTCCGATTATGTAATAGCCCTGCAGCACAATGATGCTTATAAATGGTAGTTATGAAAAATTTATGAACCACCCTCGTATAATTTAATTTATTCTTAATTATGCAGTACATTATTGTGACACTTATATTTATGTGAAATTTATGCGTTTTTAAATTAATTTTTTAGTGGGTTATGTGGGATCTAAAAAATGGCATTATGGTCCGTTTTGAGCTTTTATTTATTTTAAATTAACTAATGTTATTAAAATACCTCTTTCTTGGTGGACATTTGTATGGGAGATACCAGTTATATTGGTCCTAACATGGTCAATTTTATTGGGTTTCTTACAAATTTCAGCCAGCAGGACGGACAGACAGACAGACAGAAGAACGGATATCGTCAAATCGACTCAGAAAGTGATTATGAGTCGAACGGTATACGATGGGTAACAACCAACGAAACATAATTTCAATATTTTTCAAAAATTATTTTATGCTTATTTTTGATCATTTGTTGTTGTAACAGTTCGTCTGTATCCGATTCTTTTTTTTCCTGGGAAAAAACTTTACAACCTTTGGCCAAGTCATATTCGAGTCGTTCAGGAAGAGAGGAAGTCATACCTAAATACAAGGCTTTGAATTGGTACTGAGGTGTAGCAGTCTGTTACATCTGAGAAGTTTGTAGATGCATTGTATACAACCTTTGCAAAGAGCAAAGTCAACGAAGACAGGTACTCACATTAAAAGCATCGTCGTTGTCAGCGTTGGGAGCGTTGACCTTATGTAAGCTATTATTTTGTTTTAAAATTAATATTCTTTTTTAATTTTTATTCATAAATTTCTCTTATTATCTTCTGTATTCTCTGCCATTCTTTTAGTTTTATACAAATTTGGTCAATGACCTTTAATTGCCCAGATGTTAATGTGCCATTTTCTCAAAAGGTCACAGTTTAACTTTATTAACAATTTTATTGTGTTTATAATGTAAAATATGAATACCGAAAATTTCACTATGATAAAAAATAAATATAGAAATATTCTGGAAGATTAATAGAATTTAAAAAAAATCTATTTCATAAGTTTCGATCACAAATTGTTGATGATTTAATGAATGTCCTTCCGTCCATCCTTTAAAATGCTTTACAATTTTTTCATCTCATTTTCATATACAAATATTATGGTGAATATATTTTATTACATAAAGAAAATATCTAAAAGATACAATAATTAAATGAAAGTTTATTTGATGAGAATTGTAAAAAATTTGACAATGATCTAGTGGATGTCCTTCTGTCCTTCCCATGAATTGACTCATAAATTTCTATAAGTTGAAAAAAGTTCATTTTCAAATATAAATATCATAGAGATTTTTTTGTAATTCAGCCCTAATTGGATATTCTGTTGTTGCCTGAGTTTTAAAATAATTTTGGTAATGATCTTATAGATGTCCTTCTGTTCATCCTTTGAATTGATTTATAAATATTCTTATTTACCAATAATCTTAAATATTTTTTTTATTTGAAGACATTTGCAGGAAAATAACACTAATTACAGATATTTTATTTTATGAGATCTACAATGATCTAATGGATGTCCTGAGACTTTCTTAGAAATTGTCTAATTCATTATTTAAAATAGTGAGAATAACTTCTGGTATATAATGACAATTTCTAGAAAATGACAGCATTTAAATAAATTTTTGTTTTTCACTTTTATAAGATAAATGACAAAAATCCAATAGATGTCCTTCCATCCATCCTTGGAACTATGTTTGCAAAATTTATGTTTTTAATTTTTTTTTATTAAATAAAATATATTTATTTTTTTTAAATTAGCAAAATTTCAAATTCTCCATTCTTGAGTCGCCTTATAGTCTGTCAATAATATTCGATTAAATGGAAGCTATTTATGGCTTTTGATATCTATTTAAAATTCTTTATTATTCTTATAAATCGTCTATTTTTAAAAATCTTGTTTAAATGGTATCATTTTAAGAAAAAATTCAAATATTTAAAAAAAATATTTAAAAAATCCCATAAAACTTTCTCATAATTTAGCAAATTTAAGGCAAAAATAAATGCGGGTGCATTTATAATAATTATAACCAGATTGTAGATTAAAAAAAAACTCATGAAGAAATTAATTAAATATTTTTGCTTCTAATTTTTAAAATAATTTAATTTTAAAATATTTTTAATTTTAAAATATGGGTCAATTTAGCTTTACTATGTTTCATATATGGGTATTTTTTGAAATTTAATAAAACAGGGAATTTGGAAAAAATATTGTTTTAAGAAGTTTAAAATTTAATTTATTTTTTAATTTAATTTTTAGAAAAAAATAAAAGATGTTTTTTTCTAAAAAATTAAAAAAACTCATGAAATAAAAATTGCGTTTTTTGAAAATTATTATACACTTTTTGAAAACAGTTTACAATTTTAAAAGGGAAAATTATTTTAATAAAATTTTTTACCCTTTTTAAGGCAAAATATTAAACGTTAAAGTGTATTTTTTTTAAATAAACAAATTTCCACAATTTTTTTTTGTTTCAAAAAGTGTGATAAAAATTTTTTAATTAAAATGTAAAAAATATATATAAAATAATTTTATTAAAAAAAATTTATTATAAAAATAAATTTATAAAATTTTTAATTTTTCAAAAAAAAAAAAAAAAAAAATGTGTAACATTTTCCTCTTTTTTAAAATAATTTAAATATTTAATTTATCAAATTAAATTCTGAAATTTTCCATTTTTAAAATAAATTTTTTTCTATATTTTTAATTAATTGATAATTTTAAATCTTTTTATTGGAAATAGAAATAATAAGATTTTTTTTTCTGTCTAATAAATTTATTTTAATTTTTTTGTTTATTTAAATATTTATTTTTTATTTATATTTTCATTTAATTAAATTATTTCTGAATTTGCAAAATTTTAAAAATTATTTTTAATAAATTTTAAAATTTTGCAAATTAAAAAAAAAAAAATAAAAAAAAATTTTAAACATAAACTTAACACTTATGTTTTCATTTTCAGTTTTTTAATAAAAAAATAATTCTTTTTATTTTCAAAATAAAAAAATTTGGATATTGGAATTGTAAAAATTATTTTCTTTTTATTATTAAAAATTTTATTTATTTTTTTTTTAATTCCTTGCTAATAATTTTAATTTTTATTTTCAATAATAAAATTTTTAAAACTTTGAAAATTGAAATTTTCATAAAATTGAAAAATTATTTTATACAAAAATGAAAACTACGTTTCAATAATTTTGAAATTAGCAACATTTTAAAATTCTAATACTCTATAATTTTATAACAAAAATTGTGTTATTCGATTAAACGATTGAATCATAAAAATTATAAATCTCTGATTAGAATTCTTAATTTCTTAGTTTTTTGAACAAAAATCATTTTTAGAGAAAATTTAAGATTTAACACTTTTTGGCATTTATTTATACTTCTGATTATTTTTTTTTTCCATTAAATACTTTTTCGCAAAATGTCAATGTTTATTGCATATTTTCCTGTACAAAACAAAAGACTTAAGATGCAAACTTTCTTAACTTATGGTCGATTTATTGCATTTAAATGATTATTTTTCTTCTTTTTAAAGTTTGATGGTTTCATAGGGCCATTAATGACAAAATTCTAATGTTTTCAAATAAATTTAAAACTCTTGAACATAAATTGTTTCTCCCTCTCGGAACAATAAACCGAAAAACAAAAATAATTGTTTTCCATTGTGAACAACAAAGAAAAAAAAATAATAAAATTTTTACTAAAAAGTCATAAATTGTAAATAAACTAGCAAAACAATTAAATAAATAAATAAACAATTTATTTGTTGTTTTTATTGTTTATAGAATATAGAATTTATACAAAAATGTATCTTTTATTTTTTATTTTTTTATAAAAAACACTTTTATTAATACTTGAGTTTTTTTTATATCTTACACTTTTGGTTTTTTCGTAATCCTTTAGAGTAAGATTTTGGGAATTTTATTTATTTTTTTTTAATAATTTTAAACACTTTTTCTGTTTTAAAAAATTTGTATTTTTATTTAAACACTTTTTTATTAAATGCAACAGTTCATTTTAGTTTTTTGTTTAAAGTTTTTAAAAAGTTTGTTGCTTAAATTCTTTGTTTTTTTTTAGATTTTTTCGTTAAAATTATTTTTATTCAATTTTTAATAATTTATTATAAAATTTCCTTTACCTATTTTTTGAGATTTATTTTTTATTATTTAAATATTTAAATGTTTTGAAAATTTTTGTCTTGATCACTTAAGTTTGTGTTTTTCCTACAAAACGCTTAAGTCAACGTCCGCGCGCACTAGTTGTTTATGATTGTGTTTGATTTGTGCTAAGTTCGTGCTTTATATACGCAGCTGCTTTTTGGTGGGTGAAGCTTAACGTTAACGTTTAAACGTTAACGTCTAGTTTAACAGTTTTAGCAGCATTTTGGTTTTCGTCTCTTCTTTCTGAACACCAAAAATATGTTAATATTTTTCTTTTCCACTCTTCTCTAAGATCTTTTTGTTTTTTTGCACAGCTCCCATCATCATCATCATCATCATGATCGTCATTTGCCTTCCATCCATCAGTTATCAAGACCATTGAGCATCTTTTTTTCAGCAGCTGCAGCTCTGCAAAACAAGTGTTTCTTTTTGGTTTTGGTTTTTGGGTAAATTTTTGTTTGGTTTAATTTCATTCTTTTTAACATCTTTTGTTGGCGCTGCTGCCAACGTTAACGTTAAAAACTTTTGTTTTATATATTTTTTAACAAAAAAATATTTTCAAGTCTGGAGTCTTCTTTCTCAGCAGCCGGTTCTGTTAACGTCTCTGTCTTCAGTTCTTTGAGAAGATGATCAACTCTTTTTTCATAAAATTTTATTTTATTTTTATTCTCTTTCTCTGTTCGTTTGTTTGTTAAATATTTCTCTTGCTCAGTTTGTTGTTAAGAAAACAAAAATATAATATTTTTTAAAAAAAAATATTGTAATTTAAATTCATTCAATTGTATTTCATTCATTAAACTTGATGTTTCTAAAGTTTCGTCTTAGGATTTTTTAAGTGATTTAATATCAGAAAGTTTAAATAAAAACAATTTAAATTATAAAATTATAAACAAAAGACTTAAGCAACAAACTTTATATTTAAGGATCTTCCAGGCTGTTGACTACTAAAATAAATGATTAAAAAAAATATTGAAATCTGTTTGCATTTGAAAAGTGTTAATTTATTTTAAACGAAAACCGAAAAAAAAAAACAAATATTTTAGTATTTTGTGAAAAAATAGCGATTAAGATGAACAATCGGAATGGGATATAATTCACTATAAATATATGCTATAAAAAAGTAATAAATCAAAACATATTTATGTTAAAATAAGAAAAATCCAATAATTAATGTTTCTTTCTCTGATTTTTTTAATAGAACTTATACCACTTTCGATCCTTGATTACAAGCATATTTAAAAGAGTCATGGATTTCGGAAATAATTGTGTAACTTTTAAACTGCTACAGATATCTTAATGAAATTTGACATGAGTAGAGCTGAGAAGTTCAATATTTATTGAGGGGCCTTGTCTGTACCAGTTTCAATCACTGATTATTAGCATTTATCAAGGAAAGTCATCGGTTTTGGAAATAATTGTGTAATTTTTTTAACTGTTAGAGCTGAGATCATTTTAAATTGATTTTCAAGAGTATATGTCAACAGCTAATCAGGAGTGTAATCATTACATGTTACAATCCTTAATTACAACCATTTTTCTAAACAAAGTCATCGATTTTGAAAATAATTGCTCTTAATAGAATTTCACATGGTTATGGCTGAGAAGTCTTCGAGTTGATTTGGTGGAGTACAGGTTTCCACCTGGTCATGGATTATATTCCATACTAGTTCCAATTCCTGATTATATGCAAAAAAAGTCATCGACACACAGTGTTTCCAAATCGACTTTTTTTGGAAATACTCCTGTTACAAATACATGTAAACTAAATTCGTATGAACTTGGGACAAATTCTTACCCACAATTCCTATCCAATGTTGGACAATTTTGATAGAGAAAAATGGAACTTTTGTTTGTTAAGTTTTTAAATTGGAAAACAGGAATTGTCTCTAAATTATCCTTAATTTCTAGCGACATATTTAAGATTAACTCTCAAGAAGTATTTTCTGCCGGACGGTTCTTATAATAACATGGAGAACATTTCAGTGAAAAAGTTAATTTTTTAACATATTTTTTATGGATTGAAGTGGGAATTTTTCTGGTTCATGGATAAATTCACATATATCATACTAATATTTAAAATAACTAACTTTTCTGTATTAATTTTATTACAAGAATGCAAGAATTCGAAATTTGAAATGTTTTATACATTTTTGATTTTTCGCCTCAAATAATATTTCACCAATACAATTTAGTCCCAAGACTAGTTCGTAATCTAGATTGGTTTATAATCTAGTCTGAAATTCTTACATTTTCATAGATATCAAATATTCTTTTGCTAAAAATCCTATATATACAAGGCTTCCTCTTCTCACGAAAGTGTGATTGTATAGCTGTCATTGTTTTCATTTTTAATACAAATTAAAAGCGATATTCTGAGATTTAATCTCTTAGTATTCGAGTTGTAGTTCAAAAAAATTAATTTCAGGTTTTAAATGAAAATATAATTTTTTAATGAAATATAACCTGAAGAAAAGGTTTAATTCCTGTTCAAGTCATTTTAAGTAGTACATGTTCGTTTTCTAAGTCTTTTGTTTATATGTCAGAAATATAAAAATTTGCTAAGAAAAATAATCTGATTCTATGAAAACGCATATCGTAACATTTCAGGTTTATTTAAACAATCAACCGAATTTTTTATAATCCTACCAACTTTTTCAAGTCCTTCAGTATTTTTTTAAATCTCTTTTAAAATTTCATTAAGGTCCTTTGGCCTTTGTATCTTTTATAGAAGACTATTAACGTTTTAACAGACCTGAACTGATCTATTTTAACTTTATTTACAATATTTTTCAAATTTTATATCAATTTCCAACTTTCCATTTCAAGGTCAAATTTATTTTAAGAATTATGAACGAAAATCTATTAAAAAAACGTTAATTATTAAATTAACTGTCTGCAACAATTTGTCATGTCATGCTGATGTCAAATCCCCCATTAACACGTCATTAAGTTTCTCATTACAAAAAAATTGTAATTTGTAAAATTTATAAAAAGTAATTTGTCTCTAATTTGTCTGTAATTTATGTAACATTTTTTTTAATAATTTAAAATTAATTTTTCTTCTAAAACAAATTTTATAAAATTTTATTAATTATTCTACAAAAAAAAAAAACAACAAAAAGTATAAATTTTTGTAGGTCAATTATGATAATTTGTGTCAACGGAATTTTAGTTCCGTTTCAGATTAATGATTTTTACTTCTTTTTAAAATTTTATTTATGACAACAAAAAGAAGAAATAGAATAAAATAATAAATTTTATGTGTCGTTAAAAACAACAAATGAGTCGTTCTGGTGGGTTTTTCTAACGTATTTTTTTCTTCAAGTAATTATATGAAAAAAAAAAACAACAACAAGAAAACACACAATTTTGAAAATTATAAAAATAATAATAAAAATAGGTGTGAAATGAATGTATGTATGTGTGTTGTATGTATGTATGTATGTATGTATGTATGTATGTATGTATGTATGTATGTAATTATGTTATTAAAAAAATTCGCAATTAATTCATTTTCTTCAATATGCAAAATTTTTATAATACACGGAGAAAAAAATTAACACTGCAAAATTAGCAATATTAGAGACAAGTTAATAAGCATGTCTAACAACTGGTTAATAATCCAGTCTGGAGACTGGTTAACAATCCAGTCTGGAGACTGGTTAACAATCTAGTCTGGAGACTGGTTAACAATCCAGTCTAGAGACTGGTTAATAATCCAATCTGGAGACTGATTAATAATCCAGTCTGGAGACTGGTTAACAATCCAGTCTGGAGACTGGTTAATAATCCAGTCTGGAGACTGGTTAATAATCCAGTCTGGAGACTGGTTAACAATCCAGTCTGGAGACTGGTTAATAATCCAGTCTGGAGACTGGTTAATAATCTAGTCTGGAGACTGGTTAATAATCCAGTCTGGAGACTGGTTAATAATCCAGTCTAACGACTGGTTAATAAACCAGTCTGGGGACTGGTTAATAATCCAGTCTGGAGAATGGTTAATAATCCAGTCTGGAGACTGGTTAATAATCCAGTCTAACGACTGGTTAATAAACCAGTCTGGGGACTGGTTAATAATCCAGTCTGGAGAATGGTTAATAATCCAGTCTGGAGACTGGTTAATAATCCAGTCTGGAGACTGGTTAACAATCCAGTCTGGAGACTGGTTAACAATCTAGTCTGGAGACTGGTTAACAATCCAGTCTAGAGACTGGTTAATAATCCAATCTGGAGACTGATTAATAATCCAGTCTGGAGACTGGTTAACAATCCAGTCTGGAGACTGGTTAATAATCCAGTCTGGAAACTGATTAATAATCCAGTCTGGCGACTGGTTAATAATCCAGTCTAACGACTGGTTAATAATCTAGCCTGGAGGCTGGTTAATAAACCACTTTAGCGATTAGTTAACAAACTAGGTGAGCGACTAATTAATAACCTAGGATAGAGACAAACTAATTAACTAGTCCAAGGCTTAGTTATGAAACTAGTCTATATAATAGACAAAATACTTATCTATATAGTCTAGAGATTTAAGTTTATTTGGATTCATCTTTGTCTAAAGATTTCAATGAAAATATTCTAAAGCTTAAATTAGCAATAATTTAACTCCTCTCATTAACAAAATATTTAATGATTAACTAAAATGTACATTAACTAATTAATATTTTTTATTAAAAAAAAAACGGATATAATTAAACAGGTTTTCGTCATAAAATTTCTTCCCCAAAAATATTCGATTACGTTAATATTTAGCAACACAAATTACTCAACAATATTTCTTTTGTATAAACAATATAACTGTAATAATCTTAATTCCTTGTATTAAATATTTAATTGAATTATTTAATGACATCTTAAATTATTTAAATACACACTCACACATACACATAAATATTTATTTACGAAAAGTTATAATGAAAAAATCCCAGAAATATTTAAATTAAATAGAAATTCGAAATAGTGAGGAAAAAAATAAATAATTTAAACAATTAAATAAAACAAAACAAAAAAATAGTAAATTCTATAAATTTTTTAATTATTATTAGAAGTACGTCATTAAGAGAATTAAGCTAAAAATAAATTCCAAACGCGTTATTTGTTCACATGTTGGCAAATAAAAAAAATCATTAAATTAATACGTAAAATTTTCAAAAAATAATAGTGGGATATTTTAGTGGAAAAAATTTATACAACAACAAAAATATTATATAAAAAAGTAAATAAATAATAAAAGTAAAACAGAAAATGAAAATAAAATAAATGAAATAAAATTAAAATGTAGACAAAAGTTGAATCATTCTTGAAGTCGCTCAAACAGAAGAAAAGAAGAATGAATAAGAACAAAAGAGTCATCGATTGCTTTTACGAAATTATGCATTAATACACATACACAGAGAGAAATATTAATCACAAAATAATACTAAGAAATCATTATGGTCTATCCCAATTAGTACACATTCTAGTATATAGACTAATTCATAGTTAATTATCTAGATTATTTCATATTCTAATTTATGTAATAATAGTAGAGGACAACTATCTAAACTTCTCTATAGTCTATTTTATAGTCCTGTAACACAAGTAGTTAATAATCTAGTCTCCAAACTGCTTTATTATATAATCTCCAGATTGGTTTACAGTCTAGTATCTAGAATAGTTTATCTATTCTAAAGTCTAGTTTGTCTAGCCTTTAGACTACTTTATAATCTAGTATTCGAATGATATTATAATGTAGTTTCCATACTAGTTTATCTAGTCTCCAGATTAGTACATAATCTAGTACTCAGACTTACTTAAACTATAATCTTTAGATTCGTTTATTATTTAGTCCCCAGACTTGTCTCTCGACCAGTTTATCATCAAGTTTTATATCTCATATCTAGAATAGTTAATAATCGATTATAATCTAGACTAGATTCTAGACTATTATATTGTCTACACTGGTGCATATTCTTATAAACGCAAATAACTTTTTTATATGAGTTAGAAAACATTAAAGAAGAACATATTTAGTGCTCAAATAATATTTTTATTAAATCAATTAAGAGTTTGTTTGAAACACTGTTAACTAAAAACTTTATTTGTATTTCATTAGCTTTAGAGTTTGATTGCCAATTTTAATGTTATTTTCCTATAAACGCATCAGTCTCTATATCATTCTTATTAAGGGATAAATTATCTTTTTTGTGGAGATTCTAAATCAGTTTTCTCCAAAATTTGCTTTGTTTTCAGCTTCGCCTCTTTTAAATTTATTATGCTTTAGTGTTGGCCATTGTCATGTAAACTACTTATATTTCCATTAGGTTTAAGTCCAGACTGGAAGCGGACAGTGTAACACAGGTATGAAGCATGTACTGCAGCATTATCTTTCTGGAATAAGTAATCTTCATTCAATTTTTCATCCATAAAAGAGAGAAGAGCTTTTTTCCTCTTAAATCCAATGAAAATTTGAAAATTGATTTCGATCTTTTTTAAAAATTTTTGGAATCAATGTTAAATCATATTTTTGAAATACTCACAACATAGGTAAATCTTCCAGCAATACGTTATAAATTGTGCTTTTCTTCTTTGTTGGGTCATACTTTAACGCTACGGCCGTCGATATTAGGATTTAACATTCGAACGTCGTTTCATCTCAAATCGAACATTTTTTCGTCAACTTTTTCCATTCCTCTGGTCATTTGATGTTATTTGAGCTTTGGATCACATTTCTGCTGGACTCTTCTTTAAACGTTATGAAATTTATGGATTAAATTATTCTGCAATAAAATACAGATTTTTGTTTTAAATTTGGTAATTAAAAAAATAATTTTATGATCTGCGTTTAAAGAAATATTTCACATAAAATAGCAGCAAGAAAAAACCATGTTTATTTTAAAGAAACAAGTTGTCTCGCATTATAAAACTTCAATTTTACTTTTGGATGAGAACAAAAAAAATGGCAACAAAAAATTAATGCGTTAATTGGAACAAGCATCAGTGTATTAAGTCTTATTTTGAGGTTTCTTTGGGAACTTTCTTTAGAACAATATTTAAGATTCCTCAGAACTAAAAATAGAATAACGATTAAGTTTACTTTTAATTAAGTATCTTAGTACCTGACAAGAAGATTTTTATATAAGTTTCTGGTTTTTTTTTAATATCAACAAATTTAAATTAAATTAAATATTGCAAATCCTGTTCAATTCCTGTTCATCCTGAATTGAAAGAGGGCACGTGTTTCCTTCCTAAGTCTTTCGTTTATAGGAAATAAATGTAAGAAATCGTCTAATTAAATTAATTCCTGATCGTATATTCTAATTATTTATGCAAAATTTATGGTTCTTTTACCAATAAATTTAAGATTTTTATTGGACTCTAAATAAACAAATAATTATTTATTAAAAAATTTTGACGTTAAAAATTAAATATAATAATCCAGTTGAAGAAAACTTTCCAAACTTAATTAAAATCTCATTTTTATTAAACCATAAAATGAAATGGGAATTAAATTTTTAACCAGTTTTTTTTTAATAAAAAATTATTTTTATTATAATTTTTATTACAATTTTTATAGAAAATTTGAATTAAATTTAAAGAAAGTTTTATCTGCTAATAAACAAAAGACTTAAAAAACGAACTTTTATCTTCTTGCAGATTTTTTTTTAGGTTATGACCTCCTCTTTTTTTGTAAATTCAATTAAAATAAAAACATTTCAACAATTTGATTAATAAAATTTGGTAGAAAGTGAAGTTAAAGCCAAAATTGGCCCCAAAGGCTAAAAAATAATAAATATTTTTCATTTATAACAAAAAAGTTTTTTTAATAGTTTTGAAAAAATTATTTTTTAAAGTGAAATCATTTATATTTGAAATGGATAATCCAAAATAATAAAAACAGTGGGAGAAATAAGTTATGGAACAAATAAATTTAACTTTAAAAGTTATTTTGACTCATAAAATATGATTAATTTTATTAAAGTTATTTTTTTTTCATATTTGTGATCTAATTTGAAACTTCAAGATTTGTAGTCATTTTGGTGAAATTTCGTCATTTTATAATTATATTTAAATAAATATTATTATCATGATTTTGTATTTTTATTTAAAATTTTAATAAAAATCCCATAAATAAAATCACTCACTTTCTGTGCAGCGTATGATTCAAATCTTGATCTTGATTTTGTATTTTATTATTGTTATTTTTGTTTTACAATATTGTCTTGACAGTTAAAAGTGAGAAATAAGTTATAAATCTTGAAACCAAATCAAATGTAATGACTTTTTTTTTGGCAACGCAAATCGGAATCAATAAAGTGTCAAAAACAAAAAAGACTTAAAATATTTTAAATGTGTAAATTAACTAGATTACACTGGGCAACAAATGTAATAATTTAACAATATTAAAGTTGTTTTTCGAAATTAAACCAAATTTACATGATTTTTAAAGAATCAAATTTTCTTGTATGAAAATTGAAAGTTGTCAGAGAATAATGTCTGTATTTCTATTTAAATAATAGATTATTTTAATTATACCCTACATCATCGTGAAGTGTAATGTGTTTGTACATATGTTTGTAACGGGCAGAAGAATTGATGCTTCTACCATTTTTAGATATACCGTTTGAATCATGTCCGTTCGAACGGATGGTTGTACATGTAAAGCTTGTTCGCAAAGTACAGGTCGCAGTTTTAAAGGTATTTGAATGAAATTTGGTACGTAGTATTATTTTGGACTAAGGACGGTACTTATTCAAATTGGTTATGATTGGTCTGTTTTTTATGTAGGCCAAATATAAATGTCCCCCGGAATGTGGTTTTTGGCCCATAAAATTTCGAAATATAAATCCAACCCCCTTCCAAATATCACTTTGAAATACATAAATTTTATATGTGTGTGTATTTTAATAATACTTTCTTTGTATAGTGAACAATATGGTGTAGGGTATTACATAGTCAGACTTGGCCGTCTATAACATTTTTACTTGTTTTCTTTTTGATTTATTATAAAAAAGATGATTTTTATGAAAAATAAAATAAATATAAAAATTCTTACAAATTATTGTAAGTTCTTCGATTAGAGCTTTTCTTAAGATAAACCAGCCTTCTTAAATTCTTTATGACTTTTAATAATAAAATTGTTTGTTTTTTAGATGTTTTTAATAAAAGTTTTAGCTTATTTTAGTTGAATAATCCAAACCGACCAAACTTTTGGGCAATTGTGCTCTTCCACTGGCCATAGATACGGCCAGTTCGAAAGAATTATCTCTCACACATTTTTGTTCTTGTACCCAAGGACTTGACAGGATGACAATTCAGGTCAAAAATAAGTGGGCACATGAATGTAAGCATCCTTTATATGAAAATTTTGTTATTTCGCCTTCTTTTGCTGTAACTGCATATGGTGCTTGCCACACCAACAACTCTTTGGCAAATGTCGACTGCTTTTGGCAACATTTTTACCAGGAAGTTGCCAAAACTCTGCCACCACATAAGTTTTGCTATCCATTATGCAACAAAAATATATATTTTTCTAGAAATCTTTACTTAAATTTTCGTTCCCTGCGTTTGGCCACTAAATTTGTAGCAGGTTTCCTGTCAGTAACTTGTTTATTTTTAAACCTGCATTAGATATTATTATTGGTACCAAATAGTTCGAGTAATGAGCTAACTGGGTTGCTTTCCTACCGAATTATTGGGAGCACTTCTTTTTGGATTTAGATACATCATGTGGACCATTCCGCCTACCTGCACCAGGATTTCTATTAACAAATAAGTTCTTTCGGTACCGCCTAATAACATTGGAAACAATTTATATTTATTAATTTGTTTGACCTCAAAATATAGTAACTGACATGTTTTACAAAATAATTTGATAAAAAAAAAAACAAATAATACTGATGTTAAAACTTATATAACAGCTATAACCATAATAAAACATGTGTGTTAAGAATTTTTGGATCTCAGTATTATTTTAGTGATACTCACAACAAAGGTTAATCTTCCAGCAATATGTTATCAATTGCGCTTTTCTTATTTGTTGGATCAAACTGTAACATTACGACGAAATTAGGTTTTGACATTCGAACGTCGTTTCATCTCAAATCGAAATTTTTTTCGTAAACTTTTTCCATTCTTCTGGTCATTTGATGTATTTTTTTATACTGTTATTTGAGCTTTGGATCAAATTCCTGCTGGACTTCTCTTTAAACGTTATGAAATTTATGGATTAAATTATTCTGCAATAAAATAAAGATTTTTGTTTTAAATTTGGTAATTAAAAAAAGAAAAAAAAAACAATTTTCTGATCTGCGTTTAAAGAAATATTCCACATGAAAAAAGTTGTCTGGCATTATAAAATGCGTGTTAAGAATTTTTGGATCTCAGTATTATTTTAGTGAAATTGTCTCCTTTTAGTGATATTTCAATAATTTTTTTTTTATAAAAATGTAAATTGTTTAGAGAAATTTTTGAATCCTTTTGTTTATGAAAATAAAAAATCGTGTTGTCTTGTGTTATTTAAAAGAAATAATTTTTTTAAATCTTATTTAATATTTGAAATAAAAATAAAATCCGGATAAAAAAGCGCAAAAATTTAAACAAAAGTATTTTAATGATCAAATCATCAAATATAAATTTATTATATTTTTTGTTATTGTTTTTTCTCTCTTCACATTAAAACTGAAACAACTGTGACTTAAAGCAGCTGCTGGTGGTGATGGTGAATTTGTTTTTGTTGGTCTAATATCTATCATGCACACACACACACATAAAAAACATTATTTGCGCTGACCATAACTTTAAATCGTGACCAGCATCATGTGAGTGATAATGAAAACAAAAAAAACTGTTTTAAAAATCTTTTTTTTCTGCATTAAACCAAGAAATAGAGATGTCTTTAAAAAAATACAATCATCAGAGAAAAAGAGTTATTTTATACCCTCCACCACCACAAATAGTGAAGAGGGTATAATAACTTCTTCATTACGTGTGTAAAACCAAGAAGGAGTCATCTAAGTCTGATAATGTATATATAAATTCTTGCATCAAATCAGAATCTTTGTCGATTTAGCTATGTCCGTCTGTCTGTCTGTCAGTCCATCCATCTGTCTGTCTGTTGTTGGCACACTCACAAGCACAATAACTGATAGATCTCAATGAAATTTGGCCTGAGTATTTCTTATAGTTCTGGTAAGTTTCCTATTTAAAATCAGCAAAATCGGTTTAGAATATTAAGAGATAAAACCGATATCTGAGGCAAGATCTTACTTCAAGGAAAAAACTTTCGTAAAATTCTCAATTATAAATCAAAAAATTATAATGAAATTTTGCCAAATTAAAATCGGTTCAGTATAAAAAATATAACTACTTTTATGACTCATTAAGTGATCCTGTATTATATTTAAGAAAAACTTTTATGTATTTTCTATACGTCTGCGAGTGTATGTGTGAGCGTGTATGTACAAAACATTAAGTATTTTCTTCACAAGCATTTGTGGTGGAGGGCATTGAATATTCGGCATAGTTTTCTTGTTTTTTTCATTCAATGAAAAATGTAAGTGATTATGTATCCGGTATAAAGTGGCAATTTTTAACTTTATTGTGGTTAAATGTTGCAATATCCTTTATTTCCAATGAAAATTGTAACAAAAGATAATAATTGATATTTAATAATTTTGAAAAAAAAAAATTGATACAAATTTGATTAGTTACAGTACAATTATGCTGACACACACACGCACACCTTTATTAATCTGTGCGTGAGTATTTAAAATTATTTCAAATATTTTCAACACCTTACGAAATCTCTAATTGAAGACCTTTCAAACCTTATTTATATGTTTGACACCCCATAATTTTCTTATTTTATTTAAAAAAAAAAAAAAAAAAAAAAAAAAAATTAAAAAACATAAAAATAAAAATATTAAATTGATATTAATTTTATGAATTTTATTGGTTTTCATGCTCTTTTTTTCGTTCGTTTCATTTTTAATTAATTTTACATTGATTTTAATTTGAATGATTTTTAATTTAAATCATAAATAATAATGATGAAGATAATGAGGATGACAATGATGATGATAATGAGGATGATAATGATAATGATGATGCTGATGCATTATAAAGAAGGGTGTTCAGTGGTGGTCTATTAAAACTCATTAAACTATTTAGGGTTTTTCGTCAAATTAATTGATTTTCAATTATGTCTGTCATAGCGTGACATGTCAAGTCACATCATTTTGACATTAATTATGATCGCTTAAATGTAGGGCGGCTAATTTGTTTAATTTTGTTGGTTTTTTAATTTTACCTTGTATGACAAAAGATTTAAAGTAAATCATATTAAATATTTGAAATTTTTTAAATTTACTTTAATTCACCCTTAATTATTCACCAAAAAAAGAGCAAGAAAACAATAATAAATCATTATTTTAAATTATTAAAAAAATTATAAAATTTTTGTTAGGGATTTCAGCCATGAAGCTGTGATTGAATAAATGAATAGTGAAATCGAAAATTTTCAGAAAAATTGTTAATATTGAGTCAACTTGATTTTTTTGTAAATTATCTAGTTTAAGTGAATTTCCTCATTTTTACCGTTCAACTGAAAATGTAATTTTTTTAAGAAATTTTCTACTTTTTAAGTGAAATTTTCTATTTTTAAGTGAAATAACTGAAAATGTCTATTCTTAAAGAAATTGTAAAATTTTAGTGAAATTTTTTATATTTAAATGAAATTTTTTATTTTTAATTAAAACTGTGAAATTGAATTATTTTTAGCGAAATGATTTTTTTTTGTGAAAGTGAAATTTTTTATTTTTAGCAAAATTCACAGATTTCAGTCACATACACAATTTTCTTAAGAAATTTTAAGTTTTATAGTGAAATTAAATTATTTGACAAAATTTTCTAATTTTTGACAACGAATTTTTGTGAATTTTTCACAAATCACAATTCCAGTAAATTTTTTAAAACGCTCACAATATAAGATTTTTTGTAAAATTATTTTTTGTTACTGAAATTTACAATTTCTAGTGAAATTTCCAATTTTATAATTTTCATGAAATTTAATTTTACAATTTAAAGAAAAAAAATTAAAGTTTTACTGAAATTTTGCAATTTTTTGTGAAATATAAAGTTAAATAGTAAAATACTAATTTTATTATTATAAAATGAATTAACTTTTTTGTAAAATTTAAAATTTTAATTTTTTATTATTATTATTATTTTTTTTTGTAAATTTCATAATTTAAAGTAAAATTTACAAAAATTTTAAAAAATTCAGATTTTTAAAAATTTAGGAAAATTTTTGTAAAACTCGTAAAGAAGTATTACACTGAACCAAAAAAAATTGTAAATATAATGAAAAAGGTGGTAGAATTGAAGAATATTAGGTTTAATATTAGCCAACGAAACCTTTATTCATCATAACGAAAATTTTCGTAAATTTTTCGTAAATTCTTCAAATTGACAAAAAATCGTCAATATGATTATTTGAATTCGTTAATAAAAAAGCGGTTAATTGGAATTATTATTAATTTGAATAATATATTATTCAAATTGACAACAATAAATTCTTTATATTGATGAATATTATTCATTTTGAATTTAAGTTAAATTTACGAAATTTTAGTATTTGAAATTGAGGAAAGAATTACGTTACATTGTTGCTATGAATGAATACATAAAATATTAAGGACCGCGGTTAGGAGTAATCCCCATACGAAGCAAATATTGACTGCCGAATATTTATAGATCTATTACAGCGAGAAATTGGTCCCAATTACATTTTTAATACACGTCGATTTGTGATTTGTAAAATTTCATTACGAAATCAAAGACTGAGGAGAATTTTTGTGCAGCAAAGAACAGCGGTTAAAATAAAGTTTTAGATAATAATTAAATAGTGCAAATAAACGTAATAGACAACTAAAAAAAGTTGCAATGTCAATAGGAAGGTGGTGAGCTAACTGGGTTGAATTTCTGATTAAAAGTTACTTAAATGTTTGTTGATCAGCTGATCTTCCATTTGCATTTTCATCAATTTATGTAAAATACTCCTTCAATATATTCATCTATATTCAGTTAACATTTCCCTTATTACATTTCATTTACTATGAAAAAAGAAAATATACAAAATTATTTGACGAAAAAAATAGTTAAATAAACAAAACATTTTATTCAAATTAACTTCATTTTATTACTTACGCAGCGTTACTTCCATTTTTACTAAATAACTGTTGATATAACATATTTTTTGTTAATTTTTTAACGAAATTTTATTCAATTTAACATTTTTTACTTAATTTTTTATTGAATAAATCGTTTTAGTATATTTGAAGAAAATTCTTCAATTTGAAGAAAATTAATTAAAATATAAATCTGTTAATTTTACGACCACGTTACGTTAAAGTTCGATTAAAATTTTTCGTTAATATTACCTACCAGATTTGGTGCAGTGTAGAGAAAGTATAACAAGAGAATTTTTTTGTCTTTTCTATAGAAAATTTCTTGCTAAAAATGTTCCAACAGAAAAGCCAGAGTTTTTCAATATTTTCAAATATTAAGCTTTTTTGCTTAAAAGCTTTCGATTTTTATTATGAGATAAAGTGATGTGTTTTCAATATTTATTTTATTTAAAAAAATGTGAAATTAATTATTTAATCTGTCTGTATTAACAATAAACCAGCGCTCTTAAGCTCTTTGTTTACGTTCGACCTAATAAAAGTTAAATCTTTGCGAAAATAATTAACTTTAAGTAGATTTAACTGAGTTTTAACCCAATTTCAAATGATTTCAAATATAAATTCATGGTTAAGTTTTTTATTTTTATTTTTATTTTAGATTTTTTTCTTAATTATTTTATTTTATTTTAGATTTTTTCTTAATTATTTATTTTATTTTTATTTTTTCATATCAAAGGAAAACATTTATTTGAATTTATTATTTACAAATGTTTTTCTATAGAAATGAAAAAAAAACAAGGTTAAATGACCCATATCTTTCCGAAACAAGTACACAACAATAAAAGAAACTCTTTAATACAAAAAAAAAATTAATTCAAAACTTTAACAAACATGAGAAAAAAACATCAAGTGAGAATGATGTATTCGACTATGCCGAATTTTCAATACCCTTTATGACCGTCTGACTATCGGTTTTTCACGCTCACATCCACAACAATTTAATAAAGCTCAACGAAATTTAGTCTAAATATTTGTTAAAGTCCTGAGAAGTTTTCTATTTAAAACCAGCAAAATAAGTTTTCTATATAAGAAAATATAGACCGATATCTGAGGCAACCTTTAAGTTAAAGCGATGAACTTTCGTAAATGGTCAATTATAAGTCAAACAGGAATTTCTGATGGTGGGTATTGAAGATTCGGTATTGAAGATTCGGCATAGCCGAAAATCAGTTACATTTTCGGCTATAATTTCTTTGTACTGAACCGATTTTGATAATTTTTGCAAAAATTTTGAAAACAAACAAATGGAGAGACAGACAGACGGACATAGCTAAATCGACTGAATGGAGTCTGGAGTCTGATATGATTCCTTCTAAGCGTTACACACGTTTAATGACAAAGTTAATATACCCCCTTCACCACTTGTGGTGGTGGAGGGTATAAAAGAAAGAAATAATTTTATTGTTTAATTAAAAGTACAAGAAATATAAAAAAATGTTTTAGTTAACAAGAAAAAAGCTAAAATTAAACTAAACAACTAAATTAAATGATGTTTAATCTTTTAATTGTTTTTATCTCTTTTTTAACTTTTTAGCACAAATTTACGTAATAAACAAAAATATTATTTGTAGATTTTGTTATTTAAATTAAATTTTTTTTTTTTTAATTTGTATTTTTTTTTTTTAGAAAATAACCCAAAATGCAGGTTTTTGATTAGTGCTAAAATGCTAAAATGTTGACAATAATTATAATTATGATTTTTATAAAAAAAAACAAATAATTTAATTTGTTAAAAAATAGAAAATAAACAAATATTTTGATCACAATTAATGTCAAAAAATATTTAAACATAAATAATTAAGGAGTGCGATCGAAAAATTCCTAACACACGTTTAACACATGTTCAATATCAAACAAAATTAGTGACCACAGAAAAGTGTTGACTTAATTAAAAATATTTTCTACAAAACCCAAATTGGTCCTACAAAAAGTTGATGAATAATTTAATTATCCCCTTGAATTTTATTAAACAGTACCGGGAGAACTTGTCTGTTGATAGAAAACTTGATTCAGGTAAACGGCTGGGTCTACATGATGTTAATAATTCCAAAAAATAGTAAGCATTTTCAAAAAAGCTTCCAACACATCTGCTTTCCTATCCTGTTCAATCTGTGCCCGGAATATTTAATTCGAAAAGTTAAAGCTAAACATACAAGACTCAAAAGCTCCTGACAGCAATGTTGCTTAAAATGTAGAGACTAAAAACAGATCACGGAAATTAAAGTCATATTTTCCAAAAAAAAACTATTCTTGCTGCATAATGGATGACGAAATGTAGGTTCTTTAAAATTTTTGCGACTTCCTGATTAAAATTTTTATGTTGCTGTTGCTCGAGGCAATGTTGAGGAAAATTTTAGGACTCTATAGCAGTTACAATTTCTCAAAACGTTCTCGGTATGACAAGTAATATGGAATTGCTGCTAAAGAAGCCAATCATTTGCTACAACAGCTTCCATAAATACCAAAATTTACATCAAGAAATGTTTTCCAGGATTGCTGGAAAACATTTCTTGATGTGATTTTTGATCTGACTTGACATCCTGTCATAGTATTAAACAAACCCTTGAAAGGTACAAAAACTTTAATGTGGGATTTGTACTAAGAGAGAGGCATATCCTCCAAACTGCCCCGAGCTGAGTCCAGAGGAGAGATAGTGGGCTCTTGTTAAAAGAGAATTGAAGAGCACAAATAAAGTGTCCAAAAGAGTGGTAGATTTTTAACGGAGACGTACTACCTGTTCGTGCAAAGTGTCGGAAAATACTATAAAAAATTTTTTTGGAAGGTTTTCCAAAAAAGGTTCCAAATATCATCATTTTTGATTAAAACTTTTAAAAATATTTTTGTAATAATAATTTCAATCAAATAAAAACATTTTGAAGTGTAAATTTTGTGATTTCGTTTTTATTAACATAGATGTATGTTAAGAACTTTTGAATCTCACACCTTCATTTAATTTGTTAAAAAAAAACAAATATTTTGATCACATTTAATGTTATTTAAAACATAAATAACTATAATTAATTAACCGACATGACACTTTTAATCCGTTTAAAATAATAAAAAAATCAAAAAACTGAAAAAACAACAAATTTTTTTTATCACTAAAACGAAAATTAAATTTTTATACCCTGAAACAGGAAAAAGTATTCCAAGAAAATTAATAGAATTCGCTATTTTTTACCGAGAATAAGTTTTTGAGAAATTTAAGTTTTGTTAAAATTAAATTTTTTATAAAATTTTAATTTTAGTGAAATTTTATTTTTTAACGAAATAATCATTTTTTAGTGAAATATATTTTTTTTTTTTTTTAGGTGAAATGTTTAATTTCTGTGAAGTGGTGAAGTGGGTATATTAACATTGTCATTCCGTGTGTAACCCCAAGAAGAGTTCATTTCAGACCCCATAATGTAATATATTCTTAAATCAAAACAAAATTTGAGTCGTTTTAGTAAAGTCCACCTGTCTTTCTGTTGTTGGCACGGTCACATTCACCCTATTTAAAACTAGCTAAATCGTTTTAGTATATCAAAAGATATAGACCGATGTCTGAGGCATCCTCAAGGACGGGCAAACATTTTTATAAAAATTTTCAATTATAAAAACAAATGAGAATAAAATTTTGCTTTAATATTAGACAATGTGTACTTTATTACCATTCCACAGATTATCAAAATCGGTTCAGAAGAAAAATAGTTATAGACAAAAATAAAACTAATTTTGTTGGTGAGTTTTTGGCGACTTTTTTTTTCAAATTTTCAATAAATTTTAAAGTTAAGGTGAAATTTTAAAATTTAGTTAAATTTCTTATTTTTAGCAAATTTGTAAATTTTTAGTAAATTTTTTTGAATTTTTAGTGAAATTGTAGCTTTTCCAATTTTAGGTGAATTTGTATATTATCGAATTTTTAATTTTTAATGAAATTTAAAAATTTTAACGAAATTATCAGTTTTAAACGAAATAATACGCCATTTCCACTTTTGAGTACGATTTTATAAAAATTTAGTGATTTTTTTATTTATAAAAAATTTTAGCGATTTTTTTAATTTCTGTCCATGTTTTGTTGGCTCAATAATCAACAGATCTTAATGAAATTTGGCACAAATATTTGTTATTGTCCAAAATCGGTTGAGTAGATCGAAATATTGTAAAAACTGGAAATTTTGACCAAAGATTGTCTGATCGGCGTAATCTCTCGAAATTTAGCACATGAATAATGCTTTAACAGCGCATTATTATAGACATCAAAAACGGTTAGGGTATGGTAGAGTGGTATCCCCATAACAAATGAAATTATCGCATCTCTCTGAAACCAGCAAAAAAAAATCATATTTTGGAAAAAAAATTGTCCAATACATTTCAAGAAGTTGAATGCTATATTCGGCAATGCCGAATCTTCAATACTCTCACAAAATCGTGTGAAGTAAATGCGTTATGTTTCATACAAACACACTCACAAACGTATACAATATATAGAAGTTGTTTTAAATATAACACGGAACACTTCATGAGTCTTAAAATTAGTTATATTTTCGACTATAATTTTTTTCTGAACCGATTTTGATAATTTTGGAATAAAAGTGAGGACATATGTTGCGGCATAATTTCATTTTAATTTGTCTAATTATAATGGACAATTTTACGAATGTTTTTGCTTGAACTTGTATGTTACCTCAGATATCGATCTATATCTTTTAATTTAATGAACCGATTTTACTGTTTTCAATAGGACTATAATAATACTCAGAAGAAATTTTATTGAGGTCTGGCAATTGTTGTGCAACAACAGACATACAAATAGATAGACTGACAGACAGACAGACAGACAGACAGACAGACAGACAGACATATAGAGAGACAGACTATAGACGAACATTGCTAATTCAGATTTTGATTTGATGCAAGAATATATATACATTAAACGGTCTAAGATGATTCCTTCATAGTGTGACACACGGAATGACAAAGTTAATATACCCTCTTCACAAATTGTAATGGTGAAGGGTACAACAGAGGAAAAAAAACTACCTGCAACTTCGAATTCTCCCATGTAGATCAAGTTGATATATATTTTCTTTTATTTGTTTATATTTTGTAAACATAAATAAACTTCAAACTAATTACTGATCTAATTAAAAAAAATTAGGGCAATTTTTATGTTACCGACCATAATTTACCGCACAAACAACTAATTTTAAGTTGAAAATTGCAAATTTTTGAAAAAAAAAAACTTAATTTAAAATATTTTTTGTTAAATCATGATTTAAAATTTCAAAAAATAAATCTTAATAAAAGAGAGGAATATTTAAGGTTGTTTTTATATTTTTTAGTGCTAATTTTGGTGTCATGACGGCGTAAAGATTTTTGCAAAAAAATAAGAAAAAAATATATTCATCTCATCGTCATTATCCAGTGGATAGAGAGCTGCATTGACTACTGATTATGATTTTTCTTTTATTTGACAAATAAGAAAAATAAAACACCCCCAATTCGGGTCCAAAAAGAAAAAAAGTGTCTGAAACCTGAAACTTTGAATTTCATCAAAAATTAAAGCGTTAATAAAAAATAGTGAATGAAAGCAAAAGTCCATAACTATTCATTGACTAACTTCATTCAATGGCTAAACTATTGATCAATTGTTATTGTGAATGCACACTTCACTGACTATCGATCAATCGATCGATCTTATTGTCAGACTAACTGACTGTTTCACTACTTGACTTGACTGCTGTTATTATACCCTACACCACCATAGGTGATGGGGGTATTATGCGTTTGTGCAGATATTTGTAATGGGGAGAAAAAATATTCCTACCACCAGTTTTTTAGTATACCACTCGTCTCAAAATCACTTCTTGGTTCGAAATAAGCATGTCCGTCCGTCCGGCTGGTTGTCTATGTAAAGCTTGTTCGCAGAGTACAGATTGTAGTTTTGAAGATGTCTTAATGAAATTTGGCATGAACTTTTATTTTGGCCCAAAGGCGTTGTCTATTGAAATTGTTTATGATAGGTCCATTATTTCTTATGGGCCCTATAAAAATGTCCGCCTGGAATGGAAATTTTAGTCCATAAAATTTCTAAATATAATACGATTTAAACAAAAAAATTTTGCAGAACTAAGTATTATTAAATTCTATAATGATGTGCCAAATTATACGAGGAGTGGCGTATTATTTCTCATAGGACGGTCCCATACAACCATCACCTTTAAACACATAAATCGTACTTATACGAAGGCATTGTAAAAATATTTAGTCAAATGAAGATAAATAAAAACCAAAACCGCTGTGCAAAATTATACGAGGGTCGATGCATAATTTTTTCTAAAGAAAAGAAAAAATTCCTCTTAAAACGATCATCATAATAATCTATTGCACACATAAGAAAAACATATTATACGAGGTCCCTTCACAAATTTTTTCGCAGCTGTCATTTACAACCAACAATGTGGTGTAGGGTATTACATAGTCGGATTTGATATTTTTTACTTGTGTTTTGTTTGTAATTTTGCAAAAAATAACATAAAAAAATGAAACTTCATTAGTTCAATCTACTTTTCTGATTCGATTTGAAATATTTAGAAAAAATTAGGTAAAAGAAACAACAAAAAAACTCCCACTTGTTTAGAAAAAAATAAACCGAAACTTTGGTTCATTTAACAATTGCATGAACGGCCCTGCAATCGGTTTTAATGAGTTGTTTTAATGATTCATTCAATCTCATTCACTCATTCATTCATTTGATTTGTTTCTTATTAACTGATTTCTATTGAGAAGTTTTTTTTTTTCAATTCTTTTTTTTTTAATTAAAAAATCATAATTTTATATAAAAAATAATTAAATTTCAAACAATAAATTAAGGTTCTTTATATATAAAACTAATTAACTAGGAAATATCTATCAAGATCAAAAATCATTTATTATATTCCTTAACATTGATAACTTTTATAGAAACAGTTTTGCATAAAAAGCTTCACCTTTGAGGTTAAAACTTTTTGAAAAAAAATAGAAACTAATAATTACTGACCTAAAAATCAACTTAGAGTTTTTAATGAGAGCTTTTCATAAAAAGTTTTTAATGTCAACGTTTTTTGCTTAAGAAAGCTTGACAGCGATAAATCATCGTTTAGACCGATTTATGACAGGATAATTTGAATCGAAGTGTAAAGATTTTTTTCGAAGAAATCCTAAAAAGACGAAGTGAAAGTTCACAGTGAATGATATCTGTTAAGAAAAAGCTTATAATTTTTAATAAGGGAAAGAACTACACACTTAAAAAAATAATAAAGTAACAGCACCGCATTTTCATAAAAAGCTTTATTGTGAAAGTTATCAGTTTAAGAAAGCTTAATTTTAAAAGCTTTGATGTGTAAACAATATATAATAACTTTTATAAAATAACTTTCCCAGCTTCTCATTGAAAGCTTTTTAGTGAAATATATTCTCATGAATATTAGTGAAAGTTTTCTCTTTTGGATGACAGAAATATAATTAATTTCTAACAGGAGAATGAATAAATTTACCTGAAGAAAGCTTAAGAATTATAGTGAAAAATTTTCGTTTAAATTAAAGTCTGCCATAAAGAAACTAATTTCATAATCTTTATATTATCAAGAAAGAGCTTCACACTTTTTCACAGAGAAAGAAAAGATTTAAAAAAATTAAGCTTTAAAAAAAGCTTAAGCTTTACATTGGAACAAATTCTTACAGCGAAAGATGTTTCTTGTTTTCTATAAAATAATTGTTACCGTTTTTAATAAAAAGCCTGCTTTTCATAAAAATATCCACAAAAGCTTTATGGTGAAAGCTTTTTAATGAAAAAGGCTTTAGTTTACATAGATAAATCTCAGATTAGAAAGATTTTTGGCAAGAGAATTTGAATTAAAATTGAAAAAATTCCCGAATGAAAAACTTAAATTTACTTTTTCACTAAAAGTTTAAAAATTCACCAGAAATTTAAAAATTCATTGAAAATAAAAAAAATAAAAGTTAATATTTCATTAATAATAATAAACCCTCGAGCAAAAATGTGTGACCAGAAGGTTGTGAAAAACCAGCCAGAACAAACGTCTCGGCTTCCATTCTGAAGCAAAAATATTTTTTTGAGAAATCTTGACTTCAATTTCTGTGTTCTGTTGTTGGCCTCTCAATTTTAAACTTTTCGTACCAAATATTCCGATCACTGATCTAACTGGGGTGCTCTGCTTCCGGTGGAAGTTCTTTTGAAAATGTTTTTCTATTTCTTTTCTTTTTCAAGTATTCAGTAGCGACAACTTCTTCAATTTAAAGCCCTTTTGATCACCCAATATTGAAGGAAATATGAAAATCCAAATCAAAAAAGTCTACTCGGTTTTTTTTTTAATAAAAAACAAATATCTTGAATTACTATTAAAAAATATGTATATACTAAAAATTATGTATTCAAGTTGTGTTTCCTATTATTAATTTTATTTAATTTAATTTTACATAACACGGAAGCTGAAGCTGAGTAAATCAAGTTACGAGTGTTAACCTGAAGTGTTTTACTTCTTTTTATTCAAAGTTTTAACAATTTGGAATAAATTGTATTTAAGTCTTTTTCTTATGGGGCTTTTTGTATTCTTCTTCTTCTATTGCTTAACGTTAAAATCAACTTAAAAATACAAAAATTCGTTTTCGCTTTTTACTCAGTACTCATACGCATGAGTAGATAAAGAAGTCTTAAAGAAGTCAAAGGAAAACAATAAAATAAAAGAAAACAATGGAAGATGATGAAAATATTAAAAAAAATAATACAAAACATAAAATACAACACCAGACAACAGACTTCAGACAGTCCAAAGAAAAAAGAGTAATTGAACAATGAAAAAAGCCCCTAAAGACTTTAGATGATGATGAACAAAAAAAAAACTATAAAAATATAAATAATTAACGTATGAGTTACTAATGTTGGACTGGAGATTTCGTTGTTGTTATTATTGTTTCAGTCATGTTGATACGACCTTGTCGATGGTCACTCATCATCATGCTTGAGCTTCTTCTTCTTATTTATAATTTTTCTGTTTAATTTTTTAGACCCTTCACAATCACAAGTGGCAAATCGACGGCATTTAATGACTATCAGTCCATGAGTATCAGGAAACTGTTCTTTAAAAATCTTTATCCTAAATTTTCTATAGAAAGAAAATTTCTCGAAAATTTTCTATAGAAAGAAAATTTCTCGAAAATTTTCTATAGAAAGAAAATTTCTCGAAAATTTTCTATAGAAAGAAAATTTCTCGAAAATTTTCTATAGAAAGAAAATTTCTCGAAAATTTTCTATAGAAAGAAAATTTCTCGAAAATTTTCTATAGAAAGAAAATTTCTCGAAAATTTTCTATAGAAAGAAAATTTCTCGAAAATTTTCTCTAGAAAGAAAATTTCTCGAAAATTTTCTCTAGAAAGAAAATTTCTCGAAAATTTTCTATAGAAAGAAGATTTCTCGAAAATTTTCTATAGAAAGAAGATTTCTCGAAAATTTTCTATAGAAAGAAGATTTCTCGAAAATTTTCTATAGAAAGAAGATTTCTCGAAAATTTTCTATAGAAAGAAGATTTCTCGAAAATTTTCTATAGAAAGAAGATTTCTCGAAAATTTTCTATAGAAAGAAAATTTCTCGAAAATTTGCTATAGAAAGAAAATTTCTCGAAAATTTTCTATAGAAAGAAAATTTCTCGAAAATTTGCTATAGAAAGAAAATTTCTCGAAAATTTTCTACAGAAAGAAAATTTCTCGAAAATTTTCTATAGAAAGAAAATTTCTCGAAAATTTTCTATAGAAAGAAAATTTCTCGAAAATTTTCTATAGAAAGAAAATTTCTCGAAAATTTTCTATAGAAAGAAAATTTCTCGAAAATTTTCTATAGAAAGAAAATTTCTCGAAAATTTTCTATAGAAAGAAAATTTCTCGAAAATTTTCTATAGAAAGAAAATTTCTCGAAAATTTTCTATAGAAAGAAAATTTCTCGAAAATTTTCTATAGAAAGAAAATTTCTCAAAAATTTTCTATAGAAAGAAAATTTCTCAAAAAATTTCTATAGAAAGAAAATTTATTGAAAATTTTCTATAGAAAGAAAATTTCTCGAAAATTTTATAGAAAATTTTCTCTATAAAGAATTTTTTGTTAAATTTTCTCTAGAAAGTAAATTTATTGAAAATTTTCTCTAAAAAGAATATTTATTGAAAAAAATTATTGAAAGAAGATTTATAAAAAAATCTCTGTTCATTAAAAATTTTCTATAGAAAAAAATCATAAAAAAGTCTTCTGTAAAAGAAATTTAAATTTTTCTTTAAATAAAAAATTTATCGAAAATTTTCTTTATATGGGAAATCAATCATAAAAATGAAGGGCGTTTGTGATTCGTCGTAGCTCTCACTCTCACTTGTTTCTGTTATTCTTGGTATTTTAGACAAATTTGCCCCGTTAAGCGTGAAGTATCTTTTTGATCTTTAAATATTTTACGTTCTATTTATTTCTGTTTTTACCCACAAAAAACTCTTTATTTTTAAATGTCGATTCTTTATAGAATTAGTTCAAAGGAAATTCCACAGGAAATTCCACTTTCTAAAAAAATACCGGATTCCAAATTTCCAAAATTTTTTAAAAAAGAAGTCATGATGAATTTATAATTTTAATCCAAAACTAATGATCATCATCATTAATTGTCTAACTGTATAAATCATTAATTTGAAAACTCAATTTTATTTTTTATCAAAAACTTCTTTGTTCTTTTCAACTTTAATTTATTTCATTATTTATATTTCTGCCTTTTCTCTTCATTAAATCATGTAATTTTGTTTTCAAGGTCGTTTTTATATAAGTAGAAGTATGAAAGTTGTATTCGGCTGTGCCGAATCATCAATACCCTCCACCACAAATGAGTGTAAAAATATGTTACGTTTCGTGCATATACACTCACACTTACACTAACAAACGTATATAATATATAATCGACTTTCTTACTCTTTGCTATAACCTTTTGTTCTACTGAACCGATTTCTTTTATGCCAAAATCTTTCTCTAGTTTGTCAATCTCTAATTAAAAGTCTTACGAAAATTCTTCTTTGAAATTTAGAGATTATCTCAAATATCGTTCTATATCTGTTTATATACTAAACCGATTTTGCTGATTTTAAATAATAAATACTCAGGCCAAATTTCATTGAGCAACAGACAGACGGATATAGCTAAATCGACTTAAATTTTGTTGCAAGAATATATATACATTACGGATTCTGAGATGATTCCATCTTAGCATTATACACGATATGACAAAGCTAATATACCCTCTAAACCACTTGTGGTGGTGGAGGGTATAAAAATTATAAACAAAAATTTAAAGAATACAAAAATTTAATAACTGAATTTCTTTTGAAAATATATTTTTAAGAAAAAAAAAAAAAAGAATAACAAACAGGAAGAAGAAAAAAATGGAAAAAAAAACCTCACAAGTTTTACCACAAATTTCATACGTTTTACGTTTATTTTATTTGTTGTAATTCTCAATTTTGTTTTTGGACTTTTTTTCCTTAATAATTGTCTTTAGTTGTTTTTTATGATACTAAATTGTGGCTTTTTGGCTTTAATTACAACAGTCAGCCACCGACCGCATCTACTTATACACACACACACATAGACATATGTGAAAAACCGCAAAAAAGATGCAACCAAAGAAAAAAAACAACAAACTAAGAAAACTGAAACGTCTTCTTTATGTTGTTGTAATATAACATTACTTATTGTAAAATGATCATAATCATATTTTATAAATATTATATTTTATATTTTATTTTTTTTACGAATATTTATCGAAATTTTTCTCAAAAAAGAAAATTTATCGAAATTTTTCTCAAAATAGAAAATTTATCGAAATTTTGCTCAAAATAGAAAATTTATCGAAATTTTTCTCAAAATAGAAAATTTATCGAAATTTTGCTCAAAAATAGAAAATTTATCGAAAATTTTCTCTAAATAGAAAATTTATCGAAATTTTGCTCAAAATAGAAAATTTATCGAAAATTTTCTCTAAATAGAAAATTTATCGAAAATTTTCTCTAAATAGAAAATTTATCAAAAATTTTCTCTAAATAGAAAATTTATCAAAAATTTTCTCTAAATAGAAAATTTATCGAAAATTTTCTCTAAATAGAAAATTTATCGAAAATTTTCTCTATATAGAAAATTTATCGAAAATTTTCTCTAAATAGAAAATTTATCGAAAATTTTCTCTAAATAGAAAATTTATCGAAAATTTTCTCTAAATAGAAAATTTATCGCAAATTTTCTTTAAATAGAAAATTTATCGCAAATTTTCTCTAAATAGAAAATTTATCGAAAATTTTCTCTAAATAGAAAATTTATCGAAATTTTGCTCAAAATAGAAAATTTATCGAAATTTTGCTCAAAATAGAAAATTTATAGAAAATTTTCTCTAAATAGAAAATTTCTCACAAATTTTCTCTAAAAAGAAAATTTATCGAAAATTTCTCTAAATAGAAAATTTATCGAAAATTTCTCTAAATAGAAAATTTATCGCAAATTTTCTCTAAATAGAAAATTTATCGCAAATTTTCTCTAAATAGAAAATTTATCGCAAATTTTCTCTAAATAGAAAATTTATCGCAAATTTTCTCTAAATAGAAAATTTATCGCAAATTTTCTCTAAATAGAAAATTTATCGCAAATTTTCTCTAAATAGAAAATTTATCGCAAATTTTCTCTAAATAGAAAATTTATCGCAAATTTTCTCTAAATAGAAAATTTATCGCAAATTTTCTCTAAATAGAAAATTTATCGCAAATTTTCTCTAAATAGAAAATTTATCGCAAATTTTCTCTAAATAGAAAATTTATCGCAAATTTTCTCTAAATAGAAAATTTATCGCAAATTTTCTCTAAATAGAAAATTTATCGCAAATTTTCTCTAAATAGAAAATTTATCGCAAATTTTCTCTAAATAGAAATTTATCGCAAATTTTCTCTAATAGAAAATTTATCGAATATTTTCTTTAAATAGGAAATGGGTAGATTTTTTTTAATCGAAAACTATTGAAAATTTTTTCTAAATAAAAAAAGATCAACTTGTTGCCGTAATTTCTGCTGATAAAAATGACAACAAAAAAATTGTTTGGTTGTTATAACCATACGAGACAACTGTGAACAATGTCACAGATGGTCAAAAATATTAAAATTATTATAATTAAATTTAGTCTGCACCAAAAAAAAGACAAAACTTTGTCCTTTTCATTGGTTTTTATGCCATCTTTACAGTCTTTTTCGCAAAACATGCAACAAAACGGAAAAAGTCGTTTAATAATACGGTTCCCTTCATTTGTGGTTATTATTACAAATTTATACTTCCATTGAAGCTTATATCTTCATTAAAGTCATATTCATAACAAAACAATATAATTTTTGGTATTAATCACTTTATTTACATTTAGTGTGACGAGTGAAAAAAAGAACTAAAATCGGAAGACAACCATTGACGACAATTGTCATAAAATTTTATAGATCCAGTTTGATTTATTTAATGAACTCGTAAATTGGTATTTTGTTTTTATACCCTACACCAACATAGGTACCTGGGGTGTAATGCGTATGTGTGTTAAGTTTGTAACGCACAGAAGAAATTGGTAACGTCACTTTTAAGAAACACTCAGAATGATTTTCTGAGTCGATTTATCGATGTTCGTCTGAGTCGATCTATCGATGGCAGGTCGCAAATTTAGAGATATCTTGATGAAATTTGGCAGGTGTCATTATTTTAAGCGATTTTAACGCAATCGGGCCCAAATAAGTGTTATAGTAATCTTAAACGACATGCCAAATTATACGAGGATCGATTCATTATTTTCCGTAGGTCGCATACAATCACTCTTCCAAATAAAATTTTGAAGGGCAAGAGTCTAACATATAAATTGGTATTATATTAAGTGTTTAGTCATGTATGCAGAAATCGATGTTAACTTTTACGAGGGTCGCCGCCGAGAAATCCTTTTAAAACGCATATATCGCACATAAGAAAATACTCTTTACCATTTTCGTAGGTACCTTTAATAACCAACAATATGGTGTAGGGTATTAAATAAGTAGACCGGCTTTTTTTTAGATTTTACCATTAAACTACGACTAATGTGTGATTATGGTTTTAGGTAGAATATTTGGAAGTAACAATTAAACTAATTTAGTTAATCAAAAGTTCCATAATTCATAATTTTTGTTATTTTTATTTCTATTTTTTACATTTTAATTATTTTTATTATTATTGTTATTTTATTCTTATGGTTTTATTACAATTAACGTTCTTAACAATTTCTCACAAAAATCCCACAAATCAGTCAAAACTTGTTATAAAAAAAGCTGAAAACTAATTTAAATATTTATTTCGATTTTAAACGAATTAATTGTTTAAATCAAATAAAATGAAATAAAAATCTCAACATAAAAATCAAATCACAAAATGAATAAACATGATTTGTTTTTGTTTTTGTTGTCATAAATTATCGGAATTATTACCGACAACTGCTAAATCCAGTTCAAAAATTATTTTTTTTTTTTTAAGAACCGTTTCGCAAAAATTATGTGAGAATTAGAATTTTGTATAAAAAATTTATTTTCTTTGATATAAAAAATAATTTAATAAAATATATTTATAGTTGTTTTGTATTATTCTAATTTTTTCTTACTGAATTTTTAATTAGGATTTTGTGAAAAAAACAACACATGTTTCCAATTTCACAAAAGAATTTATTGAAATAAATTAGAAAAAAGGAATTTTATAGAAAAAAAAAAAAACAAAATTTAAATAAATAAATTATTTTTTATTAATTTTCTAGATAAAAATAATTAAAAAGTAGGATTTTTGTTTAAATTTAGAGAAAATTGTGTTTTTGAAATTCGAAATCTTTACAAAGCACTTTGACCGAAACTTGTTCTCAAAATAGTAAATTAATGGACCCCAAAATAAGTTTGGCTCTGAATATAAACAAATTAATAAAAAAATATTTTGAAATTATAAAAAAAATTCGATGAAACAGTATAAAACAAAATAAAAAAATGCAAAAGAAACTTTAGAGAAAAAACTTCACAAATAAATAGTTGAGAATTGAGAATTCATCGAAAATTTCCTATAAATTGAGAATTCATCGAAAATTTCCTAATAAATTGAGAATTCATCGAAAATTTCCTATAAATTGAGAATTCATCGAAAATTTCCTATAAATTGAGAATTCATCGAAAAATTTCCTATAAATTGAGAATTCATCGAAAATTTCCTATAAATTGAGAATTCATCGAAAATTTCCTATAAATTGAGAATTCATCGAAAATTTCCTATAAATTGAGAATTCATCGAAAATTTCCTATAAATTGAGAATTCATCGAAAATTTCCTATAAATTGAGAATTCATCGAAAATTTCCTATAAATTGAGAATTCATCGAAAATTTCCTATAAATTGAGAATTCATCGAAAATTTCCTATAAATTGAGAATTCATCGAAAATTTCCTATAAATTGAGAATTCATCGAAAATTTCCTATAAATTGAGAATTCATCGAAAATTTCCTATAAATTGAGAATTCATCGAAAATTTCCTATAAATTGAGAATTCATCGAAAATTTCCTATAAATTGAGAATTCATCGAAAATTTCCTATAAATTGAGAATTCATCGAAAATTTCCTATAAATTGAGAATTCATCGAAAATTTCCTATAAATTGAGAATTCATCGAAAATTTCCTATAAATTGAGAATTCATCGAAAATTTCCTATAAATTGAGAATTCATCGAAAATTTCCTATAAATGAGAATTCATCGAAAATTCCTATAAATTGAGAATTCATCGAAAATTTCCTATAAATTGAGAATTCATCGAAAATTTCCTATAAATTGAGAATTCATCGAAAATTTCCTATAAATTGAGAATTCATTCGAAAATTTTCTATAAATTGAGAATTCATCGAAAATTTTCTATAAATTGAGAATTCATCGAAAATTTTCTATAAATTGAGAATTCATTGAAAATTTTCTATAAATTGAGAATTCATCGAAAATTTTCTATAAATTGAGAATTCATCGAAAATTTTCTATAAATTGAGAATTTATCGAAAATTTTCTATAAATTGAGAATTCATCGAAAATTTCTATAAATTGAGAATTCATCGAAAATTTTCTATAAATTGAGAATTCATCGAAAATTTTCTATAAATTGAGAATTCATCGAAAATTTCTATAAATTGAGAATTCATCGAAAATTTTCTATAAATTGAGAATTCATCGAAAATTTTCTATAAATTGAGAATTTATCGAAAATTTTCTATAAATTGAGAATTTATCGAAAATTTTCTATAAATTGAGAATTTATCGAAAATTTTCTATAAATTGAGAATTCATCGAAAATTTTCTATAAATTGAGAATTCATCGAAAATTTTCTATAAATTGAGAATTCATCGAAAATTTTCTATAAATTGAGAATTCATCGAAAATTTCCTATAAATTGAGAATTCATCGAAAATTTCCTATAAATTGAGAATTCATCGAAAATTTTCTATAAATTGAGAATTCATCGAAAATTTTCTATAAATTGAGAATTCATCGAAAATTTTCTATAAATTGAGAATTTATCGAAAATTTTTTATAAATTTAGTATTTATCGCAAATTTTCTCTGAATAGAAAATTTTATTGAAAATTTTCATTCGATAGAAATTTTATTGAAAATTTTCACTCGATAGAAAATTTATCGAAAACTTTCTTTAAATGGAAAATTTATCCAAAATTTTCTTATAATTAATAATTAATAGATTTTTTTAATATAAAATTTATCGAAAATTTGTTCTAAATAGAATATTTATTGAAAATTTTCTTTAAATAGATATTTTATCGAAAATTTTCTCTAAATTGAAGTCTAATCGAAAATTTCCTCTAAATAGAAATTTATCGACAATTTCCTCTTAATGGAAAATTTATTTAAAATTTTCTTTCAATAGAAAATTTATCGAAAATTTCCTCTTAATGGATTTTTTTTAATTTTCTCTAAATAAAAATCTTATCGAAAAATTTCTCCAAATAAATAGAATATTTATTGCAAATTTTCTTTAAATAGAAAATTTATCTAAATCTGAAAAATAGAGAATTTTTTCGAAAACAAAACTGTTACAAATTAGATTGAGATTAAAAAAAATTGTACAAATCGCCTTAACAAGGTTATATAATTTAATTATAACACATTTTAAAAAATTGTTCCTGATTTTATAATTAATGGAAATGATTTTGTTATTAACCCGGTTTTTGAATCTGTTCTTGTGTTGTGTCTCAAAGTGGGATCAAGTTCTATGAATTTAAATTAATTAATTAATTTGTTTCTATTTTTATTTTATTTAGGTTTTTTTTTACAACAATTTTATAAATTTATTTTGATTAAAACAAAATTAAAAAAAACAGCAATAACAATTTGTCATTTTTATAAAAATTAAAAATCAGTGATTTAAAAAACAAAATAAAATTATTCGATTAATTTATTTAAAAAAAGAAAATCGATTTTTAAATTGAGAAAAATTGAAAATCAATTTAATATTTAACAAAAAAATATAAACGACCACAAAATGTTAATTTTCAATAAATTTATTGTTCAATTTAAAATCTGTATAAACATTTCAATAAAAGTTGGAATTTATATTTATTTATTATAAATTTATAAAAAAAAGATTTAAATAAGAAAATAAATAAAATTTTATTTAAATTTTTTGTTTTATTTTATATTAAAGTACAAGTTATTTAGATGTGTAGAATTGCGCTGGTATTGGAATGCAACAATGTAAAAACTAAATACACTTTTTATATCCTCCACCACCACAAGTGGTAAAACTTTGTTTGTAAACTTTGTCATTTCGTGTGTAACGTTAAAAAAGGAATCATCTTAGATCCCATAATGTATATCTTTTGTTGCATTAATGAAATTTAGCCAGATTATTTTTATAGTCCTGAGAAATTTCCTATTTAATTCCAGCAAAATCGGTTCAAGAGATAAAGACGATAACCTCTTAAAAGAAAAAATTTTCAATTACAAATAAAAAATTAAAATGAGGAAGAATTTTACTACTATATGACTTCATTACCATTCCAAAACTGATCAAAATCGTTTAGTTTTATAGCCAAGAATGTATTTATGATTACGTGTTCCGTGTATTTATATATTGTATTCGTCAGTGAGTCTATATTTGTATGTGTAAGTACGAAACATAACGTATTTACATCATACAAATTTGTGGTGTAGGGTACTGAAGATTCGGTATAGCTGAATTCTTACTTGTTTTCAAATAAGTGCGTTTGTATGTAAAATACATTGAAACATTTATATGTTGTTGTAATGAGTGTAAAATAGTTGTAGTTGTGTGGCAAGTAGTACAAGTAGTTAAAAGTTAAATGTTGTTTGTGTAGCATCAACATTTCTTATGGTTGAAATTGAATAAAAACTAAAACTACACTCGTATTTATTGTGTTTAAACATGAAGATTTAATTTATTTATACAACATTTTTACAGCGTTTGCAAATAAATTAAAACAGAAAAAAAACCATTTAAGTTTCATCTAGTGGTAACACTGATTAACAAAAGTATGTTAACATTTTCATTCGCATAAGCTAAATTTAATTTCAGAAAAATGTCGATAAATTCTCAATTTATAGAAAATTTTCGATAAATTCTTAATTTATAGAAAATTTTCGATAAGTTCTCAATTTATAGAAAATTTTCGATAAATTCCTCAATTTATAGAAAATTTTCGATAAATTCTCAATTTATAGAAAATTTTCGATAAATTCTCAATTTATAGAAAATTTTCGATAAATTCTCAATTTATAGAAAATTTTCGATAAATTCTCAATTTATAGAAAATTTTCGATAAATTCTCAATTTATAGAAAATTTTCGATAAATTCTCAATTTATAGAAAATTTTCGATAAATTCTCAATTTATAGAAAATTTTCGATAAATTCTCAATTTATAGAAAATTTTCGATAAATTCTCAATTTATAGAAAATTTTCGATAAATTCTCAATTTATAGAAAATTTTCGATAAATTCTCATTTATAGAAAATTTTCGATAAATTCTCAATTTATAGAAAATTTTCGATAAATTCTCAATTTATAGAAAATTTTCGATAAATTCTCAATTTATAGAAAATTTTCGATAAATTCTCAATTTATAGAAAATTTTCGATAAATTCTCAATTTATAGAAAATTTTCGATAAATTCTCAATTTATAGAAAATTTTCGATAAATTCTCAATTTATAGAAAATTTTCGATAAATTCTCAATTTATAGAAAATTTTCGATAAATTCTCAATTTATAGAAATTTTCGATAAATTCTCAATTTATAGAACATTTTCGATAAATTCTCAATTTATAGAACATTTTCGATAAATTCTCAATTTATAGAACATTTTCGATAAATTCTCAATTTATAGAACATTTTCGATAAATTCTCAATTTATAGAACATTTTCGATAAATTCTCAATTTATAGAACATTTTCGATAAATTCTCAATTTATAGAACATTTCGATAAATTCTCAATTTATAGAACATTTTCGATAAATTCTCAATTTATAGAACATTTTCGATAAATTCTCAATTTATAGAACATTTTCGATAAATTCTCAATTTATAGAACATTTTCGATAAATTCTCAATTTATAGAACATTTTCGATAAATTCTCAATTTATAGAACATTTTCGATAAATTCTCAATTTATAGAACATTTTCGATAAATTCTCAATTTATAGAACATTTTCGATAAATTCTCAATTTATAGAACATTTTCGATAAATTCTCAATTTATAGAACATTTTCGATAAATTCTCAATTTATAGAATTTTCGATAAATTCTCAATTTATAGAACATTTTCGATAAATTCTCAATTATATAGAATTTTCGATAAATTCTCAATTTAGAAAATTTTCGATAAATTCTCAATTTATAGAACATTTTCGATAAATTCTCATTTACAGAACATTTTCGATAAATTCTCAATTTATAGAACATTTTCGATAAATTTCAATTTATAGAACATTTTCGATAATGATCAATTTATAGAAAATTTTCGATAAATTCTCATTTAGAACATTTTCGATAAATTCCAATTTATAGAACAATTTTCGATAAATTCCATATTTTCGATAAATTCCAATTTATAGAAAATTTTCGATAAATTCCCAATTTATAGAAAATTTTCGATAAATTCCCCAATTTATAGAAAATTTCGATAAATTCCGCAATTTATAGAAAATTTTCGATAAATTCCCAATTTATAGAAAAGGTTTCGATGAAATTCCAATATAAAAATTTCGATAAATTCGATTATAGAAAATTTTTCGATAAA